>PVJX010000158.1:0-357692 GCA_004027295.1 Dolichotis patagonum | reverse complement strand
GCCTTTGCAGTTCTTCTGTTTTGACTCCTGCTTCTTCATTCACATGCTTTATTCTTAAGTTATAGATCCTCTTGTCATCCTCTAGCCTTTGTATTGTTACTGCCTGCTCCCTTGTTATTTTTAAGAGATCTTCCCTTTCATGATCACACATTGCAAGCCTGTGTTCAATTTTTGATAGTCTATCTTTGGTTTCTTTCAAACAGTTTTGTCAACTTTCTATGGAGTCTTTAGTTTGCTGGTAATCTCTTTGAATCTGCTTCATGAATTCTAGGTTTTTTTCATATTCTTCATGGAACATTTTTCTCCTTTTGGGTTCCTCCATTCTTCTGTCTGTGTCTTCTTGAGAGATGCCTAGCCTTTCTTTCATTAATCTACTTATCTCTTGTTTAACTTGAATTAAGATTTCAGTTTTGATCTCGTTTATGAGGTCCCGAAGATATCTCTTTATGTACACTGATGCTGTGTTCGATGTTTCATGTTTGCTGCCCTCAGTCTCTTTTATATTTACCTCTCCTGGATCAATATTCTCAGGGTTGGGGGCTGGGGACTTTTTCTTATTTCTCCCTCTCGTCATGTTTTTGGTTACTTCCATATAAGTGTATAGTGTAATTCCCAGCCCCATTTGTTGGTTAGGGTTCTTCTGGAGCACGTAGGCTGGGGGCTTCTGCCCTCTGCGTCCGCTATCAGAGAGTGAAGTGCAAGCAAGGGTAGTATACGCTGGCTCCTCCCCTCTGGCAAGTGGACCTTCGCGAACCTTCACTGCGTCAGTGTGCGCCACCCTCAGGGAACCAATTGATTTGTGATGACCCACTGGGTCCGAGCCCAGTCCAAGCAGATTCCACCAATCTGCTCTGTGAGGGGAGCAACCAACTGAAGCCGCTTCCTTACAGAAGCAGAGCTTTCCTGCCCAACTGCAATATGTTGTCTAGTTGGTTGCCTCTTTCCCGTGGGAGGGTCCCATTCCCATCACTCACCGTGTGTTGATGCCAGTCCCCAAGAACTCTGGGGTCCCAGACCTCTGACCTCAGTGCAGCTGCAGGGTGAATTTGTGGTGCCTCTGGGTGGGTCGAGTGCAGGGCTGGTTTCGGGCGAGCCACGCACAGGGCTGTTCAGCTCCATGCTCCGGCCGCTCAAGCCAGTTGCATCGGCGCGGGTTCAGCCGCTCAAGTGGATCTCAGGCACGAATCCAGGTGGCTCGGCGACAGTGCAGTCCTTGCTGATCTTAGCTTCTCTGATGGTAGCCCCAGGACCTCGTATTTGAGCAGTCTCTTTCCCTTCAATTTTTTTCTGTTTGGATCTCTCCAGGGTGTTCTATTCTGGCAGTTGAGCTGTCTCTCTCAGAGAGGCTCCATATCCTGCTACCTCTAGGTCCGCCATCTTTGAAACTCCTCCTTATTCAACTTGTATTGAATATGGGATGGAATTTGTGCAAGATGGTTATTGTTTTTTTAAAAGAACACTTACATTCTCTAAATAAGAGTCCTTTAATTTAACACTATTATGTACTCTTTTTGTTAAGAATAACTTTTCATATTTTCCTTTAGGTATGCTATTATGCTTAATGTGCATATTTTGAACATATCTAGCAATATGGAATTTGTAAAGAAACACTTACTTTTGCAAAGTAGTCTGCATCATAGTGCATACAAATCAAGCTGAGTGATTCCAAGAGATAAAATCCAAAATCAACAATAATGCATGCGTTAGGCACCGTGGATGTGGGTGAATAAGTGAAGTTTCAAACTAGACATGTGGCACATCATGCAAAACAATCTATTGAGATGCTAAAGTGCTTTCATGTTTTAAAATAAGATTTGCAGGACTGGCTGCAAAAAGATGTGAGAGAAGTAAATTTTCTAGGGCTAAATGATGGAGAGGTTTAAAGAATTGTGTTGTGTTACGAACACAATGCATTTAATAGCTTAACATTTTAACCTTATTAGTCCACAAGAAGAATGGAGATTTCAGCAATTCTATTTATCAAGAGTAAGCAGCTTATTAAAACTATCCAATTATTAAGGTACAGTAATTAATCTTGTACTATTCCATTATCTAGCTCTAAGTTCTTGAGAGAATTTTGAGAAATTAAGATATAGAGTAAAGAGTCTGTGTGCCAACAATTTGGGTCAGAACTTAGTGTGTGATTGTGTATTTCTTTCCTTTTGTTACTAGAGACACTGAAACTCCTATGCTTGGAGTGGATTATCCAGAGAGGACATTCGATTGGCCTGATTCTGCTTGTAACCAATGGGATACATTTATAAAACTACTAGCTACACATAAATGCCAATTTTTGTGCCGATTGCAAAATGAATCACTAGTTGTTATCAGAGAGCTGACTTCACTGGCACAGACACTAGTGACTGATAATATGAATTGCAACAATGTATCAAGATCTGTCAAGCAGTATATTTTTCCTTCTTTAAAAGGAAGAATGACAGAGTTACTGTAACATTCCCAGTCTATCTCCCCTAGAGATAGAGCTGGAGACTAGAAAAATTATGCTGTTGTCTTTATATCCTTGAAGGAGCTTTATGTTCTTCCAGCAGGTCACCCAGCAGTCACTGTCTAAATGCCTTTGCACTGGTGTGCGTTATCTCTGCCTACTCTGTAGTCTAGACTTCCTGTTGGTGGTCTTATGATATGATGATAGAACACACTCTGCCAATAGAATACCTTGAAACCTTCCCTAAACTCTGGCTATGAAACACTGCTGGTCCATGGCCTGTTAAGAACAAGACCACATAGTAGGAGGTAAGATGTGGGAGATGGGTGAGTGAGCAAAACATCTGTATTTAAAGCTGCTCCCCACAACTTCCAATAATGCCTTAGCTCTGCCTCCTGGCAGATAAGCAGCAGCATTAGATTCTGATAGGAGTGTGAATTGCACTTGCACAATTCTTATGAGAATCTAATTCCTGATGATCTGAAATGGAACTGAGGCTGTGATGCTAGCACTGGCAATGTTAATATGCTGCCACATGTTAACATTAGCAGAAAGGGCTATGCAAAGAGGCCATAATAAACTGACCATTGTAGATTTGTAGATTTAGATTTACATCAAAAAACTATCAATGAATAGCAAATGCTAGTTATGCATCTGGTATCAGGCTTTGTACTGGCAAATGAGTTGATACACTTCAATCATTCAGGTGTATCTGCTGTCAGGTTTTAAACAAGAATCCAAGACTTTAGTCAATGTATAACCTGCTATTTCTCTTACTTACCACTTTCATTCCATTTCTTGCACTGAGCACTTGTCTCAGATACAGTTTTTTAAGCCCACAAACTATCCATAGCAAACCTGAGTAAAAAACCAAACGTCACTAGAAGACTCCAAGACATCCAACAAGCATAAAGCTGCTTGTAAAAGAAAATACCGAGTCCTGCTTAAATGATGGGTTAATTGTAACAGGTGGTTCCCATCTCTAAGCCTACTTTGCATGATTAGCTCTTCAGTGCAGCTATGAAATCGTCAAAGAAGTAATGAAACTACTTTGCCTCATGGAGACCAAGTACTGCATATTAAAAGGCCAATCTTTGGAGTTTTCTAAAAGAAGAAAAGACATGAACATGGCGAACAAAAACAATTCTTGCAGTCTTCCATTTTGTCAAATGTGTCTGCACTAAAAGCCTTGCTTTTCAGTGGCTCTCTGCATTGCAGAAATTAAGAAGCCTCATACGCTTGGTGTAGAATTGATCTTGCCTGCTATTAAGCAGATTCACCTTAAACTTTTTGGAGAGACTGCACTTTGAAAGGTGGCACATGTTCCTCTTTCAGCTAGCGCAGTAACTAGATGAATTGATGAGACAGCAGAAGGTATCGAGGTATAATTGTTAGAAAGTATTAGTGAGATATGGTGCTATACAATTCAGGTTGACAAGTCTACTAATGTTGACCACACAACAGCAATACTCGTTTTTGTGTAATAGTGTTTGGTAGGCTGTGTATGAAGATTATGTGCACTTTTGTGGTGCCAACCAACAGCATGGCTGTAGGACTACTGTAGTATTTGAATAAGTTCATATCAGAAAACTTAGTTGGTCATTTGTAATGGTAAATGCATGGAGAGAATGGATGTCATGAATGGACAGCTTTCTGGTTTCACAAGTTGGGTCAAAAGGTGACTTCTAAATGTGAGTCTATGCAATTTGTCATCTGCAGATTAATGTTGACCAGTCAAAAGATGTCAACTGAACTTGATATTTTCAGGATGTTATTAAATTTATTAAGAACATTGAAGTACATGCCCTTAACTCATGTTTGTTTGCACAGCTCTGAGAAAAGATGGGTGCAGAGTGCATACCTTCTCTTACGTACAGAAAGGAGATGGGTTTCTAAAGCTAGATCATTGCAAAGAGTTGTTGAGTTAGAAGAGCCGCTTCAGAGATTTCTTTTAGAAAAACAGTCATGGACTGGCAAAACATTTCAGTGACAGTGAATGGCCTGCAAACTTGCTTACTCACCCAACATATTCAGCCTGCTCAAAGAACTCAGTCCGTCACTTTGGGAGAGAACAACGACAAATATGCTTTGAGATAAAGTGGCTGTGCTCAAAGTCAAACTGTACTTATGGGGATGATGAGTGAACACTGGTATGTTTCAGACTTTCCAGACCTAAACCAGCCTTCTTTCTCCCAGCTGGTTCCTGATCACCTGTCTTAGCTTTCAGAAGAGTTTGAGTGTTACTTCCCAAATGCAGAAGACTCCCTAAACTAAAATAAAATCGATAAACTATACCTGCCACGCATTTGTGAATAAGCCAGGTAAATTGACCTTGTGCTAGAAGAGGATGTTTTGCTTGAGAATGCCAGTGAGCCTGGCCTTAACAGTATGTTGAGACAACTTCAGATCTCCATAGGTCCTGGATGAAAGCCAAGCAGGCTTTCAGTGTCTTTGTGGTGACCTCAGGTTTCCATTTCCAAATACTATCTTTGTAAAGCAAGTTTTTCTGCAGTGACAGTAACCAAAATGTGGTTATAGAGCAGACTGAACATAAGCAAAACACTTCCAGTGTCCCTGTCCCAAATTATTCCTGGATGGAACCATCCAGTTGCAGGGAAAGAAGTTCAGAGTTACCCCTAGCTCTGTGTTCTGTTGAGTTGTCCAATTATTTCATTATATAGCGCATAATCACAGTAACAGAAATAAAGTGCACAATATATGAAATGCATTGACTTGTCCTGAAATCATCCCCCACTCTTAGTCTGTGGAAAAAATTGTTTCCCACAAAACCTATCTCTGGTTTCAACATGTTGGAGACAGCTGTTCTAGGATGTCAACTAGATTAAAAATATGATAATGATGTAGAATTGTGTCTAATGATGACGATGATGATGCTAGCATTTATGATATTGTGAGATACACCCTAAAATTTAAAAAAAAACCTGGTTATCTCATCTAATATTCACAATAATTTGTAAGGTAGGAAGGATACGCTATTAAAGCCACAATATAGAGGAGAAAGGTGAAGGTAACATCACTCATTAACTTTTACTTATTGACTGATTACTCATTAACTTACTCATTAGCCTATTAAAATAATCTATGGACTATTCACTGTGTGTTAGGAATTATTCCTGAGAATGTTGTCAGGAGTAGATCAAAACAAAATACCCCTCCTAGTTGGTGGGATGGATTAAAAATATCCAAACAAAAAATGAAAAGGTAATTAAGATATACTACAATAAATTAAGGAAACTAACAGAATATGAGTGGTTGAGGCAAAGATGGATAAAATGTTAAGTAAAAGGAGAAAGCCTCACCGGATGTAGTGTTCAGTGCAAATGTCACGAGCCCACGGGAAGCCACTAAATGAACACTGTAAGCACAGGAAAAAGCTAGCGCCGTTCTGAGGCAATGATAAGCCTGCCAGGATTAAGAAGCAGTAAGGGGCCCTGAGTATTAAAGAGCTAGAAGACAACCGATGTCTTTTGATTACACATCTTGTTTGCCCAGGGTGCAGATTAGTTTGGCAAATACATACTGTGTTATCATCCTAGTGTGTCAGATGCCTTCAAACCATCCAAGCTACTCTTCAGTCAGCCAACTATTATTCTTAATTATCAATCAGTCTGGGATCTGGAGAGCTGTCTGCTAGGGTCATGGAGAAGATAAGACTACAATGATCATGATGCCCTCCTTAAAAACATACTGGTCAGACAGGAGCAGAGAAGACAAAGACATTAGGGGAACAGCCCTCAGAAGCAGATGGACAAGGAATGAGAATCTGTACCATTCTAGAACAGTCAAAGGGCCATGGGTCCATGGTCAGAAGAGGCTAGAATAAAAGTAACAGAGGTGAAGCAAGAAGCCAGCTTTCCCTGTTGTCAGCCATATTACCCCTTCCTTCGCTGACTCACCCACCCCCAACACCTGCTGCAGACGTAACCTCCTTGGTGAGCTAGAAGAAAAGTCAGTTTTTACCTAGTCACCTACTAAGCTCTGAGTATTTGATGATGGAATTTTTCATCTCTGCCTCTGTCTCTGTTTCTCTGTCTCTGTCTGTCTCTCTCTCTGTCTCTCTCTTTCTGTCTCTGTCTTTCTCTCTCTCTTAATCCCACTGTACCAGTCCATGCTTAGAGAAAATGGCTAATGATGATTTAATAAGTTAATGAATTACTTTAAAAACTCATGGATGAATATTCCTCAGAGAGATAGTTAATGATATTTGCTGTTCATCCTAAACTGATTTCTGCTTTTCTTATTTGCAGGCCAGGCTTTTCCCATGTCACCCAACACTAATTTCATTTATCTTGGTTTCTAATTTCTGCATCTCTAGTGTTACAGAGAAATCAATGCCATTTCTTAATCAAACTGGTATTTTTGACATTATCATTTCATTCTTATGACTCTCCCCAAGACTATAAAATATATTTATAACTCTTTATTCTTGTACTCAACACTTGTCATACACCTTTCCTGTGTTTTTATGCCTGAAGGGATGAAAAAGCTCCAAATCTTTTCCTTTGTGAATAATTGCTCTGTTTTCCCTGTAGTTCTCATCTCTTTCTCTTCCTACAGTGATGTTAACTAAATGAACATTTACCATTTCATTTGGTGAAAATATTTTTATCATGGGTTAAAATTTTTTTAAAAGTGCTTTTTCCAGAGGAAAAAAAACATTAGAGTGGCTCTGAAAAGTGTGACTTCCTTTCATATTCGAAACAAATGTGTGAAATACATGTTTATTCTGAAATGGCTTTAAATTTGGAGCTTCTCAGCCAATTGCAGCTAGGGAGTCAGATGCTGTGTGATTTGAGCAAACACTTGAACTCAGAGGGTTGGTTAGATTTTGGAGCTGCTGAGAATTACATAAAGAAATGTTGGTAAACAGTATCTTATGTACATGTGAAGGGCTGATATTTTACTGCATCTGGTATGATAATTTAAAAAGCCTTTCAAGTCATATTGATTAAATCTGTTTGGCAAAGATCGTTTACACCTTGTAAAACAGTTTTATGTATTATGATGAATATTTGTACTTACTATACTGGCATATGTCCAGAAAAATTTGCAAATTTAAGTGGAAACATCTCAACCCACATTATTCCTAAAATCATTGTGAATTACTTGCTATAGCTGGATCACTAAGATCCTTGACATTTTTTACATAATTTTCTTCTTTTTTACTTTTCAGCTTTTGTAAGTAAAAGATAACAGAGTATAAGTAATTAGCTAATTTCTTGTCCCTTCTTAGAAACCAAAGTAGAGGAATATCAAAAAGAAAGAAAAAGGGGTAGTGCTAATGATTGTGTGGTATGAACTTATTTTTTATGTAGTATATTCAACAAACTGGCTTTGAATAAAAGTCAGCAGCTCACATCATTCAACTCAGCTGCATCTCAGGTCAGTACCCAGATATTTTAGCAATAAGTTGTTCACATGTTATTTGCAAATTTGTGGATTCTAGCCATTCCTCCAGCTGTCTCTTCATTGTACTGATGTTTGACATTATTCAAAAATATTCATTCATTTAAAAATTGTCCACTACTAAAGTAAGGCAGACCTTACTGAATGCTTGGGATCTTACTCAGAAGCTTGCAATCATTAGTACTACTTAAATAGCTTACTGAGCTTACAATCAGGATCTATAACAACCACTACAAGATTTATGCTATTTTTATTACCATGAATTACAACAGTCAAACTTCTCAGTGGGCTAACCATAGTTACTACTTCCTGGAAACTTGTATCACTCATTTTATACTTATTACTAGTCCCGACAACTAAGAGAGGCAGATAACTTATTGACTCATGAAACTAGATACCTTAAACAACCTGCCCAAAGGGATGAAGAGCAGCTTTACCTCAATGAAATCTCGCTGAAAACTAGACTTACACACTAAACAGAAACATGAAAAAGAACATAGTAAAAGAGAAATACAGAAAAGTGGAAAATGAGCTGACTGCAGGGATAAGATATAATAATAAAAAGTTCATGTTATAAAAAATGAAGGTGTACTGTACTGGCTGTCACACGGGTTAAAGCACACAAGGAGGAAGGATTGCTACGATAAATGTACTCCCCATTAGATTAAGACAGTGGCTTGAGAACTAGATTTTCATGACTCTCCCCTGAATTCTTCAAAAGGGATCTTGTTCTGTACATTGGAACACAAGGCATGTTTGTACAAGTCCAGTAGTGAGCTCAACCCAGATGAATCCTACGAGACCCTTTAATACAGGCATCTAGTAACACTCCAGAGTGTAGTTTTGTAAACGCAATTCTACTTCTAACATTCAAAATGATGTGACTGAGGCCCGGGTGCTATAAGTGAAAAACATCCTAGAACCAATTCGAAAGAATGAATAGCTGTGTGCAACATGCTGTAAATGTTGGTTTTTGATCGAGAACCAGTGCCAAGTGAGTTTGCGGTTACTGCTGTGAGCCGGAGATGGAGATCAGCTTGTCTAGGACTGTGACTCACGGCGGATCCACTTTCTTTGGCAGCTCTTCGTGTGGAGTAGAGCCGTGGGAAGTGCAGGCCATCCGTGAACACAGTCCTTTGGTCAGACCAGCCTGGCAGCGTGGCCGTGCTCTGCCCCTGATGGAAAGCATGATCTTGACCTCAATGGCTCACTTTCCTCCCCCATAAATGCGAACAATAAAGGCACCTATGTTTTGAATTGCTTTGGTAGTTAAATAATGCATGAAAGTGTTTACAGTTGTTAATATTCCTAATACTATCGACATCCTTTTCTAAAATGGGGCCTGCTGGAGGGTTTGCTGGAGGAGATGTGGGCATGGTCGAGCCAGAGAGAATATGTGAGGGCTGTTTCCCTAGATACTTTGTGATCAGTGGAGGCTGCAGGTTTCTATACAGCTATGTGGCCAAATTTGGGTCACATTTGAGGTTTGTCTAAAACCAAAATCTGTGTCTTCTCCCCTTGTTCTAGTTCTCTACCTGTTTTAAATGCTTTCACTGCATAGGTTCATTCCCTAAAGGGCTGTACCCATTTCTACATTCAGGTAGAGTCGATTTCTTAATTTAGCTATCTGTTTATTATTGCTAAGTCTTACTTTATTTTAACTCAGTTGTGACAAAACACAGATTTTCTGGTTAGTGTTTCATACTACCAGATGGACGAGAGGAGGAATGATATCTATGGATATTTGGTCATTTAGCATCTATTTGATTTTTTTAAATTAAAAATAAATTATGTTTTTCAGTTCTAGGAAGCTAAATTACATAAATGTTAGCAAAACATTTACATTTTGTATGTGCATTTAACAAGCAATTTCCTATTCCCCAAATATTTAGTTTTGGTATCCTGCTTGCTTTTTATGGCCTATCTACTCTATTTGAAATCTGCTCAGTTTATACAATCAGCAAATTACTTTGCCATAATTACTGTAATTACAGTCCTCTTCATATGCTCATACTTATTTCTCAGAATTCTATGACAGACAAACATTTGTGATGAAGTCCAGATACACCACGAGCAATTAGGAAACAATGCAAATGTTTCCCTAGTATTCAAAAATATTATTTAATGGCAAGTAAACATGTACTTACCTGCTGCAGTCACAGAGAGTATTCACAATTTAACATGTGTCTACTCTTACATTTAGTGTGTTAGGAAGTTTTCTGAGGTATCTTAGAATACCCTAGTTTAAAAATATCTTTATATGGTACTAAAGAGTGGGAGAAAAAAGCCATAATCAATTTAATTAAAAAAAGCAAAATGATTAGCTGACCCTGGTGGTATATGCTTATAATCCCAGCACTTTGTGAGGCTGAGGCAGGAGGATCAAAGGTTCAAGCTCAACTTGGAAAACCTAGTGACATAGCAAGGCTCTGTCAAAAAATTTTAAAAATTCATCTTGGATGTCATTCAGTACAAAAGTCCCAGTTCAATTCTGAAATCCTGGGGGCAGGAGTTAGGTGACTAAGAAAAATATAAATATAAAGGTTTTCCATCATTTGTCATCTATCAGACTAGAAGAATTAAAAACTGATAATGCCTTCTGCCCTAGAAGTTGTGGGAGAACAGACGTTTTTGCAGGTGGCTGGTGAGAAAGCAGGGTGGTGCAAAGCAGGAGGAAACATGTTACTACTTAACAGCATCATCTCTATGCTTAGCTTTTGATGCAGACATTCACTTGCCGAAAATTACTCTAAAATGTTTACTAAGTTAACGCTGGTGGGGTTATTTGTGATAGAAAATATTAGAAACAGTAATGATCACTTACTTGCAACAAAAGAGCATGACACAGCTGTGAGGAAGATCTCTCTGTACTGATTTGCAGTGGTTATCACAGTTAAGTGAAAATAGCAAACGGTCACAAAACGTATGTGGTATGTCATACAAAAACATAGGAAAGATAAACCAGAAACTAAAAAGATCAATTCAACTGTAGGTGGTGTGTCATACAAAGATAGAAAGAAAAGGAGATGGTTTGGGTTAGTTTGGTAAGGAGGGAGTGATACTTGTAAAAAATACAAATGTAAAATATAATTTACAAAAATATAATTTTAAAAATATAATTTTTGTAAAAATATAGTTTTTATAGTTTTGAACTTAGAATTATATTTCTTGTATGTCTCCAAAAGAAAGAAAGAAAGATAGAAAGATGGATAGATGTTGGAGAACCTAAAATGAAATATGCACACCGAAAAGTAAAGCTAATTCTATTACCAATAAATATCAAAGAGTTAAAGAAGATGGGGAAGAAAGAACTTCTCTAGTAACTTTGACAAGTTATATTTTGACTGGATACCACAATGCTAAAGGCAAAGAAAACTGTACTGCACTATGATGCTCCAGCTAGTAAATACGTTTCTGAAAGAAAAATGTTCTAACAACTCTAATTTACATATGTGAATATGAATTTCATAGCAATGAAAAATGCGTTAATATTTTCTAAATCATGAGATCCAGGTTTCTCACTGTTAGAAAAACATTTCGGATAAGAAAAGAGAAATGACTAGAATGACCTTCATGGAACTGAAGTGGCATGAGTGTGAAATCATAGGGAGATATATATAATAAATTGTTAGTGTTTGTGGAGTGACATATGTACATACATACATTTCTTAGCTGTACTTGCAGAGAGATCATAATAGCATTGATTTTGCAGTAGCAATGAACATGTATGATGCCTAATCGTTGATTTCTATGTTATTTTCCAGTAAACAGAAGGTCTGTGGAGGTCAATCCCAGAACAGGAGTAGGAAAATTACAAAAAGATCATTCAATCCTGTGCGATGGCAGAAATGAGAACGTGCTCCAAAAGGTATGGGGACCTTGCCACAAAGAAATATTCTAACTGTAATGTTCTCCCAGCGCACAAAATAGAACCATTTGACCACAAAAAATGGGTGATATTATTGGATTACACCCATAGAATAAAATAAATATCCATCAGTTCATAGTGATATAAATAAGTAAGGAGATAACATGTAGTTGGGAAGGAAAACTTCACTGTGGAATAAAGATTCCAATTAATATATGTTGTAAAAAGAGGGAAGTGTAAAATCACCAGTACCCAAACTGTGCAGTGATAGCCGCCCTGGGCAAGTTTCTCTTACAGGTTCTGACATCAGAGGCAAATGCTGAGGAGGAGCAGGTGTCGGTGTAGACTTCGAGCGTCTTCCTATTTTAGTCTGATTTCCAGAAGGGTAACGTATGAACAGTACACACTGGTGCGGCTCCTGGCTCTGGAAGCTGGGAAGTCCGAGCTTGAGGGGTTGCATCTAATGAGGGCCTCCTACTGTGTCACAGCATGGTGGCAGATGTCAAATGTCAAAGATTGCATGAGAGAAGGCAAGAGGAGGCTGAATTTCATAACAAACTTGCTCACTCCCATGACAATGACATTAATCCATTCAGGCTGCTCTTCCTCATGTCTTAAACCCCTCTGGTTAAGGCCAGGCCCATTTCCCAAACTGTTGGACAGGGGGAGTGGGTTTCCAACACATGAATTTTGGGGACACAATAAAGCACTGCATTGTCTAAAAAATATGTTCCTAACAACTGCAAAAGAGTAACTTTTTATGATGAAGAAATCCAACAAATCTAAGGACTAGCAGACAAACACAAACTGATATATATTTTTAAAATGAACTGACTAGTACTCAAGAGAAGTGTCAAGGTCCTGAGGATAAAGGGAATGAGATCTGCTGTCACAGATTAGAGGGTACTAAGGAGACTGGGTGCCTAAAGGCATGTGGAAGCCTGGATTGGATCCTGAAACATAAAAAGGGATACTTAGGGATAAGCTAATGATGCTACAGTGGGGTATGTAGTCAACAGTTTGTATCAATGTAAATTTTCTAGTTTTGCTTATGGTACAGTGGTTATGTATGTGTGATACTACACTTAGTATGAGTGATAGGTATTTGTGAACTCTACACAGTTCTTTAACTTGTTATGCGATTTGTAAATCATTTCAAAATGAATGTTAAAAACTAATCTGATTTCAAGCAGCTCAACATTGCAGAATAACCACTTGCAAAAGTTACTTCTCTACTTTATTCACTGGCATGGAAAGCCAATATGTCAGGCTTTAATGTGTATATATTAAATGTCTTCTAAGAATCTTTTAATTTAGAATTTTATTCATTCAGGATAAGACCTTGGTTAAAAGTGCCTTTAAAAAGATCATTAAAAATAATTGTGTATGTTCAAGAGAAAGTTCAGAGTTTTAAATGAACAGGAATACACTAAACAAAAATGACATACTAATTAAGATTTGTGTCTTAAACCATTAAAAAAAATCTGTGGTATTGCTAGCAGATAACAGGTATCCAATGAAAAGTGAAGCCAGCATCTAAAACTGAGGCCCCCAGTGCTTGGGGGGGAGCAATAATTTGACATCTGTGTCTTTGTGCTCTTAATTAGTACAGATTACTGATTCTTTCCCATTAGGTGAGGTCAGGAGGGGGCAGGGGAATTTTCCAAACTGCCACTGAAGCTTTACATGGATGGTCTCTGCTAGATTAAGAGGTTTCAGGTTTCAGTCTGGCTTTCATGATGCTATCGATTTGGTGAATGACATATGTACTTTATCATTTTTCATTTCCAAACTATTATTCCTACATCTTTAAAAATGTAAGTTTGAAAAGGCTGATTTAACAAGTTTATCATGAACATAACAATTTGAAGGCCAGGGGGTCACAAACCAAAATGGATGGGAATTTGTGTATGGTAGGACAGAATTAAGAGGATTTTTAAAAATCTAGAGGTAAGCAGAAAAAAGGATTTTAATAAGTGCTACTTCCACACGGACATTAGATGTACCCTAAAACACTTCCAAATTGAATTCAAAGGAAAAATAATATGCGATTACTCAAAACAATTCATTGTCATAATTTTAATATCATACAGCCACTATTAAATGGTTTGAAATCTTGATCTCAGTATCGAAACTCTCATGTAGGTCAAGAAAAATAAATGTAAATCCTCATTAAAAAGATGGAAAGACTGCATGCAGCCCATAGGCTCAACCTTTGATCTGAGCCACATTCTGCAACCTCAAATTATTGTTCTCAGTCTTGACCTTCCATCTCACTTTGTCCTGGCAGCTTTCCAAAGAGAGACAGGTGGTTTTAGGGCTTTTTGTTGAGTTACAAATCAAATAATATTTCATGGTTTTCACCTTTAATGGGCTAAGCAGAATGCATTTGACAAAAGCCACTACACAGGTTTGGAGAAATAATTTATACTCTAGGGCATTCTTAAGTCAGTCACTTGGCAATATGAAATTTAAAAAAAAAAAACTCACTGTTCCTCCAGATGTTACCGTGCAAAAGTGGCATCAGGTATGTTTACATTATTCCTTGGAGGACTCCACATGCAGAAACCAATGAATAGCTGCCATTGATCCTTACATGCTTAGTTTTCAGTGGGGACAATGTGCCACAGGGCATTAAATGAGGCGAGGGGCTACTTTCTGGTACATGTATTCTTGTCAGTGAAGGGATAAATGCCCTTGGGGGATTTTTTTGTAAAATAAACAAATTTCATGCCTCAACTTTTTAAGAATATTTACAAGTTTTCAGTATATAATAATCATATTCCTTGTGGGGAAATGGTACACAAACAATAACACATCTCATTATTTTTTCTCTGATTCCTTTTTTTTTTTTGCCAGCATCAGATTAACTTATCTTGTAAGTTTTTATAAGGTTAGTTATCATATATTCAGACAAACAACCAGACTAATTGGTCAAAAGCATAAAACAATGATAGTAAATCAAGGTATACTTTTTTTAATATACTGTCCATGCTGGGTTATGATTACTGTTTTTGTTTCTCTCTTTTTTTCCCATTAGCTGTCTTTTATGTCTCAATGTGATATTCAGAACTCGGTGATGACCAGAATGAACAAAGTAGCCCTAGATTGTTATTCACTGAGGATTATAAAAGCCAAAACCAATAAATTCCCTCTTTGATTGACTGCAATTATAAAATGTTGATGTGGAGTATAAATACGGTCATCAAAGGAGTTACTGAGTCTAAGAAGATATATTTTGGAAAGCGATCTTATGCCAAAGCATTCTCGTATTTGCACAGTTAAAATTCTAACTGCATTTAATTGTAGAGACTGGAGAGTGTGAGGATAGGCTTGTTCTGAGAGTATATATGATGTTTAGGCTGTTAAGCGCTTAACAGTTAGGGGTGACGAGGGTATAATTTCCCAGGAAAGGAATAGGCAGGCACCTGTGTAAGCCCAGGAGAGGGAATTCTGTGCACAACTGCCAGAGTAGATTAGGGAAGCTGGCCTCACAATCCTTTGGGCTATGGAGACACTCTAGTGGATTCTGGCCTCCCGACTCCTCTTCCAGGTATATAGAACGCTAATTCCGTCGTCATCCTGTGGACATTTGCATACACTGCTTCTCAAATCCAACAAGCCCTGAACAATTAAGAAAATCTATTTTTATCATTCCCAGACTAGCTTCTCTATTTACAGACAGCACCATCTTTTTCTTGGTTGCGTATCTCCTACTTCCTTCCTTTCCTCTGCATTTACTCACCTCTCTGTATACATGCAATCCTATAAATTTCTACTTGCAGCAGGACCATGCTTGCTGTCTTCCTGTTTTCTTCTGAACCACACTTTGACGACCTATCTGATCTCACTGCCATTAGTCTCATTCATCGGAATCCGTACTTTATGATAGCTGCCAGATTACGACTTAGATTCTGTCATTCCCTGGATTAAAGAGCCCTACGGCTTGTCACTGCCTACAGGACGAAATACAGTCAAGTATTTGGCATGACTTTTAATGCAAACCTCCACAAGTCCAATCCTTACTAATATTACCTCTAAGGACACACTGGCGAGTATGCCTGATCCACTTGGCTAGTTTCTCATTCACCTCCGAGAAGATCGCACTTTTCTTACCTTCCTACTGCTTTTCTGTTCTAGAGTCACTAAGTGCTTACTCACTGAGCAGAAGCATGGCTGTCTCCCCTGGGATGAGCTCTACCTTCTGGGAACTAAGGTGAAGCCAGAAACAGGGACAAGAAGCATCCTGCCTGATGAATAGCATCATTTCATCGTGTCTCTTCAGTTCTTTCCAGCTACTTGTTCTTTGATTCTTCTTTGGTTTCCTGCTTGCTCAAGTTGTCTCTTTGGTATATGTTTTGGTCACCTGATGTTTTCCTATCTGTTCATCTACTCTGTTGCTTCTTGCTTTCTGCTTTCTGTTTCCTACTCTAACCTTTAGAGGTTATTCACCTAAATAGGTTGCTTCTGCCCTTGGTACTACCTCTGCAGGTGTGTTTTATGCCTTGGTGATTTTCTTGAACCAGCTAGTTTAATTCTCACAATGTTGAGAAATAGATACTATTATCTCTACTTCATTAATGAGAAAAAGGAGGTTTCTGAAAGTTAAACTTTGTCATCCAAATCACAAAAGTCATAAATGCTGGACTCAAGATTCAAGCTCACACAGTAATCCAAGGGCTGGAATTCTTAGCTATTTCTTCTCCACCCACTCAAACTCAGATTCTGCTTTGAAAGAATACATTTTATCTCATTAAAATTGTATACTTTCTCAAGTCTCAGGATCCGTCTATATAATTGTCTTCCATTTTAACCATGAATGTACCTAGGCCATGTATACACACACATACACACACACACACACACACACAGGCATGCAAGTATAGTTTGGAAACAATCAGACATATTCTTATGCTGAGCTGCATCATGCAAACTGCCCGAGTTTTGATGAGCTAAACCTACACTGTCTGATAGTGCAATGACAAGGTATGTATTGATTGAAATTTTAATTAATTAAAAACAATTGCAGTAATCATTTCATAATGCATAAGCATATAAAATCATTCCATTGTACACTTTAAACATGTCCAATTTTATTTACCCATTAGAACTCAAATAAAGCTCTGATAAAATTAATAAACAAAATAAAAAATTTGGTTTGTTGGATATACTCTCCATACATTTTAAATGATCAAGAACCACATATTACTAAATTTACATCAGTTAAAATTTTGAAAAGTGAAAATATTAGCTGATTAGTCTTTCTGCAGTTCCTTCATGTACCTAATATCCACATGTGGCAGTGGCTACTATATTGAAGATCAAAGACTTAGAACATTTCCGTTATTCAGCAAACCCTACTGAATAGTTGGGCAATATCATATCCTTGGTTACCCCACTACAATATATGCTTACATAGCCAGAGACTAAAAGTTTCTTCCTAAACACCCAGTAGAAATTAGTTGGTGCAGTAGTTAGGAACCCAGGCTCTGAAATTGCTATGGTCAGGCCAAACTGTCAGCTTGACTGGATTGCGAGACTCCCAGAAAGAGGACTGGATCATGGAGGGCCCTGAACTTATCAGTGGACCCATCCGCTGATGTTGAGAGTTAAATGTGCCTAGGGGGTGGTCCCTGGGGCCATTCCTTTGGAGGTGACATCTTTTTCTAGTACTGTTCCCTGTGCTCTGCTTCTGGGTCACCATGAAGTGAGTGTCCTTGCACTGTTAGGCCCTTCTACCATGATGTTCCTGCCTTGGAGCGACAGGAAAGCTAATACAGAAGCCAACTGGCACTGCAATTTACAAATTACAGCACCATGGACAGCTCACATCTCTGCTCTCAGTTTTCCCATTTGCATAATAAAGCATCATAGTAGGGACTCTTAAAGGGTTCTGTAAGGGTCAAATGTGTCAAGTGCCTGTTACAAAGTTTCTTAAGAATATTAGGTACTGGTGTGATTGACCTAATGTTCTGCAAGTGAGATACAGAATCAGGAATGCAGAAATAAAGTTTCTTACATTGATAGTATGGATATTATGGATATAGATATTTGGATACCATGTTTGCAAGTCTGCAGTAAGACACATTTAAATATTCTCTCAGGGACAAACTTGGGAAGTACATACTTGGATATTTAATTAATAAAGGATAATACTAGGTTCAAACGGTGATCAAAATAGATGGAGAATGTTTAAATTTTTATTACAGTAAAAAAAAAAAAAGACACATTGCCATTGAGGCCCTTCAAACTGTGTAGTCCTCATTAATTCCAATGCACTTATCCCACTGTTCCTATCACTTTCTGAAGCAGTTCTGGAAATCCTCTTTTGTGTCCTTCTTAGTTATGATCAAAAACGTGGTGAATGCTGCTGTGCAGTGCCATCCCACAGCAGCAAAAGCTTGTAAACACATTCTGGTGTCTTCTCATTCGCCTCACTCACCGTGTCTGGTGCTGTGAGGTTCTGTCTCTTCCCTCAAGTCAAAATGCTCAAGAAAGGTAAATATTTTGAATTCATTCAGAACGTGGAGGTAGTTACAATAGCACAACTAATCATGCTCAGAAGAGAGAACTTCCAGAATAATTTCAGAAAATGGCAAGAACAATGGGATAAGTGGACTCTTGGGGTGGGAAGGGAGGGAGGAGAAGGATTGATGACAATATGTCTTTTACTATAATAATATTTTAACAATGTCTATGTTTACTATAAGTTTTGATCATGCCTTATATATTTTAAATTGAGTCATCAAATTCTCTTAAATTGAACCACAGACATTCATTCAACTGAAAATTCTACAAGGTTGCAAAGTTCAACTCAGAAGAGTTTGAGACAATACACTATTTTAAAGGCAGAGAACTCATTTAGCTATACTCAAAGGGAGCCAACTGAGAGAAGGCACATACGCAAGTGGTAAAATAGCATGGGTTCCAACACCCCTAACGAGGCAATTGCTGCAAATTTTGAGGAATCTCTTTCTACTGAAACCAGCAAACCCTCTTAGGGAAGAGTGATCCTGCTTCCGCTGGGAGAAACTCTTGAAGCTGGTGTGAAACTATGAGAAACACAGATGGAGGGCCAAGATAGGCTGGGGAAGGGTGTCACTGGCTGACTCATTAGGTCTGAATACCATACCAGCTCTGAAAATCCAACCACTGGGTGACCACCATTATTTTCAACTCTCTCCTGCTCCACTGACTTTTATCCCACACAACACAAACCTTTGGCTTCTCATTAAATCAGTTAATTCCTGCATGTTGAAATTTTGGTGGTGAATGCTCAAAGGCTTGCTTGACATTTAATTATCAGTGTTACCTTTCTAGAAGATTCCTGACAGTTATAGAATAAAGATGCTATGCACAGAGCTAAATCCCTGGGTGGGGTATGCCATATATTCACCTACCTAGTTTTCACTGTTTCTTTCTATTTTTACTTCATCAGTGTGAAATGTGGAAGAAAGGAAATTCTTAGCATAGCAAATTATTTAAATCTATGGAAAGAAAAATTGCTGACAAATCTTTTCCACATGGGATTCACATTTAAGCTGTTATTCAAAGGACTAGGAATGTTTCACGCTGTTTTAATTTAAATTCTCGCCTTGCTATCTAATGAAGGATCTATAGACATAAAACTTTTCTATGAGTTAGAAGTTCAAAGTTTTCATACACCATGAAGGTTCTTAAGTGACTCTCACAGACATTCGTATTCATTTGGCCCTTTGGAGTAACAAATGAAAACACACCTTTGACCATCAGAATGAATCCCTGGGAACCTCTTCTATTGTGTGTGGCTTTTACCTCTGGTTCTTGGGACAGTCATTCATAATAAATCACAAAACAATAGGACAAAGGGAATAAGAAAAAGAAGTCTCTGCCATAATTGCTACAGAGACAAATCTAAGGAAAATGAAAACTCATTTCAAAAATGACTCATACAGGAAGACTCGCTCCACCACTCCTTCTACTCTTGAGGGCATCGTGAATTAAAGGAGCTTTTGTAGCAGCTGGAAGAATATATATGCAAATGTTTGGTTTATGGGAAATAACTCAAGCTCTATCATTTAACACCAATAAGATATCTTAATAAAGAATTGCAACTTCACACACAAATATATTGTCTGGATTTAAATAAGAATTTTCAGTTCAGCTGCTAATTGTGACTTTTGGACTTACCTAAATGCTTTGGAACGTGTCTTCACTCTTTTTCCTATTAAATTGGTCACCACAAGAAGGGCTTTGTGCTTGTAACCATTATGGACTTGTTACAAGTTTGTAACATGTGAGCAGCTATATGATTTAATGTTTTCTTTAACAACCTGTATTTTTAGCTCTATTTCTATGTTTTTACTTGTAGTTTCTAAAACACCACTTCTTCTACCAATATTTCTCTTATTTCCTGAAATTAGAATTGCTAAGAATTGGGCTACTGGGTATAATGTTTGATTTCTGCCTGGGTTTGTAAATACTTTGTTATCTACTTAATTCCGTCATAAAATAGTCATCAAGTATTTTTTTCTTGACATGTCAAAAGCCAGACACTTGTGTTAGAGTTTGAATTTGAAAAAAGTGATATGACAGCAAGAACAGAAACAAGTCGCTAAAATCAAATGTCAATCACTAAAAACAAATTATTTTTAATATAACAATCTAATTAAACTATTTGTCCTTATAAAACACTAACATTGATATATAAATTAAGATCAAATGAATATTTACAAATCCAAAGTCAGTTTTCCAAGTATATTGAGTTATTTTCATGGGTTCTGCTTTCTATTGATAGGATAAATCCTGCCACTACTTCTCACAGAAACTGGAGCATTTGGTAAGGCATAAAGGTATTTCAGTGAACCTCCTATTATAAATAAAACTTCTTGTATCCTAATGAAAGCTGTACTTGCACAAATAGCTTTTCCTCGATTCCTTAATATAATGTCCTATTATACTTTACCATCCATCTCATCTTGAAAATTGAGTTTAGAAGATCAAATTTGTAGTAATCAGATATAGAACACAATTAGAAATTGTAGAGAAACTGAATATCTAAGAACTAGTAACAGACTGATGGAAAAGATTTGGAAATGGAGATAAAAGACATAACTGCATGCACCCTAGAGTTTTTGATTATGACATCAACTAATTTTACATTTGATGTTATGTTTCTTGGTTTGATCCCATGAGCAAATTGCTTGATTCGGAATAGAAATTGCTGTCCTGTGCATCTCTTGAGCTATTGTCTCTAGACCAACATTAGGAAGTGTTCAGAGGTTAAAATGTGTCTGCCTCTATTTTGCTACATAGCCTGTGCATGAGGCTACACTTCAGTCATTAACTCTATTATAATACATAAAATATCTTCTCATATGCAGACTTCATGAGTACACTCTTTTCTAAACTAGGGAAACTGAAAACAAATACAGGGAATGAAAAGCTGTTGGGTACTAGACAATTGCTTTATTCTTAATTTAAAAGTTTCTTTTCATTGAATAATTATCACTGCTTATGTACTTTTTGTTACAGAGAACATAATACATGACACATCCCCATGACAAATGGAAAATATTTGGTCAATGATAAAGAAAGGAAAGCAGAGCATTGGGTGGCATTAGACTTCAACTGGTAGAAAACCAGTTTCTTTTCAAAGTCTTTCTCAGTGCTTTTAGGAAAGCACAAAAGCAAAAGTAAGGCCTCTTACTAACAGATCAGGTTTTAAAAAATTTGCTTTGCTTCTGTTCCTCAGTTTAAGAGTTGTGTTTCTGGACTATAGCATGAAGTGGGCTCCTGTATTACAGAAAGCAAAGATGAAGATGCCTGGAACACTAGCTACTAAGGACGATTCTTTAATTTCTCTTTTCCTCAGTTTACAGCAAATAAATTTCTACGCTTAGGTTTGGAGCTTTGTATAACATGGAATTTCAGGGTAAACCAGTCAGAGTCTTTATCACAGTATCGAATTCTTTGCAACTAAACTACTTCGCATCAGATTTATGTTGCAGAATTTCATGCTTGAGAAAGTCTTTGAAAGAGCACTGCCTTATGCATATGCTTGAAATAGTTTCTTGCTCTTTTATAACCTTCTGAGATGCAATAGCATAGAGTCTTGCAAAGGTTATTAAAGAAAATCTGAGTCTAGTTACCAGAAACAATAAATGTATATTTTTAAATTTCAAACAAAGTCTAAGACTTTCCCCCAGATACAGAATGGTGAATATGTGAATTACCTTGAAGATCAATTAACTCTTGTAAGTTCTAAGAAAGTCATTTCTGCACCAAAGTTGTCGTTTACTACATGTCACTAGTGTGTGGACTGAGCCAACACAGCTATCTTGCAACTGGCTATAATTTCCAACTTACAGGAGCTGTCACGATGAAAGGACAGCGTTCATTATCTGATAGTTTCTGCCATCTCCATTCATTTAGAGTCCATTAGCAATGAGAATATGTGATTTTTAAATTACTGAATTACTAGTACTTCCATTAAAAGAATAGACATGCAAAGTAAAATGGAACAGCCTCTTCCCTATAGCCTTCTATTTTTCTGTCTAGTTATTATCTTTTATTCCATTCAAAGGAAATTGAATTTTGTTCTCACGAAGGAGAGGCCTTCTCTAGCCTCTGTGTTAGTGCCATGTTAAACCAAAGCAAGTTCCACACAGGTGCTGGATGAATGAACAAATCAAGGAATGAATGGACAAGATGCCCTGTGGGGTCTTGGCCTGAGGTAGGTGAAGAGCCCACATTGGGTTTCATGTTTGATATACTCGCTCTTGCCAGTTTTCTGCCTTAGGACTCTCTTTATTTTAAAAATAATATTTTTAATAACTGTGTGCATGAAAAAGCTTGTTTATGGCAGCTGAAGGGGTTAGAAAGGCCTTTTTTTCTCCAGGGGATGCTGAATAAACTGTGCTACGTTTCTGTGTTGTGGCTGTGATCCTCCTGTGAGGTCAGCTATGAAATTTTCTACCTGTGGAATGTGTCAACACTCAGACAGTTGCAGATTCTGGAACATTTCAGATTTCAGAGTTCTGGATTAGGGATGCTCCATCTACAGCTGTCAGTGTTTTTATGAAGAAACATTTTATAACAAAATAATAAGAGAAAAACAATAGCTAGTACACTGTGCATGCTTATCTTGAGTCTCTTGAAATGAAACAATTGGTTGCTTTGAAAAAGAGAAAGCCCAGAAAAATATGATACCCTTAGTGTGTCTTGTCTTTGAGTGTTCAAGGTCTACATGGAAATGCAGGTTTCCCTGCTGACTTTTCCCCGCACTGGAGCACATTCGTCAGGGAACTCAAACACTTCTTGGTGAAACTACAGAAATTCTCCAAATCTTCCAGTTCCAGTCAGTAGCAATGGGGGTGACGGTAGTCAGAGTTTATTATAGAAAATGTTCAAAAGAAAAAAAAAAGCAGGTAAACATTTAAAAAACCACTGATAGATCATGCTAGACCTATTGAAATTGTCATAAGACTTGGAAACCACAAGGGGTTTGTATTATAGCAAGTGCATGTGCTGTCACTATTCAACACAGTTTATGTTTAACAATGCTAATTTGTTACAATCACATTTAGTATTTTATTCTATACTTTCTAATACAGGGCTATTTTCAACTCCTACATCAGGTTAAATCCCCTTGTTGAAGAGATATGGATAATCCTAGACTTCCATTATCCTAACACTTTATCAGAGGTCATTATAGTTTATTTAACTATATTAAAAAAATTCCATGAGGGCAAAAAATATGTCTAGATTACCCAATATAGTCAGTTGAATTAATATGCTAAGATTATTGAGACATAAACATCTTAAGGTCTGAGGTTTTATTTGCTACCAGAAGAAATCTACACCTAATTAGTGATAAAAATAAAGATATGGGATCCTTGCCTTTTGTCTTACAATTCTTTGTCTTTCCATAGTGGCAACCGCTCTTTAAAAATCTCTCTTTGGTTCTCATGATTTATAAAATCTTAGATGGTACCAGATATTAGGAGGAGGCCGTCCCATATGTCTCTGACTTTAAAGTACAGGAAGATTTATTCCGGCCATGTAGGTATAATTTCAACCTTGACTTTTGTGTTCCTAAGCTGGATGTAATCTGCAACACGGCCTCTTGTCGTGAATGGAATCTTTATCTGTGGAGCGTTGGCCTCTATGCAAACACTCAAAATAACCACAGGATATTACTGAAACGAGTTCTGCCCACAAACTGTTTCCCGCTAGGAAACCTTAATTTAATGTAAATATTTTTCAAGAAAACCATTTTGCATTTTAGGCAGCATCCAGAAGCGTGGGTAGGAAAAGTCGTACTTGAATACACAGAAACACCTGGGGTGAGTCTCTTAGCCCAGTCTCTCAGTATCTCAAATTAGATTTTTCTCTCACTACACAGTTCCTATTAGTGAAAAAAGGACGAAATCTCCTCTCCTGTTCTTTCTGGGGTGACTGGCTCGGCGTGCTCAGGGTTCACCTCTTCATTTGCTCTGCTCTGCATGTGGAGGGCGGGCCGTGTTAAGCTCTGTGGAATCCCACATGCTCCCTGCGGCAGGTGCAGCCATCTGCCAGGGGTGAACTGAGGCTTTTCAAATACTTGAAAATGGATCTACTAGTGGATGCTTCAAAGTTGGCATCGATTTAACAACAGCCAGGGATTTAGCTCAGTGGCATAAGTGCCTGCCTGGCAAGTGCTAGGTTTTGAGTTCAATCCCCGGTACAAAAAAAAAAAAAAAGTAATTTAACAACAACAACAAACCCAACAGAGCTTTTCATTTTTCTTACTCTAATTATTTGAGAAGAGTCTTTCGAGCACTGTCTCTGTGCTGAGCTCAGAGCCAGCTTGCTGGAGGACTAAGAAATGCATCCTGAATAGATTGCTGGTTTTCTTTTCCTCGGATTACAAGAAAACCACAAAAACCAACTACAGATTTTCAGAAGCAAGTGAAATGCCATGAGGGTTTTTGGTGGAACACAGCACACATCTTACCTTGCTTATGAGCTGCCTTTCTTTTGACATGATCTGGACACTAACTGAATTACAGAGTTATTAATTGATTTCAGTTAGTTCTCAGCATTGTAAAGATCCTGAAAATTTGCTGCCAATTTGATTATTGTTTTTATTGGTAGTTGATTGCATGCCACTGGTAACATTTAGACAAACATAGAATGAACACAAAGGAAAAAAAATCCACAAGGTGTGCAAACTAAGATGTTAGGTACAGGCAAAAATGTCAAATGCAGGTGACACCAAGGAGTGAAGGGCTTCTGGAGGTGACGTTGGAGTCAGAGGTTGATGGTCTGTAGGTGCTAACCAGACAGGGGCTGTTTCATGTAATTTTTGTGGGATCAACAGTTTGCACATTAATCTCTGCCACTGCATTCATGAAAACTGTTCCACTCTGATCTTGAATATATTTGTGTGGAAAATGAGTTGGCACTTTTAGGGAATTTAATAAATAAATGTGTGAACTAATACATCACACCCAAACAAGTATATTTGGGTTGTAAGTCTGTGTTTGTGGTCATTCCCAATGCTATAGCAAAACCCAGAGAGAGACAACAGGAAGAATTTTCTTGGAGATCATGAAGACTAATAAAGAAGTGAAAAAGGGAGGAAGAAAGGACTTGAGATGCATTCATGTAGGACAAATAACAAGTTCTGCCTTTTGTTAAAGTACGTCCCACTTGTGGGGGGAGGTTCACAGAACAGGTTTATAAAACAAGTGATTTTTTGTTTTTTAGCGATTCCGTTTCGCATCAAATTGGCTTTCCGGAAAACCAACTGACTGGAAGTCTAAGGATTTGTTCTACATTAAAATAACCAATGACCACGGAGGGAAAGAAAGTGAATCAGATATCACTGCTGTTTTTATAAATTAAAAAGTTCCCAGTTTCATTCTTAGTCATGTCCTGCTCTACTTAACAAGATGCATATAACCATTTTTATCAATACATTTCGGGCAGAACAAAGACAATGTTAGGAATCAGGGCAATTTCAGCCAAAACATATAAATGATCTACATGACTCCAGAGGCTTCATCTAGTTTAAAAACATGCTAATCACTTTAGAATTCTTGATGAGATTACATTTTTATTAGCAGTCTTTGGGTACTTTCCGTTTGCCACACTGAATCTAAATCTTCCAGAATAAATAAGAGCAGGTTTATTTTTATTTTTTTATTTGTCCCTTTTGAGTTAGCACAATGTCTTAAGAACTTAAAAAAAAACTCCCTTACTTTTCAAATAATGCAACTTGAGATCTTACAAACAGATTTTGCCCTCCCCACTGAAGGAGGAAGAACAGCATTACAATTTATTCTCTCTGAAATGGTTCTGAGATTATGTTAGCCACCTTCCAATGTAATGTACCCACGCTAAAAATAATCTCTTTAAAAAATACACATCAAAACTATTTTTCTCTGATCTTAAACAAAATACAAAAGTGTGTGAGTTACACGACCACTGTAAAGTGCCTGTAACCTTAGCGCATGTCTGCACAGTAAGTTTAGGGTTTTCTGAATTCTAACACATTTAGATCTTTTTCCTGTCCTACCCAAATCTTACATGACAGTAGACTTTCCTGTGCATTCTGCTTTAGAGGTTGGCATAACTGATGAGGACCCTCTGAGGCTGAAAAATACCACTGCTATTTTCACCTCTCTTGCTTGTCACTCTGTAATTGCAGTAAATGCAATTGAAAGTACTTTTATTTGAAGGCCATTTGACAGAGGGGAAGAAAACACATTTACTCTTTCAAGGCCCATGTATTTTCCTGGGAGAAGCCTGCCTATAAGATTTGTCCTTTTATCCTTGGATAGCTATTTGGGAAATTTCTTTGGACAGTGAAACCTCCCAAATGATTTTGCAACCTAAGAACTGAGCCATGATTCACAGTGTTTCCTCCAAATTCTACCCATCTCTTTTCCTCCTATCTTCTGAAGACTGGAAGGCTGTTTCAGGCTTGTGTGTCTGAAGCCTGCTTCTTTGCCAGCCAGAGATAAAAAATTTGCATGCTTTATGCAAAATATATTAACCTATTTTCATTGAGAATTTAAGGAAGAAATTGTTTTCTAAAATCTGTGGCTATGGTAAGGTAATATAACTTAAAATTAGTACTGTCCACTTTTTTACAATATTCTAACTTATTCCTTCTTATAGGAACTCAGTAATCCTCAAAACAAATACTTTTATTGTTTCCATTGCAGAGAACCAGTGAGGGTAGCTAGCTTGGGCATCTGTAACAGAACCATCCTTTGTGATACACAAGAAAGTCTCTCCTATTTTTCAGGACAGAAAGAAGAAACATGTAAAACGGTGTTTATAATTTGCTGAAAGCTCTTTGAAGTCCCTTTAACTCACCCTCCCTTCTGTCCTGCTTATTAAACATCACCACACTTGCTGTTCTCATCCGTTCAATCTCAGGTCTGTTTCGATGGCTCTTACCTATAAACAGGTTCCACTCGGTGTCCAGATCCGCCTGGTTGGCCAAGCAGCCCTTCATGACATTGAGGCAGTAATTGTTGCAAGGCCTCACAGTGGGCAGTCCTCGACAGTAGGGACAGTACAGCATCTTCATGAGAGCGCGGATACACCCAGGGGTGGGGCTCACCTGTTGAAAAATTGGAAAGAACAAGAAAAAGGAAATCAAAAATAACAGAAGAGAGAACGTTTTCTCCATTAAAAAGAAAAAAAAAATCCGGCAAAATAGCTCTGATAAATCCCAAGCAGTTGAAACTATCAGGATCCTAACCTCACAATTTTAACCCTTTTTAATTCATCTTGAAGACAGTCCATTCCTGTGGAATACTTCTGCTTAGCAAAGTAATAATCAGTTTTTGAAATGTCCCTGTCAACATGTTGAAAACGATGCCATTATAATTCAGCTCTAAAACAGACATAGTTTCATGGCAATAGGACACGAAATGAGATAATGCAGGTGGAAGCAATTTGGAAAGTTAAAAGCCCCACAAAAGTGTAGGTATTATTAAAGTTTAATGTGACACCTTTAGAAAAGTTTCCAACTGGTTACTTGACCTTTTTTTCTCAAGGAAGTTGGCTGACAGAGTTCCTCTGTATTAATTTTTTTTTTTTTTAAAGATCAGTGTCAACTTATCTGGAATTTCTGAGATTCAGGCCTGTTTTGAAGCAGTGGAACCTATAAGGCACCTGTGGACCTGAGAATGGACCAGTGCAGAATGTAAACAGAAATCCTAGAAGTCATCAGAGGAGTTACTAATCAACTGAAAAAGAAGTGCTATTTGCCCTGAATAAGAAGTGTGGTTCTCTCAAGCTAATCAATTCTAAAACACTGAGAATCATTAAACATTCTAATTTGACTTTAAGAAGAAAGAATATTCAAAGCAGTATACATCATCAATAAAAATACAGAAAGTTTTTTTCCATGATTACATGTTTAAATTATTGTCCTACCTATTTGGCTGGGTTACATCATTGTGATGTTTTAGTCAAGTAACTATATATATGTTGCTACACTTGCATTTTAGATCAAAGGAGAAAAAAATCATCTCACTAAACCTAATTGTGTTGTTGGACCTTGTGAGAACTGTGGTCTTATTAGATGGACTTGGGACCATGGGTGACATCTATTTGACAAGGACATTTGGACATTGATAATGCATAATGTCAGTGTAATGCTAGAATACTAAAGTATCTGCACATAAATGGACACTTTAAATTACTATGGCTATTCCAGGTCGTCCTATCCTTTAGCTATTTGTTAATGCTTGGCTTTGGTTTCTATAACATTTTTAAAATTTCATGCTGTGTACAGATAATACCCTAAGACATTTTCAGAAAATATAGGCATTTATTTAGACACTGGAATGTTTAGATGTCCTCCAGAAGTTTTTGCATTTTATTTCAAAGGTTTTATTAAAACTAAACCATCTCATTCTTTGACTGTTGGGCTGCTCATTTTTCAACAGCAGTCATATATAATGTTTTGTTTCTTCATACTCAGCATCTCACGATTAACCCTGGAACACTTGTCAACATTAGAGATGCAAAATTGAGACTTCTTAGACACTTGACTGTCCATTGTTGTAACTGCTCTGTGCAACATACATGTCATAGAAAGTATTACAGGCATGATTGTGAAGTCCTTTTTGAATCAACCTTTCTGTCACATTTCTAAATTTCTTGGTCACACTGACATTCAAAGATGAAAAAACAAAACAGAACAAGATGGTTTTATACATCTTAACATGCAATTGTTGCTTTTCAATTTTGCTGTCAAATGCTACTTGATTGCATTAATTTCAAAGCTTTGCAAAAAAACTGTGTTGGGACCACAGTTTTCTCAGCCTGACATGTCTCCAACTCAAGTAGCAACCAACAGAAATAATTGAACAGCCTTAAGAACCCAAAAGAACAATGTTGGTGAAGCTAAGTGTGGGTCTCCAGACACTTTCAGAAATGACATCCTTCTTGGTCAGACACAGAGCATTTGAAGAAGAAGTGGAGCATGTGGGATCAGAGTCAAAGCTGACATGACATGTCACCATTTTTGAGCTCACCCACTGCATGCCTAAATTAAAATTTTGAAAAATCCTCACTTCAAACTGAATAGAAAGTTGTTTTAAACAGAAGTTATGTAAAGTGCTATCCTCTTTAAAACTCTCTTTATTTTGAAATTGATATAGACTCCCACAAAGTTGAAAAAGTCATGAAGTCACGGTACCTCCACTTGCAGTCCCTAAATGGGGACATCCTACGTGTCTAAACTACAGTATCGAGACACGGAAACCGACATTATTACACTGCAGTTATCTAGCCCATAGATGTTACTAAATTTTCATGGCATTTTATACCTGTCTTCCTTTGTATGTGTGAGTCTACACCATGTTGTTCAATTTTATCCCACCTATAAAGTTGTGTAATCGTCCTAATCAACGTAGAGAACCATTCTATCACCAAAAGATTTCTCTTGTGTTACCTCTACTTTATCCTGTTCTGTCAGCTGGAAGCAACTATTTTTTTATTTGTATAGTTTTGTCATTTTGGAGAAGAATTTGAAAATAGAATCATACGGCCTATAACGTTTACAGCTTAATTTTATTTCTTTTTTTCTTGTGAAACACAATACCTTTGAGGCCCACTCGTGCATGCATTAGTAACTTATTCTTTTATATAACAGCAATATTTCATAGTTTGAGTGTACAGAGTTTTCTCAACTATTCACCCACTGAAGGGTAACTGGGTTGTTTGCTAGGAGCATTCATACACAAGTTTTTGAATAAACATAAGCTTTCGTTCCTCTAGGATAAACATTTAAATGGATCATATGGATATTACATGTTTAGTTTTGTAAAAAATTGCCAAGTATTTTCCACAAAGCACATACAGCATTTTACAGTTCTATCAGAAATGGATAAGAGCTAAGAATTTTCTACATGCTACATTCTTGTCAGCATTTGAATTATCACTATTTTTAAAAATTTTATATATTCCAATAGGTATCAACTTTTAATTTTATTGTGAGTTTCCTCTAAATAATATCCTACCACCAGCCCAGCCTGAGTGTGACTTTACAAACATCGGATTCTGAATTATTCACTAATAGGTCTCTGTACAATATAAAAATTTTTAAAAAAATTAAGTCTGATAAGTGTCTGTATATTTAGGGAAAAAACATTAAAAAAGACTTCTAAGAGTCATACTTAAAATTTAAAAAATAAGAATCTAAAACATATGGAGCCACAAATCTGTGAATTTTTTGGAACATTAGCAAAAATATTTTCTACTGAAGAAAACTGTATTCTTTTAGCAATGATAAAGAATATGAACACTCTTAAGGAATAAAATGTTGAAACTGTTCTTTTAGTTGGTGATGTGATTTCTTGTTTAGCATTAGAAATATATCTATAGCTGTCTAGGTATTAAAAGTAGACTGAGAAATAAACTTATATAGTCAAATAATAAGTTCAGGATGGTGATATTTGATTTGACACTTACTGAATTCACACCTAATTTCGTCTGTTATCACCATTAGTAATCTTTTGTCAAGAATTTTAAAAACAAGAAAAAAATAATATGAGCTTCTTACATTTTGGTATAAATTGTTTTAACTTTTTCTTTTGGTCTTGTTTGTATATAATGAATGACATAAATTATATCATAGTATTATAATCAGTGTTCTTGTAGAATAACTGCAAATAAATAAAATAAGACAAAAGATTTGAGCTGTCTGTATGAAACCTCATGGTTTTATTGATGTAGTTTATTTTGTAAAGGTCAAAATGTGCTACACTGGAATATTTTAAGAACTATGAAAAGGATACAATAAAGCTATACTGAGAGATAGGACAAAGATTTATCTACCTGACTGCTCATGGGTGTCAAAATGTTATACCAAGTAATTCTTATGTTTTATAAATGTGAATTGAAGCATAGCATCTCTTAACTTTATAAAAAGCAATTTGTTTCAGGCCTATAATACATTTAAGATTTCTGTATGTGGACCAACACGTATGTATTGGTGCTCACATTAGCAATTCTAGATAAGAGTCAATGTAAAATAAGATGTTCTTCAGATATTATATAAGCAAGAAAATGTGAAAGTTACAGATCCCTATATACAAAGAATGGATATACATCTAGAAAGTGCTTGTTTGTATGGACATCATGTAACCAAAATATACACATCTGTATTTTGTTCTCAAAGAACAGACAAATTAATGTAGGTAAGTTGTTTAGCTAGAAAAATTTCTAGAGGCGTTTTGAAGCAAGAGTTGATGTGAGCCTTCACTTTCTGAGGTAGAGATATTGTAACTGACAAGACATTTCTGCTCATGCTTTATATAGGTGTCACCAGAAACGGAAATATTTTCTGACACCTTGAAGTATGATCAGACAACAATCAAATTAGTGGTCATATTCAGTCTTTTTAATTATTATTCTTCAGCCTTTAAATAGGGTTTGTAGTAAACCCAGGGGAATTTAAATTTGTACATGTCCTGGAGGAACGCAGTATAATATGAACCCATGAAGAACAATTAGCCTAGAATTAGGAAATAGGGGTTAATGGGAGGTATCTTAGTTACTTTTTACTCATCGCTGAGACAAAATACCTGATGCCCAAAGTTGGGAAAGGAAAAGTTTATTTCTTACAGTTTTTGGAGGTTTCCATCCATACTCAGTGGACTCCAAGGCAGGGTGGCATGGAGGGCCGCAGTTCATGGTGGCAGCAAATAGCAAGCGGAAATCGGCAAGAGAGAGACACACCTTCTTCCTGCCTTACATCATATCCTGGCTCCACCCCCTAAGAGGTTGTAGCACTGATACCACCAATCCAAGCGCTAGACAATGAACCAATCACAAATGCACAATGCAAATACATGAGGCTTGGGGGCCACCGACATAAACCATGACAGGAGGGCTCCATGGTAGACACGTAATAGATGTTTGTATAACATTTACAGAAGATGAGTAACATAATAGAAATGGCAGAGCATGGTGTGAGGCACCAAGAATTGGTGTCTTCACTGAAGAAATTACTGTGCTAGAAAAGAATGAAAGACTCAACTTCTGTGAACTTTGGAATCTAACAACAATTACAAAAAATTACAGCAACCAGAAGAGTGCTTTAATGAAGAGTTTAGTAAAATTCTATTAAAGAGCATTGCTAAACGTCAAGTCTTAAGAAATTTAAAAATACTGAAATCACAAAGCATTTTCTCTAAGCAGAATGGAATTGAAGCTAGGAATCAATAACAGAAAGAAAATTATAACATGTACATGTTTGTGGAAATTAAACCATACATTCTTATACAGTGAGCAGGTTGAAAAAGAAATCACTGGAGAAATTAGAAATACTTAGATGAATGAAAATAAAACCAGAACAGTACAAAACTTACAGCCATAAATGCCTAGATTAAAAGAGAAAAAAGATCTCAAAATCAACAACCAACATTATACAGTTGTGAAACTTGACAGACATAAAGCAAAATCAAAACTAGCAGAAGAAAAGTAATAACAAGTAATAATAAAAACATCTAAAAGAGGAAAAAAACAGATCAATGAATGTTTAGCAGAACTTACCACATTTGGCCCAAATGTTTTTCTTTTAATACATGATTCAACAAAATTGATAAATCTTTAGCAAGACTGAGTAACAATAGAGAAAGAAATGAGTAAAATCATAAATGCAAGTAAGGATATTTCTGCCACAATGACAGACATTAAACACTGCTATATAAAGCTACTGTGAAAAATTGTTTGCAGTGGTGAATAGAATAGTGTGCTTTCAAAATGCACGTGCACCAAGAACCTCTAAATCTGATTTTATTTGAAAATACAATTCCATGATTAGGGGTCCCATACCCAGCCAGTGTCCTTATAGGAAATAGCAAAGGACACACAGAGACAGAGAAAAGGTAACATGAAGATGAAGAAAGAGGTTGAGGCAATGCACGTATCAGCCAAGAATACCAAGCACGGGGAAAATACTCCACTGGAAGCTGGAGAGAGGTGTGAAATAATCTCTCCCTCTGAATATCCAGAAGGAAAAAAAAAGAAATATGAACTAATTAACTTCTGGTGTGTTCCATAATCCAGTTCATGACAATGTAATACATACAACAAAATTTAAGAGCCTTACGCTTTTCTAGAAACACAAAGTACTAAGATTGACCATGAAGTAACAAAAACATGTAAGAGACCCAGTAGAAATAGATTTTATCAGTAATTTTTAAAACCTCTAAAACAAAGAGAAACATTTGGGCCAAATGTGGTAAGTTCTGCTAAACATTAAGAAAGAATTAACCAAAGTGCTCCTTAAACAATTTCAGAACATAGAAGATGAGTGTCACAGTTTAAATCTAACGTGTCTCCTAAAGTTTCATCATGTTCAGAAGTGGAGCTTTTGGGAGGTGGTTAGATCACTGCGACTCTATTCTCATCAGCAGATTAAGACTGCTCTGGTTGGAAAGGTGGGTAATCAAGAGTATGATCCAAAGGGTACAGGCTTTTCCCTGGCTCCTCCTTTCTCTCTGCTTCCTGGCTGCCATGGGGCGAGCACCTTTCCGCCACCAGGACCCTCTGCCATGCCATTTCTATCTTAGAGGCATCCGACCATGGTCTGAAACTGCGACTCAAAATAAACTCTCCTCCTTATGTCTCAGGCATCAGTATTTTGTCCCAGAGATTGGAACGTGACTAATACAATGAGGAAATACTTCTCTGGTCATTCTAAGAGGCTAGTCCTGCTCGATACCAAAGCTAGAGAAAGACATAATAAGGAGGGAAAAATACAGAACTATTCATCTTTACTGAAAGAACCCTAAGTGAAATGCTAAGAAAGGGAATTTAATATTGAACTGAAAGGGATAAAATTTGGGCTCTGTCTCAAGACTGTAAAATGGCTTAAATAAGGAAACCAATTTGATAAAATATATCAAATTAATAGAACAAAAGGGGAAAACACATAGTCATTTCAATTATACAGAAAAATGATTTGACAAAATCCAATACACTTTCATGATTTAAAAAAATATAGAAAACTAGGAATAAAAGGCAAATTTATAAACATGGCAAATGACATTTATGAAAACTCACAACAAACACACTCAATAGTAAAAAACTGTTAGGTTTCTTCCTGAGAAAAGGATGAAACAGTTTTCACTACTGCTAGTCAATATTGCATGGAAAATTCTAGCCATAGCTATTAGCAAAGAAAAAACTAGAAATTATTTAATAGGAAAGGAGAATTGAAATTATTTCAATTCACAGATGACATGATTATACATATTGAAAACCTCAAAGCATCCACCAAAAAGAGAAAAAAATGAAAAAAGGAAATTGCTACAGCTAATAAATTAATTCAGCAAAATTTCAGTATACAACACTACACAAAAATCTGTGCTGTTTTCACACACTGATAATTAACAATATGAAAAGGAAATTCAGAATATCATTTTATTAGCATCAAAAATAATAAAATACCTAGAAATGATTTTTCCAAAGAAGTTATAAATAATTTTATACTTAAATTTATAAAACATTGATGAAAACAATTATAAAAGACCCAAAGAAAAAGAAAGATATCTCATGGTCCTATATTAGAAGATTTAATATGGTTTAAATCAATACTACCAAAAGAATTTTGCAGATTAATCAGATTAATCACAATCTTTATCAAAATTTCAACAAATTTTCATTGAAGAAATGGAAAAGTTGCTCTGCAAATTCGTATGGAATTGTAAAGTGCCCAAGTAGCTTTAATACTCATGCAAATGATGAAGACAAATTGGAAGACTCATACTTACTGATTTCAAAATTCACTATAAAACTAAAGTCATGAAACATTACCAACAATGCCACTTCTCGCTGCTCATTCAAAAGCCTGTAAACAGGCTGCCCAGGAGATATCTGACTTCTCACATTCACTGCACGTTTATTCACCGCGGCTTAGAAGTAGAATCAAACTGATGAGAATTGATGGATGAATCTGACAAGAACTTACAGTAAACACATAAATGGAGCTGTTCAGCCTTTAAAAAGAAGGAAATCTTAGCCTAGTCTAAATATGGGTGAACCTTTAAGACATTACGGTAAGTGAAACCAGCGTGTCACTGAAGGGAAAATGATTCCATTTTTAGGAGATATCAAACTCCTGAAATGAAGAGTAGAGTGCTGGCTTCCAGTGCTAGGAGCTGAGGGAAGTGCAGTTGTTTCTACTCAGTGATGAGGACTTCCAGGCAGACAAGATTAAGGCAGTCTACAGTTGTGTTGTAGACAGCATGCAGATAGTCAACAATACAGTCAGGCACACGGTTTAAGAGACTAGATATCATGTTCTCTGTTCTTTTGTGAACAACAGCACAATGGTACTGGCATAATGACAGACGCATAGATCAGTGAATTAGAACTGATGAACCAGAAATAAACCTACACATTTATGGTCAATTGATTTTCATCAAGGTACAGAGACGGACAATGAATAATCTCATCAGCAAATCTCATTGGGACAGCTGTCTATTCACCAGCAGAAGAAGGAAGGTGAACCTCACTTCATAGCCTGCACAAAAATTAAGAGAATGCACCCATGACTCAAACATAAGAACAAAATATTTTAAAAAATTTTAAAAAAGCTTATGAGGTAAATCTTTGTTTGTTTGTTTTTTGTTCTTTTTGAGTCAGGGTCTCACTATGCAGTTCAAACTGGCCTTGAGCTCTCTTTATAGCCCAGGCTGGTCTCAAACTCCCAATGATCCTCCTGCCTCAGCCTTCTGAGTGCTGGGATTATAGGTGTGCACCACCACACCAGACTTAGGGGGTAAGTCTTAATGACCTTGGACTTGGCAGTGAATTCTTACATAAAATAATAAAAGAAAAGATAAGTGGACTTCACAGAAATTGTAAATATCTGCGCCTCAAAGAACATTATCAAGGAAGTAAACAGACAGGGTACAAGTAAGAGAAAATATTTACAAATCACATGTACAATTGAGGTCTAGTGTTCAGAATGTGTACAGGATTTCTACAGTTTAACCACCAAAATACATAGCACAATAAAAGGAAGGCAAAGAACCTGAATAGACATTTCTTCAAAGAAGACTTACAAATGGTTAACAAACTGATGAAAAGATGCTCCACATCGTTAGTTGTCAGGGAAATGCAAATTAAAGTGGATACTGTTTCATACACTAGGATGGCTTCGATGTAAACAACAGACAACAATGACTATAGGTGTTGGGGTGGAGGAATTGGAACCCTAAAACATTACAAATAGAATGTAGAACAGTGTGGTGATTTTGGGAAGGTTTCATGGCACCTCAAAAAATTAAACATGGAGCTACCATGTAATCCAGACATTCCACTCCTGCTGATGCACCCAGGGAAATAAAAATATACCACATAAAACCTTGTAAATAAATGTTTATAGTGGAGTTATTCACCAATAGCTCTGAACTGCTGATGAACCTAATGCCCATCGATTGATTAATGCATAAACAAAACATAGTACAACCATACAATGAATTACAACTCAGCAATTCAAAGGAATAAATTTTGATATGTGCTATCATGGATGAATTTTGAAAACATTAGGCTGAATGACTAGCCAGTCATAAAAGACCACATATTATATTATTCCATTCACACAGAATGTTCAGAATAGGCCGATCAGTAAAGACAGAAAGTAAGTAGAGGTTGTCAAGGGCTGGAGCAAAAGAGAGATGGAAGTAGGAGAGGGGGCTGGAGAGTGGCTGATAATTGTTTATCTTTTGTGATGAAAATGTTTAAAATTGGGTTATGGAAAGTTATAGTAGTTAATATTGTAAGTTTATTAAAATGTTGGTATCTTCACTTTTAGTGGGTTAACTGTGTTGTATATAAATGATGTCACAAATTTGTTTAAAGAGAGACAGATGAACATTTAACCAGTGAAATTCTACACTCACAGTTTTAAGCAGAGGGCTTGGGTGTAGCTCAGGAGAAGGGCGTGTTCTTGACGTACTCAAAGCCCTGGTTTCAATTCCCATTATTATCCCCAGAAGGAATTTGAGAGAAAGCAACATAATTCTTCATCCATACCTAAAGGCATCATTGGCTATACAGTTACAGAAAATAAAAAATTGTATTAGTCCTGAATTATATTATACCACCAGCAGTTTGATATGCATGACCTGCATGATACCCTAATATTTTCTTTCAGAAGAAGTGACCTCCTATTTCCACCGTGGCTAATAAAGCTTTGGTGGAGCAGAATATACATGCTTACACACAGAAAAGCTTTGGGCCCTCCAGTTCAGTTGGAATACTGATTAATATGTGCACACTCTAAAACTATCTCCTCTTCATCTTGTACTATTGAACGAGAACAAGGATAAGACAGGAAACAACTATGAATTGCAAATCAGAGCCTGAAGGAGAAATGTTCCCCACATGGATGACAAATGCTTATAGTGCCACTGTGAGAAAAATTCAGTCTAGTTTTAAAAATTTAATTTTATTAACTAGAAACCACCTCTGAAACCGTGAGGCTCGTGAAGGTTTGCAAGCCCTAAAATGATGACTGAACTTTCTGTGTCTGGGGGAAAAGGAATTGGCATAATTTACATACCTAATAAGCATAACTGCAGAATTTCCAGAGCCAAGCTTAAGTAACATCAATGGATGTGAGAAGTAAGTTCAGTTACATTTTATGTCTGTTCTTTCTGGTTTGTTAATGTTTTCTAGATTATTAAACAAATTCATTGTTATCTAGATCCAGTTACTATATGTGATTTAACTCCTTAAAACATAACTAAAACTGTTGCAGAAATCAGTAAATTTATGTTATTATTCACTCCAAAAACTGGAATAGTTCCAAATAGCACTTAAATAAATTATACAAACACACACATACACACACAAATGCACACAAAAAATATTTTTCATCCATTAGAATGAAATAGCTCTTTCTACTAGTTAAATACATATTTCAGAGGGTTTTCTACTGTGCTTACTTAATAGAACACAACATCATTTTAATTTTATCTTATCATACCATAATGAGGACTTGGTGATATTGCTTTTTATTTGAGCAGTCTGCTTGACATTCCAAATTTACCTGATCGTAAATTTTCAAAATGTGAGTATAGAATGTAGTCTGCTTGACATTCCAAATTTACCTGATTGTAAATTTTCAAAATGTGGGTATAGAATGTAAAACAAGATATCTAAGTGTTTCATCAGGGTATAGCTGTCTTCCTCAGTGAGAAATTATAGCTTAAATATTACTTCATTTACAAAAAAATTTTAGCAGTGACTTTAAATGAGTCACTGAAGTGAGAATCTGCTTTACACAAAAGTATGAATTTCAAGCTCTGTTTAGTAATACTAGTGTCCTTTCATCTGCTTTGGAATATACACCATCTCTTTTAAAATAAGAAAGTAGGTGTGGCATTTTCAAGAATGTACAAGTTAATCAATTTCTCAGAACCATGCACAACTTTAAATGCTTAGTATAAGTAACTGGCATATGGTAAGATATGATACAACAGGAACATAAAAAACACCATACTGTGTGTTTTGATATTTTTGATATACAACAAAAGTGGGTAAAAATCTGTGTTAGATCCATCTGTTGTGATCTATCTATCTATCTATCTATCTATTATCTATCTATCTACCATCCATTGTCAGTTTCTCCATGAGCAATATCTTCCTGCCAGGTGCACTGATACTGTCTGAACTGATGCATTATTGTTACCCACTTACGGATTTGCAGTAGCCATTCTAATTCCTAATGAGCCCTTCATGAGAATCCTTCACTCACAACATCAGTAGTTTGCAAGGATAATACACATTATTCACCCTGAATGGAAAACTACCATCATGGTGTCAAGGAAGGAGAAAATACATTAAAAATACCAATGTAACAGAGATGGCACAAGACCAATTAGATCATCCTCTAAGCAGCTGGCCGGCAATTAAGTCATGGACTCCTATTGCTAGGAAGGGGTGTATTACTTCAAATTTCCATGGCGTGAAGGAATGTATGAAGGCAGTGGTCCAATAGGACAGGCCAACGATGAATCTACTTTTCAAAAAAATGACAAAAACAGCTAAAGTGGTGGTAGCTGAGAGGACAAAAACAAACAAACAAAAATCATACGAGAAAAGGATCCCCACCTGCTTCTTCCACTATTAATGAAATGGAGAGCTAGGACTAAATTCATTCTTCAGTTCATTCAGAGCACTTCGTGAGCATAATCACGTGCTGGCACTGCTTCAGGTACTATAGTGAAAGTGAAGGTGGATTTTGAAGTTGCCAAGGAGGAAAATTCATAGCTGAGGAAGGACTTGTGAGAATTGTGTGATGTTTGGAAGACTAGCTGAGAAACAGCTACTGAAGAACTTAATTTGATGAATAACAGGCCAGTGGGGAACACGACATAAGGATTTTCTACTGTTGCAAACTCCAGGAGAACAGAGGCACCAACTCCAGTGAAATATGGAGAATACAGAGAAATTAGCCTCCTCAAACTCCTTACCAATTAACATTATTTCTATTATTCTTACACTAAATAAACACCTTTCAAGGGCAACGTGGTGAATCTGTGCAAGCTCACTACACATTTGGTGGCTTTCGATAATTTAGAGATTCCAGTAGTTCTGGGGAGGAAAAAAGGAGGGGAGAGTATACCAGGAAAAGCAACACTCTGTGCAAAGTATTACAGGGAGAATTTGCAGAAAAGAGATACAAAAATAATGTTTGTGTTGTTCTTCTGTCCAGAGAGTAGAGGAGACTGTTTCCCCAAATAACACAGAGTCATTGGAATAACTCTTTAGTCTTACAAGTGATTTACTTTGAAAGATAAACTAATTTTATTCATCAGTTATACAATATTTGATATAAAAACATGACATTATATTAATTACTTTTTAAATGATGAAACATATAAAAAAGTGGTTAATTTTTCCTGACATTGTCACCAACATTTTTACAGTTTTCCCCCAAGGCTGCCTTCTGAATCCAATGCCTCTCATATCCTCTATTTTAGGAAACCTGGAGGGATTCTGAAGAAGTTGAAAGGCAGTGTATCACTGAATGTCATGATAGCACACCGATAAATATAATTGCAAGTGATTTTTATGGAATTTGTTCATAAACATTTTTGAAACTTTAATATCATTTGTAATTACACAGTGTGTCACGCAGTTCTTCATCGGCACTGTAGCCACTGAACCCTTGGGAGGAAAATATTCCCCATGTAACCATTTGCCTATGAAAAAAATCCTACCAGACTTTATGTTAATTCAATTTACAGTGCCAATTTCCAAAGCAACAACCATTAATTGCTATATTTAAACAAACTCTATAATCTCTGATGACAAGTGGAAATTAATGAAATTGAGCAAAAAAATTAAAAAATTAATGAATTGAAGAGTTGATTCTTTAAAAGGATAAATGACACAGACAAACCCATAGCTGAATTTACCAAAAGAAAGGAATAAAAGTTAAAAGTAAAAAATGCAAAATCAACAGAAATCACTGATTCCAAAAGATTTTAACTACTTTGAAAACCTGTATTCCAATAAATTGGAGAATCTATAAGAAATGGATAATTCCTAGATACATATGAATGACTAAACTGAATATACAATATATAAAAACACTAAACAGGCCAATTAAAGTCAATGAAATGAGGCAGTAATAAAATCTCTTCCAACTAAGAAAAACTTAGGATTTGATAGATTCACTGCTGAGTTTTACAAAAATCTCAAGGAATAATTAATATCATCATTACTCCAACTCTTTCATGAAATTGAAAGGAACACTGTCAAACTCTTCCCTTTAAGCTAGCATTATCTTGATATCCAAACCACACCAGGGCAGAAAGGGAGAAAGAGAGAATGAAATAAAGAATGAATGAAAGAAAGATAGAAAGAAAGAAGGGAAGAAAGAAAGAGAGAAAGAAAAAACTACAGCTCAGTTTCTTTAATAAATATAGTAATCCCCAACAAGATACTTGCAAATAGAATACAAAAAATCATTAAAAAGTCATACATTAGTCAGGTGTGGTGGTGCACACCTGTAATCTCAGCACTTGGGAAGCTGAGGCAGGGGGATGTACTTGAGTTCAAAGCCAACCTGGGCCAGCCTGTTCAAGAACAACCTGAACTGCATAGTGAAACCCTGTCTTAAAAATTGACACACACACAAAAGACAACCAGGAGGTGATCCTGCCTGGAAACCAGCACCATGTGTGGGCTGCTGGAGTGAGGAGAGCCAGACCCAAGCTTCTCTCTGTGAGTCAACACATTTGTGCACTGCAGGGGGAGAGAACAAGGCCTCACCAGAAAGGGATCCTTACCTGGAAACCATATCATTTTCTTGGTTTTTTGGGTTAGGTTTCATACTCTTTTATTTTGTTTGATTATGTTAAATCTGGCAGCATGAGCAGCTATTTAAAAGATAGCAAGACATAGTATGGTAGCCATTTTGGATTTAATATAGGCTTGTTTTGAGGTCCTTTATTGCATTCATTGTTTTTAGTGTTTCTATTCTATTCTGTTTGATTTTACTATGTCTGAAGGTATCTGCAGCTATTTTGAAGACAACAAAAGGCATTATGGTAACTATTGTTGGTTTTGTGAGATTTTGAAGTCCTGTGCCACTTATATTGGTGTATTTTAATTGGTTTTATTTTTCTTGGTTTTACCCTATTTTAAAAAACAAAGTGCATACAGTGTATAATGACCAAGTTAGTTTTATCCCAGGATGCAAGAGTGGTTCAACATACATAAATCAATAAGTGTAATACACAGAAATAAGGATAAAAATCACAAAATCATCTCAGGAGAAACAAAAAAAAAAAAGCCTGTGACAAAAATCTAAAACCCATTACATTAAAAAAAAACCTTGACAAAAGTTGATATATGAAGAGATTACCTTAAATTAATAAAATGATTTATAGCAAGCCCACTGTCAACATCATACTAAATTAAGAAAAACCAAGACTATTCTCACTTAAATCAGGAATAAGACAAAAATATCCACTCTTATCTCTCCTACTCAACATAGTACTCAAAATTTTACCCAGAGCAATTAGGCAGCAAGAGAATGAAATAAAGGGGGCTCAAATAAGAAAGGAAGAATTCAAATTACCCTTGTTTGAAGATAACATAATCTTTTACATAGTGGACACAAAAACCTCCAGCAGAAGACTCTTAGAACTTATAAACAAATTGAACAAAGTGGCAGGATACAAAATAAACATATAAAAATGAATAGTGATCCTTTTCACCAAGAATGATCTTGCTGAGAAGTCAGGAAAACAATACAATTCATAATATTGTAAAAAAAATTAAACATTTAAGCATTAACATAACCAAGGAAGTAAAATACTTCTATAATGAAAATGATATTGCTCTGAAAAAAAGACATTGATGAGAACATTAGAAAACAGAATAATATCCTCCTGTTCATAGGCAAAGTTAGTATTGTCAAAATAACCATATTACCAAAAATGATATGAAGATTTAATGTAATCCCCCATCAAAGTATCATTAATTTTTCTTCTTGTAGGATCAGAAAAAATCTAGAACAGCTAAGGCAATCCTGGGCAACAAAAACAAGCAGGAGGCATTATAATCTTGGGCTTCAAGTAATGCTACAAAACTACAGTAGTGATAAAACATAGTATTGTCACAAAACAGAATAGAATTTAGAATAGAGTAGAATAAAGTACTGTAGAACAGAATAGAGCAGAATAGAACAGAGAAGAATGGAACAGAACAGAATAGGATAGAAGGATACACAAACAACCACAAGGATCTTCAGTCAGCTCATATTTAACCAAGGTCCAATAATCTATGTTGGAAAACAACACTGAGATTCTACCTTACTTCATTAAGAATGTCGATCATCATGGACTCAAAAAACAATGAATTTCAGCAAGAATGTTGGTGTCAAGGAAATCTGCTATAATGCTGGTGGGAGTAGAAGCTAATACAAAAACTTTGAAAATCAGTATGAAGTTTCCTCAAAAACTAAAACTAAAACTAAAACTAAAAAATTCCATTCTCCCCAACTTGTTTTTCTCTTGAATGTCTTTCCAAAAGAGCTAGTGTAGTCACATTACAGTGATATATCATACCCATGTTTATAAAGGGCTATGAAGCCATAAAAAGAATAAATTTGAGACTTTTGTAGGAAAATGAATAGATGTTCAGAACATAACATGAATAAAAATAAGTACATTTCAAAGATTAGCTCTCACATGATTTCTTTATGTGAGAGACTCGAGATACAAATAATATAAGAGCAAAATAAAAGAGCCATGCTAAGATATAGGGAGGTAAGCTCCGTAGAGGTGAGGAGGGCGGGGGGGGGGGAGTAAAAATGATCAAATTGTGACATGCGTATTTACGAAACCCCCGAGGTGAATGTGATCGCTGTGTATCACAAACATACATTAATTTGAAAAGCACTGATTTAACTTTTAGGTCAAAGTTTGAAAGAAAATATTAGCCGTAACTTTACTGGGTTCTAAAGATATTTTCCACATACTTTTAGGTCCTACAGATTACTAAAATGTATAATTAGTAAATATCTCTCAAATAATCTGTTGTAGTTAAATACAAGATTTATGTGGTATAAAAATCTAACAGCACAATCAATGCACTTGTTGAATATTGCCACGAAAGTGTTAATACTTAAAAAGTTATCTCCTAAACTATAGTTGAGTCATTTGGCAATAAAGTTACTACATATTATAAAGTTTTTTAGGACACTGAATTAAACATCTGAAATGAGTTAAGTTAGTGACAGAAAAATACTACTGTATTTATAGACACATGCTTAAATACAGGTAAAAAGTGGGTTTTACACTATTGTTTGGTCAGCATTTTCATTTTCATTTGTCAGATATTAATCTATTCCTAAAATAGAAAATATTAACTATGCTTATTGAACTGAAGAACAATTAAATAACATTTCTGAAGTCCTACTTGAAGCATAGATCATTTTTTCAAGATATTACAGTGCTTTTTAAATAGACTGTGCTTTTCAAAGCAATTTTAGGTTCACAGTAATAATTAAGCAGATAGCACAGAGATTTCCCACATCTCTGTCTCCTCTACATTGTTCCTGGGAAGCAGCGACCATTTTACCATCTACAGTTTTGTCTTTTACAGAATGCCATACAGTTGGACTCATACAATCGTTTTTTCAGATTGGCTTCTTTCATTTAGTAATGCGTACCGAAGTTTCTTCACATGTATTTTCAGAGACTGAGGGATCATTTATTTTAGTATTACACAATATTCCATTGCCTATATGTACCACTGCTAATAAGCTTAGGTTATTTGACCTGGAACTTTTGTTTTTGTAGGCTCCAGAAATATTTTACATGACTAAATATGGTTTACGGTGCTACAGAGAAATTGCATCAAGAGGACTATAATTTATAGAGCTTTATTTTTCTTGCAACTTTCTATCAAAATATGTAACAATTATGGTAGCCATGAAATTGCTGTGCTACAGGTGCTGTAAATTGCTCATAAAGAGGTGTTCTGTAGGTGCCAAACCTTAGTGTTCGTGTCACACGGATCTGACCGGGAATAACAGTACTTTCTTCTGCATTGTGCTTCATTACATATGCAGGACTCTCCATGTGCATTCTTACTTATGGAACTACTGTTCAGTCTCTATGCATGGCTATATCGTTCTGTACCTTCCTACTCTTCTGGGCTACAGGCTTAATTAGGATGCATGAGACCTTTGTGAGAAGTATATGAGCAGAGATAGCTGTAAGTGAATCCATTTCCACATCTTCAACTTTGATGTGACTTTTTTCCTAAAAAGGATTTAAGACCATGCCTACAGCCAAAGCCATCTATTTCACTGTCAACTTCTCACAAATCACTTTTTTAAAAAGACATTTTTCTCGCCCATCCTAAATGTAATATGACGCATAATAACAGAATGCAAATACCAGAAGACCAGCAATTGGGGTGGAATGCTAAGAAGTTCAAAATATTATTATCTACTAAGTGCTATTATGCATGATATTATTCTACAGGGAGAAATAAATTATTCTAGTGTCCAAGATCCTTTTCAAAGCAGATAAATTTTATTTTTCTACTAGCAACAAAAGTGAAAAAGAATTTAAACTGTCAGCTCTAAGGTTAGTAAGGTTAGTAAAATTCAGTTTTGAAGGGAGATATTATGCACTCTTTGGCTTGCAGCTTGGGAAATGTTCAAAGAATTTAATGACTTTTATTCCTTGGTAATCATATATTTGAATTAATGCTTCTTAATACACACTCAATAAACATAAAAAGAGTGTAACTTATGAAGAAATACTATTTCCATAACTCATATTTACCCAAATTTTTATGAACAAATTCAAGGGGAAGAATTTGAAATCTAACTTTACATCTAAAATTTAATTAAGGATATATTTTCATATTTTGATCCATTTATTGTTCATAATAATTATAGTGATAATTGAATCTAAAAGAATGTTAGCACTTGAAAGTTTGTTTGTGGAAATTTAAGAAAAAATGTTGCATATATTTATTAATCAATATATATAGACTATATATATAAATAGTTGACAATATATAGAGACAAATACATATCTCTCTCTCCATATATATAGATGATATAGATATAGATATAGATATATAGATATAGATATATAGACAGATATATATCTATATCTATATATATAGATAGATATATATATATCTATATATATAGGGAGAGACAGACAGAAAGATACACAGAGAGGCAGAGAAATAAGGAGAGAGATGTGTCATTAAAGTTTTGAGGCACAAGAATGTACTATACCAACTGCAGAGTGGATGAAAAAAATGTGGTATTTTATACAATGGAATACTACTCAGCTATAAAAAAGGATGATCTTGAGGCCTTTATTGGTAAATGGAGGCAACCTGTGAATATTCTCATTAGTAAAATAAATAAGACTCACATTAGTAAATATCACATTGTCTCTCTAGTGTAAAAAATAATAAGAAAGAACAGAATAATGGTATCCAAAAAGTATAATTGATATAAAAGTATAATAGATACTGTAAAAATGAAAGGGAAGGAAAGTGCTCTAAAGGATATAATGGCATGTATAGTGTGTAAAATAGATGACCATATTACTGAGTTTTTGTTAGATCATTGAACAGAAGAGTTTGTACTGTCAATGTTTGAGTGTCTACCCACTTTTTACAGCTTGACTCTGTAACTTTAAAAACGATTGCTAACAATATGTAATGTATCAACTAGCGATTTTATGATGTTAATTTTTTTTGAGCTCTGTATTTTACTTTTCCTCTTGTTTTTTCTATTTTCTTTTTTAAAATTTTCTTTGCTTTCTCTCTTAAAATAAAATAAAATTAAAAAAAAAGAATGTACTATACCAGCATAAATTTTTTGTAGGGCAGTTAGAATGGAAATACATGTTCAGAAGAAAGGAAAACAAGTGTTAAAGAAATAATTGTCTGTGCCTTCTCAAATGAATACTCATGGATCATAAATTGCTGAGATATTTAGGTATTTATTTCATTGAACATGTATAAAGGAGCACTGTGCTTTATCTTAACTGTCAATATTTATAATGTGGGACTAAATATATCTTTGTCAGTTATGTAAATGTGCAATACACATTTTAGGTAATAACTCATCCAAGTTCAGTAGTGTATATACATCTTCACAATTATTTTAGGGAGGACACACACATGATGATTTGCCTGGCTGTGTTGTTGGTGATCATGCCCTGCAGAAATAGCCTCAAACTTCTGTGTCTGTGATCAGCAAGGTGAGAATCACTGAGGGCTTCAGGGTGGCTGTCTTGGAGCGCACCTGAGATGTGAAAATGAGCTGTTTTGGGGAAGGCAATTCTTGTTATAAAGGCAGAAATGAGAATTGAGAAATCAGATGTTGTCATAATTTACGAGAATTAGCAAAATGTTTCTAATGCACTGGAATGTATGTGAATAAACTCAAAGTAATTTGAGTAAAATAAAAATAAGTGTTTGTTTTGGGGGATGATTTTATAACCAAATTTTCTTTATTGTTAAAGTGATTTTGAGTCTATATTATCTAAATATTTTCCTTAAAAATATAAGTCACACACATTCACACATACACATATAAAAGGAAAAGAACTGTCCTTTAAACATAAAAATATTTTATGTTAGAAAGTTATGGACATCATTTGTCATAAGGAGGGCCCTAATGGAAAGGGAATTAATTTACTGACAGTCCAGCTTCTCAGGACACAAGCATGGTGACAAGTCATAAAAGTTTATGTAACAATGGAAATTGTTTTCTTTATTTAAAATAATTAACAAAAATTGATGTGAGAAAAAGATGACAAATATCATCTAATGCTCACCATTTTAGGGGTGGAAAATTAAGAAGACAGGCCCACGAGAACCAGCAAGAGCTGCTGAGGGCAATGACTGTGCATCCTTCTCTTAGCATTATCTTCTAAGTCCTTTCCATAGTCAACAACAGCGACAGAGTGCTACAAATGGGTAGCATGAAATGCACCCACTCAAGCTATTTCCATCAGCCTCTCCCTGTTTGCTGAATGTCTTCCACAGTATGTCATTTCCAAGAGCCTCACGATTCCCCCTGTAGTGTTCACCCTACCCTACTTATATTTCTAGTGCTTGCAAACCAGTGCCTTTCCACAGGAAGGGGGAAATAATGCCCCTGAATGAATGGCAGAGTTTGAATAAATGAGTGAGTGAATGAATGATTAAAGTTTGTGGTTTAGGAATAATGGAAACCATGAATTTCAAGAATGACGTTCCCGTGTGTCAGAGGGCCGATTTTGAATGGAAGTGATTGCATCCAGGAGTTTGGAGGTTATGTGAGAGATTTTCAGTTAGTATTTGAGGATTATTCCTTTAAAAATTTATTTTTAAATCATATAGAGAAATAATACAGTGACTAATGATGGAGCCAAGATTCAAAGAGATTCAAGGAAGGTGCTTTGTTTACTTAATTGCTTTCCAATAAATAGAAGCCATGAGAGTGAACATGGCCTACACCAACGATGGTAAAAATGTCCAACTGCAGACATAAACAGTAACAGTAATTTTTCTTTAAAGGCACTTTTCGTTTCCAAAATCCCGAAATACATGATATCACCTAAAGATTGAAACTGTTCAGAGTTGCCATTCCATCTCTAGACATTGGCAGGAGAAGGTGTAAGTGTCTAGTCTGAAACTATGAAGCTGGTAAGGTATGAAGACTAGAATACAATGAGGTGCTTTGACACACTTCAATATCAGGGCCACTAGAAAACACTCAAAGAAACAGAAACCATGGCTTTTGAGCATCATGTGCATAATATGGGTTAGTTTAATGGGAATTCTGGTCAACACGCCAGCTTTGTCTATGTAAAATGATAAAAAACTGAAATTTGTTGCTATCTGTCATGTTCATTTATTGTAGCTATTAACTAGAGCCAATAAGCAAGTGGGTGGTTAATATCTTTTTACCCTTAGGAAAGGAGGAGTTTTAATATCATTTGCAAGTCTAAATTGAAGTACTCAGTGCGAGTCTGGATTTTAAAACAGGGAGTACTGAAGATTATTGGAAAAATAACTGATCTAATTTAGACAGTTAGAGATAAATCATGCCCTCAGAAAATGACTTGTTTTGAGAGCATACACAATTTTCTTTGAGAGAATGACATCAGAAGAGGCAAATAGAGATAAGCTGGATAGATAGTTCGAAACAAAATAATGAACCAGTTTAATCTGCCAGGATAAATTGTGGTAGCTGCATATTCTGACCAACACTTGAGAATACAAGTTTACTGTAGGGTGTGGAGAAGCAAGGAAACTTGAGGTGAGGAAATCAAGTCAAGGAAGCAAACTGACATGTCATGTGATTCATCAGTTTGTTGTGCAAGCAAGGAAAGAGGGCACATGTCTTGATGGGATTTCTGTCCGTACAGTGCCACTACACCCATGGTTCCAACCTCGCTTAAACTTAGCACAGACTGATTCTGTATTGTGTTTTCTAAAGGACGGAGAGATTTAAAGACTTGAACAAGCAATTAGTCTGGATCACAGAAGATAAATGAAGTCTAGATATCAAAGAGATTGCTACTTCATGCAAATCATTGCAAAGCTCCCCATAGGTATTATCAATGGGACCCTGAAATGCCCTTCAAAAATTGTGGTGGTAGTGAAGACACAGTGTAATGTAAATAAAGTGGGAAATAGTTCTTCAAATTAGTTTTGTAAAAAGGAGGTAAAGAGTATTATGTATGCAGATAAAACTTAGTAAAAATCAACCTCATGCTCTTGAAGTTCCAAAGTCATTTCCCATACTTCCTTAAATCCAATTCAATTTTATATCCTAACTGAGCTCCAGGAGCAATTGTCTCATGTGTTTCTAAGGCCTACTGAGACTGAAAGAGCAATAGGTCTCCACACATTATATAAAATCTAAAGCCTACCTTTGAACTTGCTTGGCATTTTACACTGTGCCAGAATAAGAAGTCAAACAAGGGAGTTTCCAAAGATGGCTGACCGGTAGGTAGCAGGAGAGATCGTCTCTGAGAGAGACAGCATAAATGCCAGAATTTAACACCCTGGAGAGACCCAAACAGAGATGGACTCTCTCAACCGAGGAAGAAACTAAAGTTAAAAAAACCACTCAAATGTGAGGTCCCAGGGCTACCATCAGTGAAGCTAAGATCAGCAAGCATGGCGCTCTCCTTGAGCCACCTGAATTCCTGCCCAAGAGCAACCTGACCGACCGAACTGCGCCAATGCAACTGGCTTGAGCGGCCGGAGCATGGAGCTGAACATCCCTGCGTGCGGCTTGCCCGGACCTGGCCCTGCACATGACCCACCCAGAGGCACCGTGAATTTGCGCCGCAGCCGCGCTGAAGTCGGGGAGCCCAGCAGTTCTCGGGGACTGGCATGAACATGTGGTGAGTGATGGGAATAAGACTCTCCCACGGGAAAGGGGAAACCGACTGGAAGACATGTTGGATTTGGGCAGGAGAGCCCTAACTCCATAAAGAAGTGGCTTCAGTTGGTTGCTCCCTTCACCAAGTGGATTGGTGGAATGTGCTTAGATTGGGCCGTGTACCTGGCCGGGTTGCTACAAACTAATTCCCTGAGCACAGCTGCACACTGACCCAATGAAGGCCTACAAAGGTTGACTGGCCTGGAGGAGAGGAGCCAGCGCACACTGCGCTTGCTTGAACTTTACTCTCTGATAGCAGTTGGCAGAGAGCAGAAGCCCCTAGCCTGAGTGTTCCAGAGGAGCCTTAACCAACAAGACAAGGAGCTGGGAATTATACTGTACACCTGTATGGAAGGAACCAAAAACATGATGAGAGGGAGAAATAAGAAAAACCCCCAGCCAACAACCCTGAGAACATTGATCCAGGAGAGGTAAATACAAAAGAGACTGAGGGCAGCAAACATGCAACATCAAACACAGCGGTAGCACACATAAAGAGATATCTTCAGGACATCATAAGCAGGATCAAAACTGAAATATTAATTCAAATTAAACAAGAGATAAGTAGATTAATAAAAAGAAAGTCTGGGTACCTCTCAAGAAGACACAGACAGAAGAATGGAGGAACACAAAAGGAGAGAAATGTTTAATGAAGAAAACAAGAAAAGCCTAGAATTCATGCAGCAAATTCAAAGAAATTATCAGCAAACTCCATAGAAAACTGGCAAAACTGCTTGAAAGAAACTAAAGATAGACTATCAAAAATTGAACACAGGCTTGCAATGTGTGATCATGAAAGGGAAGATCTCTTAAAAATAACAAGGGAGCAGGCAGTAACAATACAAAGGCTAGAGGATGACAAGAGGATCTATAACTTAAGAATAAAGCATGTGAATGAAGAAGCAGGAGTCAAAACAGAGGAATTACAAAGGCTATTCACAGAAATCATTAAGGAAAATTTCCCAAGCATAGAAAAAGGAAATGATGTGCAGATGTATGAAGCATACAGAACTCCAGCCACCTACAACCAAAACAGAGCTACACCCAGACACATAATAATCAAGATCCCAGAAATTCAATATAAGAACAGAATATTAAAAGCCATCAGAGAAAACAAACAGTTCACCCATAAAGGAAAACCCATCAAAATCGTGGCAGACTTCTCGACACAGACCATCAGGTCAAGAAGACCTTGGAGTGAAGTAATTCTAGCCCTGAAGGAGAACAACCTCCAGCCCAGATTGATGTATCCTGCAAGACTCTCTCTAGAAATTAATGGAGAAAACAGATACTTCCATGACAAAGAGGAACTTGGAGAATTTGTGGCCACCAATCCAACCCTACAAAAAATACTGAAGGACATTCTAGGGAGAGAGAGAACAAGAATACGAGCATTTCAGGAACAATGGCAGAGAGGCCTCAGTGAACGTGGCAGACATTGGAGTGGAAGAAAAAAATAGACAACCAATGGCAGAAAAACAGAATAGCAGAAATAAGGCAGAGAAGATTGGCTGTAATCTCTAGTATAGATGGCCTTGAAATATTAACAGAGAGAAACACAGGCAGAGTAGATCAGGAGATAGGGTCCATTGAGCTGCTCTATATAGGGAGGCAGTGGGACCCAATACAAGCAGTGCACCCCATGGGAGTGAAAGGGGAGGAATTGTCTAAAAAAGGGAGGCAGAGGATATTGTTAATTGGGTAACAAGATTTAAAATTTACATTATTCTCATCACTCTGCTTGGATGGATTACATGCTGTTCCAGTTTGTCTACTTACGCTAGACTTGAGGACATGGTCAGCTTTCCCAAAAATAAGAGGACATATTATGGTAATCATCTTTAATTTCCTATCAACTTAATCTGAGGCCCCTTATAACTTTTACTGTCTTATTATGACTGATATTATTTGAATCTGGGTTGTTAGATTGCTACTTTATATTGACTGATTTTATTTAAATCTGTTATGATTGATAGCATCAAGTCTAAGAGTATAAGCAACTACACTGAAGATGATAAGATTCATTAAGATACCCACTCTGGTTTGATTATTACTTGCTTTTGAAATCTTATAATGTCTCCAATGCTTTGTTTTTATTAATGTTGTTATATACTGCTGAAAAATCATGGTAATCATTGTAGATCACCTTGTTTTGTGGTTATATATGACTTTTTTGCTTCATGCTTTTCTAGGAATTGTTTTGTTTTATCTTGCTTTATTTTATTTTTACCTTTAATACAGAAAGGATAGATATACATTTAGAGACTCATGCATGTGTAAAGCTTATAAACAGTTTACAAGAACCAACAATATAACACATGTTGAAATGAACAACTACTTTGAAGAAAAAGAGACACTATAGTACCAAGTGCTGATTCCATAATGTCATGATGTGTAATCCAGCAAAATTATCATTCTTTGTTCAAAGTGATTTTAGCTTGTTTTGTTTTGTTTAAGTTCAACACACATGAAGATATGGACAGCTGTTTTGAGGAGAATGAGAGATACTATGACAGCCATTCTTGGCTTCCCTATTGTCTGGTCTTGAAGACCTGAAACACCCTCCTTGTCCTGCTCAGATCAAGTCCATACTATGTTGTTCATGTGAATTCCCTGTATGTGACAATATGGACAACTATTTGGAAGAAAACAAGAGCCAATACGATAGAGAGTGAATATCTCCAATTGTCTAGCTTTGGAATTTATGTCCCTTACATTGCTTTCTTGTGATCTGCTTTGTTCTGTTTTGTTGTGTTTAATTTTACCCTTTTGATATAATTGAATGTGTATTTGAATGGGTAAGATGGATGACCATATTGCTGGTTTTTTTTGTCAGATTGTGGAACAGAACTGTTAACAGACTCACTGTTTGAATGTCTACTTTCCATGTTTTAACTTTATAATTTGAACAACTATTTCCAAGAAGTCAGTATGTAATTTGTCAAGTAATAATCTCTTAGGTTTTTTTTGTTGTTGTTCTTTTCCTTTTTTCCTTGGAATTCTGTATTGTTGCTATCCTTTATTCTGTTTTGTTTTGTTTTTTTTTCTTTGTTCTCTTTAAATAAAAAAAAAGAAGTCAAACAATACATGATGAGTTTTCATTTAAAACTTGGCTTCAGGTCTTTAATAATCAATGAAATAAAAGAAAGTACAATAAATAAATTTTAAAATATATATTAAAACCAGCCATTTGATCATCATTTTTGTTCTTTAATATAAAAAAGAATTATGTCCAATTGAAAATATCTACCTGCTCCCACTCAAGTGCTCTTTGTCAATATGCCAATCCAGCCCCTCCCTTTTCAGACATGGAGTCGAGGTAGAGGGGCTGGCGTGGAGTGGGGTCCGGTGACACTCATCACAACAAGCAGACTTTGTTAAGTATCATCCCCAAAGTCAGCCACTGATGTTATCTATCTAGTGTCTCGTATGATTTTTCCTCTTAATTACCTAAAACAAATTGAAATGCAAATAAAAGTGTACAAACAGGTTTTTGGAGGCTTTATTTATGTTAATATGTATGAAATTTATTTGTGCTATAAATAACAATTTCTTCTCCAAAATAGCATGCACTTTAGACCAGCGCCCAACCCATCAACATAATGACATGGAGGAAAACTGAGATTACTCTATGCTGAAATGATATTTGTAATTTTGCCAATAAAATGTTAAGTAACATAGAAGGAAGTGTCCCAAGGCATTCCTTTATTCATTTTACTTAACAAACCAGCCCACTAATCAATTTCTACTCTTGATTTTGTTCCATAAGGAGTAAAATGTGTTCTTTGAATGAAATGCTTAGCAAGAGAAAGTGTTGTGTTCTCAGAGCAAGACAGTACATTCTTTCCAGCAACAAAATTAAGGCTGCCGAAATTAAGGCCTGCAGTGATTCTCTTGAGGCTCCTAGAATCTGCAATCTCAAGCTGGATTAATTATGGTTACCTAAATGTTGATGATCACTGGAACTACTTTATATTTACTCCACACCCTACCTACCTACACACTACGGGGTGGACTTGCCTCCACTCTGTCACATTCTTCCATGGCTGTTGACAAAGTTGGTAGGTAACTTCCCCTAAGTATCACAAAGACTGGAATTAAACAATGGTGATGGTAATTTATCTGCCTAATGGGCAACATATATAAAAGAATTCTGTTTGTTGTTAACAAAATGCAGTCTATTTTCACTTGTGTGTCTTGTAAGTATATAAACTTAAATGATACTTCCATTTTCTTCTTTGGTCCCTGAGGAAGACATAGTCTAGCTCACTCAGCCCTCCCACTGCTAACTCACGAAGTGCAGTCCCTCTCTTCGTGATGCTGACATCTCTTCCTCAATTCAGGCTGAGCTCTACTGATGGCAGTTGGCACGTGCCAGCTTTCCGAGTCATTCACGTGGCAGGTTTACAATGTCCAACCTTTTAAAGTTCTTAAACTTATAATTAGACTATGTGCTCAATTTTTACACAAACGGTTCAGCATCTAAGTTTCTGCTTAAATACACCTTTGACACGCTAGCATCTTGGCAGGTTCCAATTATACTCTATTGATCAAAGTTGCCAACATCGCAAAAAGCACACACTGCTCTCCTAGCTGTGGCTTGTTATTGACCACAGCTGCTAACACAGAGAAAGGAGCATGTGGTGTAGTTAACTGTGGCTTCAGACTATTTTCATTCACAGCTGGGTGTGAATTATTCATTTTTTTTTGGTCAATTTTTGCCTCTTTCAAGATGACTGTGTTAGGGTTGATTCTGTTTATCTGTATCTGAAACGATGGCAGGAACTTACCAAATGTCCATTGAAAATGCTTTTTCATTAGTGCTCACAAAGCCATTTAGAAGAAATTAAAGCACTTTATAATTGGCCTTTTCCCTTTATCAGGCTTCAGTAGGGTATGTCCAGCCTCAACTGAAATAACTTTGGATCAAAGTCTAGAAAGTGTTTTTGAGATCTATGTGCCCTCTGTCATTAATTGCAGACCAATGCACTTAGCTAAAATTTTAAGATTTTCTATATCATTACATATTTAAGACATTGAGAACATTTCTCTTTCTAAATATATATCCAAACCTTGAACTCATAAAAGAATTTGGGATTCTTAATCATTTTATGCTATAATATTCCTTGATTTTTCTACCACGACTATAAGTGTATCTTTCCTAATACATTGTAAATCAATTATCATGAAAATACTCTGGCAGAGAAAAGGTAGATTCATTTCTAGAATAAATTAAGATAAAGCTAAGTCAACATTGAGATGGCATTAATTACTTCTGCCAGTATACTTATTTATGTTATGTTCTTTTGCCCAGCAACATGGTCTGTAGGCAGAGAGAAGCCCCTAAACACGCCTTTGCTAATGTCCTTGAATTCCATTCATGGTGTTAATAGAATTCTGGATAACTGATCTGACCAGGGTGATAGGCGGATATTGACCAAGATGATGTTAATGTTCCCCCTGATTTTCAGACAGGTTTCTTAGTGATTATATTTGCACCTTTCTTTTCTTGGCTCACTTACTTAGAAAAGTTATAATTGGAATTTTTTTCTCTGCCCCTGCTTTTGTTTGCAGTTGGTTTGTCCCTGTCAAAACTCATGTTGAGCCTTAATGGTATGGAAGTGGTGGTGGATCCTTTAAGAGAGATGAGCAGGGAGCAGGGTGCCTCCCTCAGAAGGGGGAAGGGGTTGGCTGCTACAAGAGTGGGATGATAGAAAGCCTGGTACTCCCCTCCCTTCCAGGTCTGTGTCTCTGCATAGGCTGGATTTCCTTCTGCTTTTCTGCATTTGGGAGGCCCTCAGGAAGGAAGTCCTTGTCAGATGCAGTTCCATCACAATCATGAATGCAAGGCACTTTGTAAATTCCCCAGCATGAAATATGCTGTCACAGCAACACAAAACAAAGGCAGATACTTTTAGATATAAGTCTTCTCCCAGGATCTTTCCAAGTTTTGCAATCCAGTTATGTCATGCTTCAGGACCTGAGAGCCACCCATTTGAAAAGTTATAATCAAGAGAGACAGAGCCTGTATTTCCCAGCCTCTGTGGGAGGGTAAGAGACTAATTTCAATAAGTCTAACTTCAATTAGCAAACACAGATGACTTAATCACATTGACCAATCTCCCTCTAATCTCCTCCAGCACTTTTCCAATAGTTCACTCCAGTGCTTGAAAACTCACTCCTTTTGTTTAAGGGGAGCTGAGTTCAACTTGTTACTTGTTGGAGAGGTCTCTTTCTCATTGCAATGCACTTGAATAAAACTTCCATATTGATTGACTCTATCTGGTGTAGATTCCCTTTCTTTGAAAGTTCATTCACTTTGACTTGCTAAAATATGGACTTTCATTCATATGTAAAGTACAATATTTGTGAATACACCAATCTACTTTGGTCCTGTTTTTATTTCTGTTAAGATTATTTTCATCGTGCCATGAAATGAACAATAGTTTAAAGCACCAACTATGCCATTTATCTAAATCTCTGTCAATATAGTAAAAATTCTTATTCATGATAATTGAATTAATTCTACATAGCAATAAATCCTATATTCATATAAGGCCTACCTTCATATAAGAATTTAGATGATTTGATGAAGTTGATTATAAATAATTGTCCTTTATGAAAAAAATTAAAGATGCTTATAATCATAGAACAAAAAATTTAAAAATTAAGAAAATCTAAAAACAAATTTTAATTATGTTATTTCATTTGTACATACTGATCTATAAGAAATGAAGAGCAACAAAGGTAATCACAGGTCATGCTATGTGGGGCATGCTATATGCCAAATACATTACACTCATTCCTCATCAAATCCTTCTACTAACCTGTGAGAAAGAAATTTTCCAGTAAGAAAACTGAGGCTTAAATGGTTTATGGAACTTGCCGGAGGTGATCAATAAATGTTTGCTGGAGTGAATTGCAATGACTTAGGTTGCTCCCTGGGTACAAAATCAATTACTTTGCCTCTTTGTCCTTTATATGGTGGGTATTATGTTTGTTTTAAGGGGATCAAAGCCCTTCCCAAAAGTTCTTTCTCTGCAGTGGAGTTAGCTTGAGGGAGGGGAGCTCCTGAGTGCAGGGAAGCACCAGGAGCCAGCTCTGCTGTGCCTCAGTGTGGTATGGACGGCTGCAGTCTCACCTCGGAAGACACTCTTTGGGACTAAGCCAAGTGATCCTCTGTAGAACTGTTTGGCAAATTGCTTTAAAATTCATTTTGCTGCAAAGTGCTATGTAAATGCAAAGTGATTATCTTTATTATAATAGCTGAATTCACATAACTTTTAAGTTTTAGAAACCTGGCTTATTTTGCAGACACTTTAGAGTGATATTCTACCATCAGCACCTTTACCCAGTCCTGCTGTCCTCTCTCCTGTCACTGTTCTCTTGCTCTGTGGCCACTCTGTGAGGCAGGTAAGGCCCGGATAGGCAGATTGGGGCTGGGGTTTTGATCTCTAGTTTTCAAGGCCCATGATTATTTTCCAGCTAGTTTTTTTTTTTTTTTTCTGGAGAAATATAGTATTATTTCTAAATTCCAGACACAATTGTCCAACTTTAAGTAAAATTTACATTCATAGGCAGACACCTCATATGCAGAACTTATGGAAGACGTTCAAGTAGAGATAAGTATTTATTAAATTTCTGTTGTGAGTGCTAAGCATTGCCATGGCTTTACATAGAGAGATGGTGGTGATGATGGCCTCATCTAGTTTTCATTTCTGCTAACCCGAGTATACTAACTAGTCACTGCTATGTAACAGAAGGGTAAATGTAAGAATGACAGTAACTTTTGAAATGTGTTTTCTGGAAACAAAAAACTATTTAGGAAAAATAGTTGAATGTCCATCATTTTCCAGGCACTGGGAATACAGTAGTAAACAAAATAAATAGGACATCTAACTCTATGGAATTCATTGTTGGCAGTTAAACTTGGGGCTTTATAGAATAGTCATAGGAGTCACAAATATAGTATGTATAACAGAGTATTTTGGAAAGGGGTGAGGTACACAAACCAAAGCATGGACAGGGAAGTACTGAATGTCCACACAAGACCATTGTAGAAGTTCTCTACTTGTGATGCATATCAGTTTTGTGAATCTAATAGAAATTTTGAGCAACTATCCAAAAGAAGGAAAAATTAAGTTGATGTATTTTGAGAATAAAATCTTACTGTCAATTATCTAATAACATTTGAGTGTTTACTCTGTCAGTCAGTCTTATCTATTGTCTATCTTATTGCTATCACTTATCTAATAACATTTGAGTATTTACTCTCCCAGTCCTCAAGGTGTAGGCTCTGCACAACTATGTGCAAAACTTTCTAATGTGATACATTAATCAAGGAAATTAAGGTTATTCTAAATATCCTGCAAGAGATAATTGCAATCCATTGCCCACTGTTGTATTATTGGTATCAGTCAAGATATAGAATCAACGGGTGTTCATCAGTGGATAGATGGATAAAGAAAGTGTGACACACATAAACAATAAAATACTACTTAGAATTTAAAAATGAAGGAAATTCTGTGATGTGCAACATCACAGAAGAATCTGGGATGCATTATATTTGGTGAAATATGCCAGGCAGAGAAACATAAATATCACATAATTTCACTTACACATGGGATCTAAATATCTCACAAAATTAGAGAGAATAGTGGTTATTAGGGATGTTAGGAGTGGGGACACTAAGCAGATGTTAGTCAAGGTATAGGAAATGTCAGTGAGATAGAGGAATAAGTTCAAGAGATCTACCATACTATATGTGTTGACCATCTTTGATAACACATTTTATTCTTGTATATTGCTAAGAAAGAATTAGAGTGCTCTCACCACACAAAAAAATATTTGCAATGTAATCCTTTGGTCAATCAATTTGATTCAAAGATATCTATAGATACCTATAGATGATATATAGATATAAATATTTCCAAACCTGTTATACATGATATAGATATATATGTTTTGTCAATTGAAAGATTACTTAAAATTGAAAAATTCTTACAAGTTATATATTTTAAGCTTGTACTTAGGATAGCAAGAATTATACTATGGTAATAACTGACAATTATTCCCCAAATTTTGTTAACTTATAACAAAAAGTTTTATTTCAAGTTCTCCACCCATTCATGGTATTGTGATACCATGAACTGACACGGAAGCTACTTTGCAGAACAGTTCAGCTACGTCAGTGGAGCGAAGCCTCTTTGCATGGTGAGCCAGGAGCTTTTCTTTTTCTAGGATGGTTTGGGCTCATTTCTCCGCTGGTGGTAAATGGTCTTTTTTAGTATAGGCTTGCAAGGGTCAATGCCAAAGTCAGGCAACTCTTAACCAATGTTGTTAAATATGGCCATTAATAAAACTTAAATTATAAATTTATAATTAAGTAAACTGCATCAAAACAAAGAATGCTCAAGACTCATTACTGCTTAATTAGCTGACTATTTTATTGTCATCTGTTCTGGTGAAGTTATTTATGTCTGTGCGTTCATATGATGGAAATACTACAGAACAGAACATGTGGCCACATCTCTCCCCAGTTCCACATTCATGACATCATATCATATCAAGAGGATTTATACCAGAAATCAGCAAGCTTTAAGAGGTGACAGAAAGGGCAGAGAAAGAAAGGAAGGACTCATCATTGTGAATGTATCTCAATTCTGCTTCTTGAGGTTTTCTCTTATGTTCTGTTTTACTCATTAGTACAGCAGTTGAACCTCTGGTATCTCCTTTAAGACTCACTTGTTTCTCAACAGCATTTACTGAACATTAACCTTACATGAAGCAAAAACAGAAATATTTGAAACTCACATAAATTTTTACTAATTTTCTATGTGCTGATCTTTCCTAGTCTGAAAAAAGCAGATCAATTGCTCCTATCTTACTCTCTCAAGTTCTCTGAAAACTTATTGTATGTATGTACAACTGCACACACGCTTGTGGACACACACACACACACACACACACACACACACAATTACATGTCTCCTTAAATTAATGTATTAATGGCCAAGAACAGAGGTAGGGCCCTCCTTTTTGTGTTTGGAGGGGTCTTATGCTAGAGCCCGAGTGCTCTGAATATCAACGTTAGAACATCTCTAAAAATTCCCCCACGTATCAATTCTGTATTGTGACTAATTGTCTAACGTTGCTGCTTAGTCAGTGGGGTAAAGCGCTTGGAAGAAAACTCAGTTCATTCTAATAACCTAACCAAGGAGAAGAACTCAATTGTTTTAACAGACAAAATATCCTTGGGGAATAGCAAGTATATGCTTGCCTTGTCTTGCAATGAGGACTAAAAATTTGGCTTCCAATGATGTCCCTATAGCATCTTAAAGCCAATGACTTGCTTATCATCCCACTCATTCATCAAAGCCACATGTTAAAATATTTTACTTGAAAAACAAAATTTTAAAAGTGAGGAAAAAAATAGAAGAGTTTAGCTGTAGATGGAATTAGGAGATCTGGAACAGCCCTCATTAGCCTGTTTTATTTTATTTTTTTTTTCTGGCAAAACTGGGTGTTTTTTGATCACAGTTTGAGTACCACACCTCCAAGATATTTCCTTGATTTTCCTGAAGAGCAAACTGGCTTACAGAGAAAGAGATAATTTCATCAATAAAATTAATTGCTAAGTGCAGAATCAAAACTCAGGTTTCTTTCTTTTATCTTAGGAATCCTTCAACTCTAATTCTACACAAATGATTGCTTTTGTGCAAAACAAGCTCGTAAATCCCCACCTAAAGAAATACAGGAAGACAAATAAAATCCTGAGAGGACAAGTGTGCTTCCTAATTATGCCCTATCTCTGAATATTCTTTGATTATTTTAAATTGTTTCCTGGGCCTATCTCATAAAATTCTGAAGCATTATTTTGTTTCTAACACTGGCTTCCTACCATGAGTAGGAGTGGTCATAGATAATAAAAAAGCTATTTTGTCATTTTGTTCCTGTCTTTTTTTCCCCACTACTAAATGTTTTAGAAATAGAGATAAGTAGAGATAAGAAAGCACTAACCACTAAGGATGCTAAGCCTCATTGTTGGAACAATGCTGGATTTGCTTGGGAAATAAGGCTACTATATCATTTAAAAAGTTTTACTGTAACTAAATCTTAAAGACAACCTATAGTAAAAGAGAATATTTTGCATAAACAAATTTTTTTTTGCAGACTACATACCCAAACCACAAAACAAAGTCACTGAAATGATCCGAAACTATTATTAAATGGGGTTGCATTCATAATTTAACCTTAGTCTGTTTCCTGTAGAAAACATTTTGCATACTTTGTGCATATGGCTTATATCTAGATATCCCCCTAAAGACTCATGGGCTCAGAGGTGGAACTTTCTGGAGGGGACTAAATCATGGGGGTGTGATACTCAGTAGTGGATTAGTCTCTGAATGAGTTTATAGCTAGATGTGATTTGGGAGATGACGCCTGCTTGGAGGACGTGGATCACTGGGGGACATGGCCTGGAAGGGTAGAGCTCCCCGCTTCTCCCTGGATCCTTGTCTCTGCTTCCTGCTGCTTCCACTCCTATCTGCCATGCAGCTCTGTCTTGGAATCAGCTGACTGTGGACTGAGACTTCTACAAACTACAGACTTGGATAAACCTTTCTTTTTTAAAATTGTGAATGTTGGGTATTGTGTCCCAGGGACAAGAAATAACCAAGACATCTTGAGATTGTAATTACATAAGTGACACTGAACTATTCTAAGTATCTAAAACAGAAATAATTTAAGTCTAAACTCATTCACTGTTATATCTTCGAAGTAGTGTGGGAAAGATGTCAAATTTCAAATAAGAGTGGTTCCAGGAAATAATAAGTAACGGTTTCTAATGTATTGATTATAATCATTAGCTGGGGATTTACCGAAGTAAAATCATTCCTTAATTTTCTTCTGAATAAAATCTATTTTTTTAGACTATCTCAGCATGACAAGACACATCCATAGCTATTTGCTTTTTCACTCTTCATTTCTGGGGATGATTACACTATAGATATGCACTAGTCTTTCAAGGGGGTAATTTTCACCTAAGAGCTGCTACTCTATTAGGGTTGAATTACAAATTGCAAAGAAAGCATCTAGTTTGTAACCCCAGGAGCTACTGTCAAGATAAATTTTATAAGGTTCATGGACAATAACATGGATATATTTTCATAAAAGACCATGAATTTAGAAGGAAATATCTTAATACAAATTTAAATTATTCTCATACTATATTTAAGTATAATTGCAAAAATATATGTTGCAATTTGGTAAATTTCTAATGCCATCTCTGATGCGCAATGATACAAGATTGTATTTGTTTTGCTCACTAGAATGATTAAGCTGATTGATATTAATAAATATCCCAACAGTCATAAAAACATCTCAAAGGTGAATTTGATACAAGTGATTAAGAATAGCAGAATGATTCAACTCCTTTGCATATATCCAAAGAAAATGAAACCCGCACACCGAAGACATACATGCATGTCCATATGTGTTGTGTATTCATTCATAAGAGCTAAAATAAGCAAATGGCCTGTATGTCCATCAACAGATGAATTGATAAAGAAAATGTGGCGTTATTTGTCCAGATAATATGCCATTATGTATGTACTAAAACTTCAAACCTAAGTAAAGCACAGATTAGGAAAATGAAATACCACTATATAAGAATGAAATATACTATACTACAAACTTAAAGATCAGCAGTAAACATCACTAGAAACAGCCCTCCAGAGCCAATATCTTTAGTCATGGCTGTAACACTTTCACTTATTACTTCTGTACCTCTGCTTAGGAGCTGGAAGGACCATATTTATTTCTACCTCCCCAGAGGTAAATAATGAAGTAAAATAAAATAAACACCCACCTTTTAGAATTAGAAATGAATCAACTCATTTTGAGGAAAAGAAATGGCAACAGAATTACCAGGGCTAAAATAAAAATATGCCCTATAGGAACAAATAATCAACAATGCCAAGCTTTCTAAAGGACTAATAATATATTAAATTAACTTGTGGAGATTCAAACTATAAAGTGAATGCTATAATTTTAAAGGTCTAATATCCCTCTTCATAAAATTATGTTTCAGGGAAGTGTGTATTGCATAGGAATAAATTTCACAAAAAATAAAAAGAGTTATCTAGAGCTAAGACTAATTTCATGTACTTCAGTAGAACATTTTAATTTTAAGTGATCTGAGAGTTATTCTATGAAAAAAATTATAATTTATTCCTATTAACTTGAAAAATCATTCTCTGCCATAAGTATTCTTGAATAATGAGTATGCTTTATTTTTTTCAAAACTTATAAGTATTTTGTTTTTGCTACCTAGGTTGCTGTGACTTTTTAATTAAAATTTTTTAAAAAAACATCATTTTATGTCTGGAAAGCACCACGAAGTACTTTATCTACTTTGAAACTGCTCAAAATTTGGAATGAAATCAATATTCCATATGTAGCACATTGTTTTAAAATGTTGTAATTGGGACAATTTCCCCCTCATATAACTAAAATACTACTAATAACTAAAATTAAGAAAGATCACTCTTTTTGTCTTTTTTTTTTTGCTTTTTGAGACATGGTCTTTCTATGTAGTTCAGGCTGGTCTTGAACAGACTACATAGCCCAGGTTTGCCTGGACTTCAGGGTAATTCTCTTGTCTCAGCCTTCTGGGAGTTGAGATTACAAGCAAGTGCCCCCAGGTCCACCTACTAGGAATTATTTTAGAAAAGTGTATTCAATTGAAATGTTATAGTTCCAGAAAGCATAGAAAGCACTGGGGCCATGGTCTCGAGGCAAACTAAATTTGAATCAGCAATTTCAGTATATGAGACATTTTTATTTTTATACATGATTAATTAAAGATAAAAATAAATTATTTTGAAAAAAGTAAGAATTTCACTCATTGAAATTTTTCTGTATTATTGAAAGAAAAAAATATATTTTCTAGAGCAATGAGGAGAAAAATGATTCTAATAAAGCCTCATTCTCATTTGTTTGGCATGACTTTCTAGAGCACAGTGCTTCAGAAAGTGAAGAAGAAAATACGTTCAGTGAAGAATTATTTTGAAGAGCATAAGAACTTCTATGCATTGGAATTTCTTGCCTTTACTTAAAAAAAATGAACATGCAGGAAAGAATCAGATCCAAATATATTCAGTTGTATAAGCAAAAGCAGCTGATAACAGATTTTGCCACAGCACAGGTATGAAATTACATTTTTAGCTTTCAGATTTTACATCTGAAAAGCATAGATAAAGAAGAAATGCAGTTGAGCACTGTTTCTTTTTCCAAAATCTTAATGAAATTGTTTCCAAACTAGGATTAACTTTATTAATAGTTTCCATCAAAAAAGAAATCAGCTTTGATAATCCTTATGAAAATTTTGTAGAATTCTCAAGTAGATTTGATGCTACATATTAGCCAAAAAATTTGAGAATTGATAGGTCTAGAAACACACTTTTTACTCTTTATAGAGAAAGAAGCTTTGCAATATGATTTCCCAGTATGTCGTTTTATGATTTTGCCATTGCTCTAACTTTTCTGTTCAGTGTCCTTTTGAGTTTATAAGTGATGATGGAATTGCCAACATCAAAGCTAAAGGCAATCTATTCTGGGAATCACTTATTATAACTAAAAGACTAATTAAATAATGACTTCATTTCAACAGGATCCCATGACAAAAATCAATATCCAGGCCACTGATCTTGCACTAATTTGCTCCTGTCATCACTAAATCTTAACATAATCAAACCTTTCTGATACCTTGAATTGACCTTGCATGCCACCATAGGTCCAGAATAAAAGCAAGCAAAATATCCTCTGTTAGGGTATGATAGAAATAAATCTCTCTAATTGCTTTGATGGGTATAGCACCAAAGATAATACATTATGTAAAGTTGCCTTCACAGAGAAGTACATAGCTAAATAGATCTAATCACAAAAATAATTTTATGTGAAGGAACCAAAATGGTACCTTCAAAGTATAGTAAAAGGTATGTTCTTTCTTATCCTGTTTAGAAAATGGATTCTAATTTTAGCAATGAACATTAGTCTAATAGATGCTGTATCAGTATCAAACAAAACAAAGCTTACAGAAGGTATATTGCTCTAATATAGGACCTATAAAAACAAAAGTACATACATACACATGTACGAAGTATAAATGTGTTTATAAATACACATGTACACAAAAATACATATGCAGGGCCAGGGATATAGCACAGTGGCACAGCAAGCATGAAGTCCTGAGTTCAACATCTGGTACCAAAAAATAAGAAATACACATTCATGCATACAGATAAACTACACACAGGTATATGAACTATATTTGGTATTTATGTATAAATATACTATAGATACATGTCTATATGTAAAATATGACTACATATGTGTTTGTCTGTATATGCCTATATATATAGTATATACAGAAAAGTATGTTAACTCCAGGATATTTGTACAGAAAGAATATTTCTGCAATCTTCAAGTTGTGAAATAGAAAGTGTCAGCTCTAAAGTATAATATTGACAAAGCATGATGTTACATCATTATGTACCCTAAGGAATCCATTATTTACTAATGATGTGTAATGGGCCTTTATCCAAACAATTTTACTCAATAGGAACTGAGACCATATCTCTGCAGTCGCCCTCCCCTTTGGACTTTTCCCATCTTGTGTGTGTGGTGAAAAGTGTTCTGACAGCTGGAGTTTTGCGCCTTCATGATTACCTCGGACCCTTGGAAGCATTCTTTGAAGTCTGCCTACCACTGTAGAACTATTGAAAATATTTCGTAGGATCAAGTGTGAGGAGAGATGAAGAAGACATGGTTGGAGGTGGAAAGGAATGAGAAAGTTTTTGATATAGTTGGAAGAAGAGTTAAAATCTTATGAAATAATTTGGCTCAAGTGGATGATACAATTGCATGGCAAAGAAAATGGATTTTTTTTCTTAGTATTTAAGGAACTGGTTACAAAATATTTTGATTTGATATATAGTAAAACTTGTGTTGTTAGAGTCACTTTTTCTAGGAGAGAGCAGTATAACATATTTATGTGTATGTATTCCTTCTAATAGGTCTTGAATTAACAGAGATAATGAAATAAAACATTTATAATAACTTCAGTATAGAGTTCCTTGTTAGGTTACGATGTGTGGTATTTGAACTTGGACTTTTCCCTATGCCCTGTTATATTTCCTTAGAATGTTTAGCTAGTAAGATGAGGTTACTCATCTTTCTGAATTTATTTTTTCTCTCCTATTGTGTTTAATCTGATTTTACAAAGGAAGAAAAAAATAAGGTAAGCATTTAAAATATCTGTTTAGTATTACAAACTGTCACCTTAATAACTTCTTTACTGACAAAATGTTGGTAATGTAAGCCCTATCCCCACTTAAGAAAGTGTAATTACTTTCTCCCATGACATTACATAAAATTTCAACTCCTACGATTTCTTCCTATTCTACATTTTATCCTTGTGAAATATTATCTGAGATGAGTCCCTAATGACTGGTCTAATTCACACATAAGCAGGCACTGCAAGTCATGATGTTTCTTTCAAAAATTGCATTTTCTTTCCTTTGCTCCTATATAATTATTTGAATTTTATGGCAAAGAAGATATGTTAATGGAAAAATCTAAATTCTAAAAAGAGGCAGACATTACTATTCTTTCCATATCAGTGCAAAGTCTTATTTTTTTTTACCTTAAAGCACATAATTTGTTACTCTTAATGAAATGAATTATCAAAATTAACCAAGCCTAATATATTATCAAGATGATAAAATATCATACTTTGTCATACTTTGTCAGTGACAATGTCATTGCACAATTTCTTTGATGTGTTATAAACCAATCATTTATACTTTCTTGACATAACAATTTTGTGAGTGTGTCTAATTTAGAGTTGGGCTATACATTTGCTTCTACCTTTCCTTTTTTAATATAATTTGTTCATATGCAGTAAACAAACAAAAGATATTTAAAGTTCAGTTCAGGGGAAAACTGAAATTTTTTAATATGCATCTTTGAATTCCATTTTAAGAATGGTACTAAATATGTAAGGAAGTTTGCCTAAATACAAATCTCAGCTCCTAAGTCAAACAAGTCTTGTCACCAAAAATAGCCTGAAGATCGTATGTCTGCTCAGTTACCACTAGGTCACTCTTTCTGAAGTGATTTAAAGTCCAGCCTCATGTCATGAGTGATTTTTAAAGTCAGAGCACAGAAAGTTGGCAAGTGCATGGCACATACAGCCCCAGGACTCCACTCCTAAGAACTTAGGTGCACTGGCTGATGGCTCTGGTTCTGTGACAAGTGACCCAGAATTCTTCTTGGACTCCATCTCAATCCTGTTCCAAAGACTCATTGCCATATGAATGAGGCTAGGATAAGAGATGAGTCACTATTGTCATCTTCACTCTGGAGATTACTTCTTCCTGAGGTTCTGGATCTGAGATTGAACTTGGCACCACCAGGTGGGCAGAGGCAACTGTCAGAGTAGTATCTCCCTTAATGCTCAAGCTGCTGAGTACTAAATGTGCATCAGACTTGGCAAAAGCTCTGGGAATGTGTTTATCAGTGACACGTGGTCTCCACTCTCAAGAAGTTCATGATCTTCCTGGCAAGATTGATAGATAAAACAGACACTGACAGTGAACAAGGTGTGAATAAAAAAGTTTTTGCCAACGAGTCAGGGGCAGAGAATGTAGCACCTAAGTTTCTCATCTTTCTCTCCCAAGTAACAGAAATCATGGCAAAGTCAAGGTATTACAAATATGCAGAAGTTTTGTTATATTTCCCTAGATGTATGGATAGGACCTTAGTTTCTCATTCTGTAAAATAGGGGAAATTATTGTATATAACTGACAAGGTTCCTATGAGGATTAATTAAATAGTATATCTATTATCTGCCTACCTCTATATGTATTTACTATTTATATCTACCTGTAACATATTTAACTACATATAAGCATTTATCATTATTTGGTTTCTACGCATCAGATGCAGTTCTAAAACATATACAATAATGCATATATATATATATGATATTTCTATGAATTGAATGTTATATCTATCTTTAACATATAAATATATGCGGAGTATTTCATTAACATTCATTATACACTTTTTATGTGTCAGACATAGTTGCAACACCATATATATATATATATCGAGAGAGAGAGAGAGAAAGACAGAGAGAGAGAGAGAGACAGAGAGAGAGACAGAGACTAAGATAGAGAGATATACGCTGCATGTTTATGTCCTTCCAAAATTCATATGTTGAACTCTAATCTCCAGTGTGCTGTTACTGAGAGGAGAGTCCTTTAGCAGGATATGGGTTCATGAGGGTTGGGACTTGATGCAGAGGGATTAGTGCTCTTACAAAAAGGACGCCAGAAGTTTATTCCTCTTTTTGCATAGGAGGACACAGTAACAAGGCAGCTGTGGATGAACAAAGAGGCCCTTGCTAGACAGAGAATGTGCTAGTACCATGATTTCAGAATTCCTGGCCTCTAGAGTGTTTACTGGAATTTTGCCATAGCAGCCCAAACAGACCAAGGGAGTTATTTAATCTTGTGTATTGAATATGTGAACTGATTTAACACACACACACACACACACACACACACACACATTATGAGGTCTATTCCCCAAAACCAATAGGAAATATCATCTACCATTACTGAGGCTTCAACATATCATAAAGAAGGGTTAGAAGTAGTAATAGATGAAGTGAAGGAAGCTGAATCCAGGTCACAGAGAGGAAAGGGAAAGCTTCACAATGCCTCAACTTCGGCCAAGATACTCTTATGTAGGCTAGTGATCACATCAGAATTATCTAGAAAAAAATTTAAAAGTAACAATTCCAGGCCCCAACATTTCCAATTCATTGTTTCAGATAGGGACACAGCCTTTGGTCCTCCTATACTCCCTGCAGCAATTCTGAGGTCCAGTTAGATTTCAGAATTGGTGAGAGCAGCCGGAAGGAGTGGGGGATCCTCTGCTTGCAAGAGGGCGGGGTGTGAGATTCTGGAAGAGGGGTCTGTGGCATGGGAGAGGCTTGGAAGTAGTAGTGTGTGAGGCAGGGGAGGGGTGAGCCCCTCAGGGGAGAACCCCCCCAAAGTCAGTTTATACCTTATTAAACACTCTGGCTTTGAGAATCTGGTCAGATTCTTGCAGACTTTCTAAAAAGCATATCTCTTAATGAAATGAAAAGGAAGAAGAAAGATGGAAAATGACCCTACTCCCATTGATTCCTTTATCTCCGCAGTGCTTTCACACACTCAGAAGACTGAGGGGTGCGCAATGCTTCAGATCCAAAGCACTATCATTGTGCAGAAAGAGCTTTCATGTGACGCGATTGCTTCTTGCCCCTACATGCAGGAAAGTGACACATGTAATAGCTGAATGATCAAAACAAAGATCTGAATGTTGGGAAATCTCTGCAGATAGAATAGCTTCATAGTACATGTCAAATTTAAAATATTTTTACATATTTTTAGAATCGTATCTTTTGATAGAAGCTTTACTAGATATATTAAAGAACATTTACTTGAACAGTTAACATTTTAACAACTGCGTGAAAAGTTTTAGTCTGAATTTTAACAATTGGTTCTTTCAGGTGCACAATAAAAAGACTTATAAAGTGTAGTTAGTTCCTGGCAAATGGAAGAATGTAAATATTTGTTGGATGAAGGAATGAATGCAAATATCCAGGGTTGAACAAAAATGATCAGCATCACCTCAGCCAACAGCTCTGAGTCACTAAGTTGTTTATAACATAAAATCAAAAATATTTGAGTGTCGGGTAAAACTATGCAAATTAAGCATAGTGCTTTTGATCAACATCATATTCTCATGAGGGAGGGTATTGGTTGTTTTGCCCAAATTAAAAACTGGGGATTAAGTTTAATCGCTAATTCTTTAAAGACGGTAACAAGATTATAGTTCTGTCTGCTACAATTCACGCATCCTCAAGGCAACAAAGCACAGTTCTGCAAATTATGAGAATTAAGGAACACATGATAAAATATTATTCAACCATTAAAGTCATGCTTTGCAAGACAATTTAGCACTGTATGTCTGGCATTTACTCATGTTACTTGACAAAAAGTAATTTGCAGATGCATAGATAATTTGCAAAATGGCATGCTAAATATCAACTCAATTATATCACACAATAGTACATGTACAAAAATAACACTTAACAAATATTAACTGTAGTGTATTTCCCCCATCGGTAACAGAATGGTTACGTAATTATTTTACTCTTTATATTTTCTCTACAGTTTCTTATAATTGATAGATTCTGAAGTTTTTATAAGAGAAAAATATTCAAAGTCTATTTGTCGTTCAGACAAATCGATAATGGATTTCTACACCATACACAGTCTTCACTTTCCTTCTGTAGCCATATTCTGAAATATATCTCAATTTCTTGTTATGCCCAAGTTTTTCAAATGCCTATTTACTCTTTTGCACTTAATTTTTTAAAATGTCTTGCAACCTACATACTCACCTTAAGGCTTATCTTGACCTTCATCTTTGTTAAAAAATACATTTTCCGATACATTTTCATTAGCATCCTACACTGGTCTTGCAAGTGTATTTGGCCTTGAATATTGCCCAGTTTATCAAAAAGTTAAATGTCTGAGAAAGTCTCAATTTTAGTAGATGTCATAAAATGATAAAGAAAAAAATGAACAAGTGAATGAATCAGTGAAAAGTCAAAGAGGCTGTGGTTTGGACTTAATCTTGGTGAAATTTCACGAGAATGTAAGTACAGGACAAAAAGACAAGGTCCAAATTACAAGTATGGGCATATATTTAATTTTTTTCTTTACAGTAAAACTGGTTAATGCACCAAATAATGTCTTTACTACATGAAGATCTGTTTCCACCTGTTAATAATACTAATATCACTACCAAAAAAAAAACCTCCAAAAAGCAAAAAACAAACAAATAAACAAACCCTTCTGTCATTTACACAAGCAGGTAGAAAAAAGACACAATTTGGGAAAAACTCACAGCAACTGTAACACAGAATACAGATTATTTCTCATGATCTAACCTTCACTTTTGTCGTAACAGAACTTCCAGTGGACAGGGTGGGAAACACAGTAATTCAGAACAAAAACTACATTTCCCATTGTCTAGCATGGCCATTTCCATTCCAGAGTCAATGTAAGTAAAGTAAAGCGCAGCTTCTGGGAAGGGCATTTAAAGGGTGATTTCCTGTGAGTTTCTCTTTCTTTCTTCTGGTGGGAAAAGCAGCGATGGTCAACGTTAATCAGATACCTTTCGTCCTTAGGTAGACGTGGGCAGGATAGCAATAAGATGGGAAAATCTTAGGTTTTATTGATTTAGAGCTGTATCAGTTCTGTCCTATTAACTTGATTAGGAGAAATATATTTTATTTGGATACACTCACTGTTATTTCAGCTTTACTGTCTTTTGAAGATAGGAAATGGTATACAAAGTGAGAAGCCATTTTTTGGGCTCTAGGTAATAATTCAAATAAAGTCAGGGACAGTTATCTAAGATACAGTTTTTACCTATAAAACTTACATATGCAGATAATGATATAAAAGGGAAAATTTATTTTTTGCTTTTGTTTGTAGGGATGATTCTAAGTATACCTTATAGTTTGAAAGGCAGATATGATTTAGGAATATTTATTTTTCATATCATATTATATTCACTAAGCTTCAGTTAAATTATATGTGATGGTTATTTAACAAAAATAAAAGTTGTGCACTTATTTTTCCGTTCATTGTCTTCACTAACTGTTATCATTTTTGACACAAATACCCTTCAATATCATCTAAGGAAAGTGTCACAGTGAATTTAAATTTCATTATTTCTTCATTGCAAAAGGAAAGTTTTATGAAATAGATTCAATAATTACCTCATAGAAAACAAAAGAATTTTTGGCTTTTGGAATCCTGTTTTTACTCTTGCCATCTTTGTTTCATTTCAGTTTGGGTCGTTCAATCTGTGCTTTCTCTTATTGCCAGGATAAAAACTGAGCAATAATAAAACTAAAACGGCTTTTTTATTACTTATGTAAAGCTTACTTCATGCACCAAATAATGTTCAAGATAATGTCAGAACGCAAAGACAGCACCCACCCCCTTGTTTAGGAAGCCCTGGAATAATGCAGTTTGCGGACTATTTTAGAAGTTACTGAATCAAAACAAGACTATTGACATCTGTCAGAATCCTGGGGACCACAGGAGGCAGCACAACCCTAAGGAGAAAGCCAGAGATTCTACTATTTGAAAAAGAGACAGTATCTTCTGATAATTCTCAATTATTTCAAAGTCTCTCAAAACCCAAAGAACTCTTCAAACTGCCATTTTGATTCTTTTTCCTTATTTTTTTATTCTGGAAAGGCAGACATGGGATTTGAGAAAAAATTTTACTTCCTGCATATTTGTATTTCAAGTAAGGGAAAGAATCAGATACTATCTGGATTTCTAATCATTTCAGAACTTTTGAGAACTGTTTTCCTTGTTAGTGATACAAATAGTTCTTCTTCAAACACAAATATTAAGAATTTATAGTTTTAAACAAAAGGGATCCAGAGGTGTTCAACACTGGGAAGTTTGGAGGTTTGAAAATTTCTTTCTGTATGTCATACTTTACGGCTGTGTAGATACCCTGTCTTACAACAGGTCCACAACCTGATAAACTCATGAAAGCGAAAATATCTTAAACTGCAAATGGATATACACTTACTCTCATAATCATCAGAGTTTAGCCTCAGTTGCTCTAAATGTTCTCAGAACACTTGCATTTGCCTATAATAGGGCAAATTCACCTAAAACAAAGTTTTTAAGTTTTTAAGAAAAGTATTGTTTATAATAAAGTATTGAATATCTCCCACAATCTATTGAATATTGGTTTTATTACGAGTGAAAAACAATTGTATATGCTTTTCCCCTATCCTAGACATGGAAAGTCCTTAAGTTAAACCATCAGTAGTTAGGGAATTTCTGTATATAATTTTATATTGTTAAGAAGCTGTAAATAAATGCTTGGGTCACTAATCAAGCTATCATTTCCTAAGTTTGATAATATGTGCTAGACTCCTGGTTTCCTCTGCATGTATGAAAGTTAGTAACTACTTAGTTCCTGCATGATTCATTCAACATTTAGCATCAACTACTTTATGTACATGATTCAACTTGGCAATTCGAAGGAAAATATCTGTATCTATTGTCACCAGTCCTGCCAAATGTTGATGTGTAGTTTTCATCACAGCAATTAGCATTTAATATGATTACCATGTATATTCTCAAGATTCATGTTTTCCACAAGTTTTTCTTCCATGTGAAATTTCTTTCCATTATTTTCTTAGTTTAATAAATACCAGCTAACATATAATCATTGTCCATCTTAATATATATTTATTCCACCATGAATTCTGGTCAAAGATTACCACGCAGAGGGAACAAGTGGGTATTTCAGTGACCCCAACCTAGAGTATAATATAGCCTTTCATATACCAGCTCTAAATAACAAGTGAGTACCCAGAACTAACCTTGGTCTTTTTAGACCTTAAAAAAAATGGATTTTCCAGATATATGTATTCTGAATGGCCCGTCTCACAATCTTTTGAGTACAGCCACAAGAATCATGGCAGCAGTCATGGCATCAACAGTGACGACTTTTGTAAAAGCCCAGTCCTATGACAGAGGAGGTGATACTGAAAGAAAAGTAGCATAACAGAGTTGGATCAACAGCCCATTTTAGAAACTACCAGCTGAGAAAATCTGTCCTATCCTATTTAAGCCATTGTTATTTTAGGTTTCCTATCACTAAATTATGTCTAATCCTTGGTAAATTGGTGGATATGGAAGAGAAAAAGTTATGAGACAGATATAAAAGACAAGTTTAATTTTTGTTTGAAAGAAAAAAGAAATATCTAAGAACCGATAGAAAAGGGAATTAGATAATTTAGGATTAGTATCTTTAAACCGCCCTTTCCAATTAAACTAACAGACCATGATAACTAACAAACATGTATGACCTTTCTCTCAATCTCTCACAAACAGCAGAGGGGCACGTTTTCCTCACCTCTCAGGTTCCAGAGAGTCTTGTCCAAACATCTGGTACTAATCACACCGTATTAGCATTGCCTGTTTCTGATCTGTTTCTTACAATTTGATTGCTTTGAATATAGGGACTGCATTTTTGAATCCCACTGACTAACAATGTTAAACTATTTAATCATGCACAAAAATGCATATTTCACATTGTCTTTATGGGAAAACCTTTAGTTAAAAAGTTAGAAGATTATGGGCCCCAACAGCACAGGATGAAAGTTAAGAATGATTAGGAATGGTTCTGGTTTTGTTCAACATCATAGAAAATGTCTAGTTTGCTTGTATTCATTCCAAGTGAACCATTCCATGGAATTTTATTTTGAGAATTCTACAAATATAGTAAGGGAACTTACAGTACTCTCATGATTTGAGGAGGAAATAGAAGAAAAGAAGACATCATCTATAGCTATTTTTTTTTGGATGAATACTAAGAGAGGGCACAAGGATGAATAAAATAAAAAGAAATAAAACATTCTTGAAAATAGCAATTGGAATTTTACTTACTCCATTCTCATTACTAAACCCTAATAGAAAGAACTACTAAAGAGATGACTGACAACTAGATTTATTAACAAACACAGGAGTCTATGAAATGATTTGGAGGAATATGGAAGAATGTTATTTTTACATTAGCTTAAGTGCATAATTTCTGTAAGCTCCACAGAGGTTTGGGAGACAAAAAAGCTTATGTTGGTAAACGAATATGTGAAAGCAAAGCTAAACTAAGCTATAGTAATAAGCGGCCAGATTTTTCTCCTGTTTCAGCACCAGAAAATTATGCAAATAGTTATAACATTTTCCCTAATAAATTCCATTTCCTATGTCACTGACATGATTAGAATATAAAATTGAAATTATATTTTCATAATTTTGTTATTCTGACTAAATTTTTATTTTTCACAAATTAATAATGCAGGTTCCTCCAACCCTTCCAAATGCATAATCATTTAGATGACTATCTTACTGTCTACATAATATAGTAAAGGCTTCCATAGATTTAAAAATATGGGGTATTTTGTTCTTGCAAATGAAAACAGTCGTGTAGTTGGAATATGTTAAATTCTTTCAAAGAAACTTTTACAATGGGCTCATCAGATAAGAAATAGCAATTAACATATGCTCAGAAATAGCTACATGTTCTATAATAGCGTAGAAATTTTGCCCTGAAATCAGCGATCAAAGACAATAAGGAGTCAAAGCTCAGAAGATGAAGACTTTTCAAGATATTTCAAAAAAATCTAAAAATTCATGTATATTTGTTTTTTTTTTTAAGAACAGGATAATTAGATATTATCATTGATTCAAATCCAATCAAGGACAAAATACTCGAGGTAACAGAAAATAGCTATTGAAAGCTTTTAGTTAGCATACATGGTCATTGTTCAAATTCTCTGGAAACAGAGCTGAGGTGGGGATTCCTGTAGGAATGATTTATGGAAGGTGCGCTCTCAGGAGAAATCTGTAAGGAAGTTAGACACTAGTAACAGAAAGAATGGGGTGTCCCCTAATCCCACAAGAAGCTCCAGAGCACAAACTGAATCACAGGATAAATCACCCCTCAAGACATGACAGAAATATATAGGAGTTGATGTTAGTAAGTTCCTGACAGCTTATTATCCCAGTTTCCTGGAGGAGGAAGGGAAGAAAGTGAACTCTCTTGAGCTCAGTGGCTCCAGTGGCCAAGAAAGATCTTTGAGAGAAAGGTGTGCCTTGGTATCTGGAAGCAACTGTCTCTGATGGGGATCTTGAGTGTGCAACACAATCTATTGCACATGCAATCAGATACTTGGCCTATTTCCATTCCTCAAGGATTAATCTTTCCTGCTGGGCTCCTTTTTAGGACGTTATATCCCATTACCAACTGTCCCACTATCTAGGAACAAAATTCTAAGGGAAGAATAAAAACACAAAGTATCCTTTTATGGCTAGGCAAAACAACAAACACTAATCAATAGTTTGTTTAAAATCTGGATAGTGGAAGGGCAGTTTTTAATGATTTGTTTCCCTATATGCACTGAGCTATGTGAATAGTTCATTTACATAGCTTTTTTTTAAAAAATTTTTTTAATTCACTATGGTGGCAGTGCATTAAGAAGGGTTGAATACGTCAGTTGGTTCCAGTAGAGTTGACTGTGTGGTGATTTTATGCAAAGGCTGTAGTAATATTCTCAGACTTCCATTTGTCATGTGAGGGAACCAGAAAATCTCTCTTAGTCCAAGTCTATTTGGCATTGAGTAAAATGGGCTTGTCTTCGTGGAGTTCTTCAAGTTCTTATGATACTGAAGTAAGTCACAGCTTTTTTACATTTTTTTAAATTTGTGAACTGAAGTAGTTTGTAGTGTTCCTTCTCTTTTTAAAGTCTTATCATTCTGAAAGGCGTGATCTACAGTTTAGCCAACCTATGATGACTGCTCTCACCTTCATTTTCTTTTCTTCTATAGTTTGGTTTCTCAAACTATTGATGGCTGTTTTGTAAAGGAGCAAACTTTTTAAAAATTTCTAATCTTTCATGGACCAATATATCTTCCTCCTGTGCTTTACAGTAGTAATGCCAGATGGCATAGTTTAAGCTAGATAATATTCCCTGCCTCGTTCAATGCGATGAACCCATAGATTGCACATTTGAAAGTCACATCAATTCCCGGTGGCTACCGAAGCCTCTACATGCTTCCTCTCAATTTCTGTAACTCACTTGCTGGTGGCTAGAAACACATAGTTCATTGCTTGATACAAATGGAAGACTACACTTTAGGTAGAACTGCTCTACTATTATCAATTTGTTGATCCAGGAATAAGAAAAAACATTAGACAAAATGAAAATGGCCTTCATTCTTTATTATATCAACCCTTAGAACCTGAAGAGGGATCCATTAATGAAAAAGCATTTTCAAGCTTTCCAATAGGGCAGCCATTAGCCACTGGTAGTTTTTAAAGTTTAGGTTTAAATTAATTTTAAAAAATTAGTCACACTAGAAATGCTGCAAATGCTTAATAGCTACTTGTGGCTTAGTGATGTTGTACTGCAGAGCAGCAGATAATAGAACATTTTCATCATTTTAAAGGGTTCTGCTGGATCGTGCTCTCCGGGAACTGATACTCCTCTTCCTGCAGTTTCAATACAAGACTGTTTTGGGCACTTACTGTAACATTGTGTCTTCATTAGAATATTAGTGTGCTAAAAATTAGCATGTCATTACCAGTCATGATTTTTCTAGGGTATTATATTATCATCATTCATAACAATGAAAATAATTTACGGCCTTACTCAAAATACTTATGCTTTGGTTAGACAGTCAGTCATAGTTTGAAACTCAAAATACAGAATTATTTTTAAATAAATTACGCAATAAGAAGTCTCATTCTCTTAGTCTAGATTATGAATTATTTGAGGTTATATGAAAAAAATCATTTAGAAGAGGTAGTGAATCTTAGACTAGAATAACCAGAAAAGCCCACACTAAAGAATGAAACTTAAGCTAGCTTTTGAGGAAAAGTAGAAACTAATCAAGGAGCAGAGAGGAAGCAGAATGTATATATATACATATATATGTGTAAATGCATGTATATGAATGTGGTCATACATTATATATACAGATTTTGATCTCAGTATTGCCTATATTTGGAGAACGTTTTAAAATTCTGTATTGAGAACTAAAAAATGGAAAACAAAACAAATGAACATTCCTTACCCTATCAAATGGATAAGTTATGATGTTCCTTCTGAATATATAAAGCATTGGTTATTTATTTCTTAGTGGTATAAAATGACATATAATAAATTTAATATCTAATAGCTTTGAAGATCAGTAGTTCAGTATTGTCTTCTTAGAGTAAATTAATGTGTGAAACAAGCTGCGTTTCTTTCTGGAGGTTTTAGTAAAGAATGTCTCTTGGTCTTTTGAGGCTCAGGAAAACCTGCCTTCACTCACTGATACATGGCCTCTTCCTCCACTGACAGGCCACGAGCAACTGGTGAAATTTTTCTCCTCCAGCATCATCTAAACCTTGTCTTCAATCTCCTCTCCTACTTTGAAGGATTCTTGTGGTGACACGGGGTGCCCCCATTGGGATAATTCCGCTATGTTAAGCTCATCTCATTAGTAATCCTATGGCTATTGCTTTTGAACATAAATATTTTAGAGAGTTCCGAAAGCTACTTTTTGTCTTCTGTTTTACTAATTACTTAGGAGGAGGGTAAACAAAGCAGTGTTTATGCTTTGTAATGCTTCTCTGTAACAGTCACAGACTTCATGTTCCTCATCCCGTCTGTCTGTGAAAATCCCAAGGGACCATCTGCAACTCACAGAAATTACATCAGTCCTTGAGAGGGACAAAAGTAGGGAGTCATATGGAAACAAAACCCAGGAAGAATGTGGGTATTTCTAATCATGAATATCTCTTTCATTTCATACTATCAATCACTCATATCCAGAGGGTGTGTTTCATACTTTATCATATGCTAAAATCAGATTTCAGTTCTCTCCAGACAGATCTGTCATGAATTAGAAGAAAAATCAGCACATGTAAATGAAATAAGCACACTGAACAAATCTCACATTTCAGCAAATCTTGTAAAACCAACTTCTTTGCAGTGACAATGAAAACTTCTATACATTTAAGTAGTTAAATATATTCACCGGTAATTAAAAATTCATTAATTGATCATACAGTGAAGCCATCCATTTGGTTGTCTCTGATAAGAAGCTAAATACAGCAATGAATTTAGGGAGAGTCTTTTGGATTATTTGGTACCATTTTCCACAAATAATGGGATGAAAATGTGGTGCAGTGCTAAACAGAAAATATGAAGAATTTAGGGTAGCTTAACTTTTAAGGGGCAGCAGACAACTAATGAAAACAGTCTGAAATCTTTCTGCAACCACTGTATACCTCAGATGTCAGTTTTTAGAATTTAGTATCTCATGACCAGGTATCCTTATTTATTATAATTTAACAGAATAGTCTGTCACAGAAAAAGGAAACTATTACAGAAAATTAAAATGTGACAGACATCTTGTTTGGATTATTAGGCTGTTTCTGATAGAGGGAATAAATGTTCCAATTAAGACCAAACATGGAAATATGGATATGCTAATGCCTAGTAATTAGGAGCCTGCAGTCTGACAAGTAACCTCTTGGGACAAGTAAAAGGCTGCAGGTGCTGTTCCTCTCCTGTCATAAGTGGCAAAAGTTGCCTGAGAGCACTTGAGCAGATGAGGATTCGCTGTTCCTTCCAGAAGAGAGATGGCTCATCCACGGGGAGCATGGTTCCAAGCTTATCATCACAGACACCCCTCTGGTTGGTCCCAAACAAACATCTCCAGTTGAAGAAGCCATCCCTCACATTTCGTCAGACTTCCAGCTCTAATATCCCTTCACACATTTTCTTTTAAAATTCTGTCACAATTACATTTAACAAATAGATGTATTAGCTCTCCAGTCATTTGACCTTGGTTTCTGTGCAAAACTGTATATATTTTCCCTTTATTTTTAATAGGTAATTTGGGCTGCTTTTTCAACACTGTTATAGTTTACATCTACAATGTTCCCCTCAGTTCTCATGTGCTTGCAAGGTGACTGCATAATGGGAGCAATATGTTTATTTGTGGATTCATTTCTTGATGAGTGCAGTAGTTGAACATGCTGATAGGAAGTAGAGCTCAGAGGTGGGTCGGTGAATGAGTGATGAGAAAAGTGTATTTGTGATCCCACGTCCTCACGTGTCTCCGCTTCTAGTCACCATGACAGGAACAGCTTTTCTGTACTAATGCCTCTCATAATATTATTTCTTCTTTGGTCCTTGTTGGACACGAACTGAACCTACTAAAACCATGAGCTAAAATACACCTCCCTTCCTTTAATTTGTTGGATATTTTTTGCCAGCAATAGGGAAGTGACTAATATAAAAACCCTCCTATTTATTCAATTATAAGTGATTTAACATGATTGAAAAATAAATAACCTACAGACCCAACCACCCAGTAAAAGTCTACATTAAAAAAAACAAAAAAAAGTCTACATTAGGAAATAGAAGGGCTATAATCAGCATGTTTAATCATATTCGCTAGAACAGCATTAAAATGCATATCAAATTTGATGGGTCTCATCACAAATGAATGAACATTCTAATATATTATGACAATGAAGTTCTAATAGCATCAGAGGAACCAGGGAAATAATATATTTGTGAGTTGACTGTGTGCGAACTGTCAGGGCAGAAAAAAAGGCAGCTAAATTGGCTCTATTGAGGAGTGTTAGAATCCTAGGAGGGTCACCTGAAAATTACATTTAATGTGCTAACACGATTATGAGAAAATTTCTATTCTTCCCATAAAGGTCTTGCTAACAGTAATTAAATTTTAAGACAGTCAGATCTGGAAAGGAATAAAAATACAGTGAAAATCTGATTATGATGACTGGAGGAGTCTTCCCATTCAAATAGTAATTAAAAAATTTAATTTTGGCTACCTGGGGCCCCTAAGTCTGGCCATATCTATATTATATTATGCCTAATCACACCTAACTTCCTAAAAATCGAATACATTTAACATCAAAATGTCTTGGACTTCAGAAATACTTAAATGATAGTGTAAATATATGGGTTCTTCTCCATCAATATTCATATATAGAGTAAAAGGGGGAGGAAAGCAAACACAGGTGAGGATTGCAGGTGCCCAGGAACAAAATCTCCACAGGGTCAAGGCAGCTAAGCTTGTGAAGGAGTGGTGTTTTTCTCACTTATTTGGTACACATGCTAAACAGTGGACCTCTCCAAAAAATAATTCTCACTTTTCTTACTTAAAATCAGGAAGCCTTATTTGTTTCACAGTATTTTTTTTAATCCACTCAGGCTAACCTTAGTCCAGCTCATAGTCCGGTAATAGCTTGAGAACATTTTGAAAGCACACCATGCTCCAGCCTCCATTTTCACCAAAAGCATGTTATTATAAATTAATGTTTTATTCAATGAATCCCCAAAATAAAATTCTGAAAGCTTAAGCAATGAAACACAAATGTAACACTCCTCTGGCTACTTCAACATGATTTTTGAAAAACATAGATGTCTAAAAGTATTTATAATATTAATCTCCTTTTAAATTTGAAGGAATCGTCACATTTTTAATTTTTAAAATTTTTTTGTGGTGCTAGGGGTTGAATCAATCCCCAGCCTTTTTCTTTTTCTTTTTTTTTTTATTTTTAGACACAATTAAGGTGCTAAATTTTCCCGACTGGGCTCAAATTTGAGCCCCTTGGTGGAGGCAGTCTCTAATAGAACTGTGGTCCTCAAAAACTGCATCAGAACACCTAGAAAGCTTGTTAACCTCCAGCTTGCTGGGCCCATCCTCACCATTTCTGGTTCAGTAGGCTCAGGATGGGGCCTGAGAACTGAGACTTCTAACCCACCTCCAGGTGATGCTCACACACTATTGCCAGACTGGGTTTTGAGAGCGTGTAGCTTAGTGGATAAGAACAGAGGCTTGAAAGTTAGAAAGCGGTAGCTTAGCTGATTTCCCTATCCTGACTTTCTGAAAATAGACAAGTTATTTAACATAGCAAAGCTTAGTTTCTTCCTCTATAAATTAAGGATAAAAGCAGTCCCTCATTATAGGGTATTTGTACAGACTAAGGAGAAAAATGTAGGAGAAATGTTTAGAATATAATTAATATCCAATAATAATTAGTTCCTACTTTGAATACAAGCAAATGGATTAAAAGAGGAAGGTATTTTATGCATTCTATTTAAATACATTTAAAGATATAAATATTTATGATAAATATAAATAAAGACTAGAACTGTAGCTTAGTGATAGAGTAGTTCTATAGCTTGCATAAGGCTCTGTTTCAATCTCTAGTACCTCAAAAAATGAACAAGCAAAATAAATATATATGCATATATATGTATAAATGAGTACAGCTGTACATATATTTATATATTTAAGAAACAGACATCAAACATCCTGTTAATTTATAGAAGCTGATTATCTTTTCTAATAAAAATAAATAGTTCAAGTTCTATATTGAAGATTAAAAACTTTTTTAGAGCTACTGGGTACTTTAGGTTTTGTTTAAAACTTAGCCATTAAGCTTTGATGCATAGAGTATAATCCACATTTTTAGTTTGAAGCTGTATAACTACATATAACAAAATACATTGTAGAAGTATACATAACACTATAATTTTGTGGAAAGAAATATGAAATAAAAATCCTTAAAAGTAATTATTCCTATATTTCTGAAGAATAAATTTTTTTGATCTTTTCTCTGTATTCCAGCTTTTTATTTTTTGAGTGGGTAATAAATGCATATTACTTCTTTTTTCTTTTATTGTGGAGCTGGAAATGGAACCAAGAACCTTACAGATGCCAAGTTAGTGCTCTACCACTGAGCTACAACCCCAGTTCTAGTCTTAGAAAAGTTATAATAAATGTTATGCAACAGTCCTCACATTGAAGATTCTCAAGACATTCTGCGGCTAAGGTTTCCTAATTAAGAGAATTAAGTAGTTGGTTAGGAGCCTGCCTGAAGCAGGATCTTGGGGTATCTGTGAGCATGCCAATGACCTTGGAGCTACAGTAGAAGACAAGGTTTTCAGCAGTTAGACCACAAATTGCCAGGAAGTCTTACTGCAGAGCCAAGCCCCACATCTGTCCTAGACATTTAAAAGGATTCAGAGACTAGGATGACATCTATTGTTGCTCTGAGCCGACTCCTGCAGGAAGGGGCAGGGAGGGAAGTTGAATTCACTTGAAGCAGCACTTGGTCTTTATTTGATCATGCACCTTTCTAAGAAACAGTGAAAATTATAGAATTTCCTTCTCAGTAAAATACATATATAACTTGGGATGGAAGAGTTCTTTATCTCCCTAAAGTTGCAAGGGAAGTGAGTGTAAGAAAAGTGTGCAGATATTTAGATATAATAATTTTCTTTCAAAAATCTTTGAAAGATTGTGTGTGTATTATTTGAAGCATTTTATTCTGCAATGACTAAGCTTTACTGTCTTACCAAAGACAATAAAAAATTCTTCTCTTTTTTTGATAGAGGGTTATAACTGAGTGGAAGATTGTGCTGCTAACTATGCCTAGGTTAACTGAATCAGAGGGTCCCTATAATTAAAACTAGAAAGCTCTAATCCTGTTGTCCTTTGCAAAGAGTTGACCTTAACTTCAAACCGAGTATGTTAATGGAAATTGTATTGACATATGTGGGTTTAACTCAATATGATCATGAAAAGGAGTAAGCAGAGAGATGCCACGTTTCACAACCTGTAGACATCTTTCATTATCCTGAGATAAAAAATCTGCAGGGCTTCTGTGGGAGAGTCATTTTGCCAGTGAATGATTTCAGACAGTCATCTGGATTTTCCATCTCATCGGGGTAAGGGGACTACTATCTCCCCCCACCCGCCCTTTTTTTTTGGCTCTTCGGGAGATTTCCAATAGTGTTCACTAATTTAGATGGGAAAAATGCTGTAGGCAACAAGCTTTCAATAATTTATACTTATTTCTTTAACATTGGTCTTTAGTAGCTCTGAAGGAAGGTTAAAGAATGAGCAGCTAGCGTCTACTCAGTTCACGTTGTTACAGACATTACCTCACGACGGTTTGCGTATTCCAGCATACAGCAGTGGAAAATGCCACATGTGGAAAACTTGAAAGCACAACATTAGGATGCAAAACATCTCCAGGAATGATTGATTTCCTCTCCTGGTTTCCAGCTAATGAGTATTTATTCTATTTATAAAGATCTCAAGGGATTTTTGCAAGTCCCCCTGAAGAAACTAAATAATCCCAAATGAAAAATCCATATATGCAGAAGCTATCAATCCCTATTCTTTTTCTTTAGATTGCTCAATAGCAGTCACTGAAGACCTTGATCTACCCGTTCTGCCTCGGGCCAATACACCAGCTCTCGCAAGCTGCCCAGTCAGTAGAGATCAAGTGGCAGATAAATCTTGCCAATCCAGCCTGAAGTGTGCTTGGGGACAGCTTAACATTCTGCAGCCAGTCTTCATTTGCCTAATCTGTGTGACTGGATGGGGCTTTTGTGACTTCATTTGTAGGCCAAGAGAACAGTTCTGCGGTCAAGAACTGCACTCCAGCCTGGACTCCAAATATGCTATCTGATGTTGTCATCCGATTGGATGTCACCAGCCTTTTCTGCCTTTATCTGTTGTCCACATCAAAGTTGAGCAAACAGACCTACCTTCCCTGATGTTGGATGTTCCTGTGCCTAACACGAGGCTCAGTCTATCAAGGCAGGTTAGGCATGAAAGCTAAAAACGAAGAACTCAGAGGCACGGCCATCGAGGCTGGTGAGCCTTGCTGGGGTTGGGGAGAGTAGCGATCTCATGGTTCAGTGGTTTCTTCTGGCTCAGATCCTGCTTGGCTGTATGTTGTTTCCTTCGCAACCTGGTTACTGAGACCTAAGCCTGCCTCCAGAAAGACCAAGAGCATCCTGACTGCACGTCTTCTTTATTTCGGAGTTGTACTCATTTCCCATTTTAAATTATATTTCTCTTAAAGAAGAAGACATCCATGTAGGATTCCACTGATCTATGGTCAACACCATGTTTTCAGCGAATTTTAACCATTAGTGTGGGAGAGCTTCCTTTTGACTCAAGTGAGAAGTTTAAAGCATTCATGTAAATTATTTTAATGGCTTTCAGCAATATGTATACAATGTGCCAAGTGCTTACTCATAGTTCTCATATTTATAGCAAATTGTAGTTTAAAACTTTATTTGTAATTCATTGCTTGAGTTCAGGTCTGGTTTCCCAAGGAATATAAAATATTTTATGTTGGTTAAAAAAAAAAGTCTTTCCAAGTTTATGCTTTATATTTTTTTTCAAGTCTCTTCTTACTTAGAGAAATGCATGGGGAATATAACAGTTCTCCAGTTATTTTTTCAAATGAATTACTTATTTAATGGCAAAACTTTCAGAAAATTTCTGTAAATATGTTCAGCAATGACTGAGTCATGTAAAGTAAAAGAGTCAGTGCCTTGGCTTTAAGGAAATGAAATAATTTATTTTGAGCAAAATCAAGCAAAAATGGTTGATTTATTAAAGTAAAATGTCCTCATGAAACTGATCCTCAGTGAAGAATAATTTATTATTGTAATTGCAAAATGTTTTAAAAGATGTTATCTTAGGAGAAATCTAATTTTTCTTGAGTAGCATCACTGTATTTTAAATTACATGACTCATATTCGGGACAACTGATTAATAGGTATAACTGTTTCAAAATGCTAGTTCTTATAGGAAAGATAGTTTTCTCTTATTTCATTTGGTCTTTTTAAAAGTTTGATGGATGCATAATGAAGACATTAACTCTGCTATGAGGAGTTAAGCTCCTGTATATCTTTTCTTTGAGGCTAAAATCTGTAACCGTAACATTAAAAGTATTAGGCTGTTTCTTTGAGAAATTGATATTGATGGGAGTTTCACACTAAAATAAGATTGTTAGGGCACAGAGTAAAGAAAAATATTACTATTAAGTAGTTTTTATAATTATAACTTAATAAGGGGGGAAGAATGAGTGACCAACAACTACACAGTCTGACACAGGACCATGCCACTGGGTGTCTCATCAGTCATTTAGGCTTAGATCTCCAACAGCAGCAACAGTGGACCTGAAAGAGTCTCCTGGCAGAGCTGAGAACATGTGTAATGAGAGGTGTATGCCTGGGCAAAATGTAAATAGTAATGCACATAATTACAGTAGATATGCGGATATCTCAGGAGAAAATGATAAGCACTTCCTTCAGTTCATGAGCTCTTGTTTGCTGCTCCTTTTTATTACTACCTTTTAAACATTTCTAATGGGATGCTATTTCTCTTATTTTTGTTTCATAACAATTTTTGTTTTGACTCTATAACCTCATCCCTCAAACAGAGATGGTCTCTTGACTTTCCATCATGAAAAGTTATCGGGTGTATACTGGCCCTGATATAAGGATCGAAATATTGCCGAAGTGTAAAGATCACTGGTCTGGTACCATTCCTAGAGGATAAATTTAGGTGCACACTCTGTTAAAGAATTAATAAGAAAGAAAATAAATGAGCTTCTGAAGATTTCTGTATTTATTTTTTTCTTTGAAAGCACCCTGTAGGGTGTGGATCAATTCACATGGAAAATTTTAACCTCAGTTGTATAACACAATTAATTCTACCCAGTATGGATCTGATGCAATCCTATACGATCATGTACTCTGTTGATGGTTGATTGTTTAAAAGTCTTCATCTGTCTGTGGTATCCTCTAGAAAGCTTTCATGTGGAAAATTGAGAAAAGAGTAATGGGAAGGCATAGTAACAGCTTAAATAGAAAGAGTAAGAGGAACAGATTAGTAGGGAGGTGGAGAGGTGAGGACAGCATCATGGTTGGCTGTGTTTGCAGCTCAGTGACATCACCCGGGACCGAGATGCTTGCTATCGCTCTGCAGGTCTCCTTGAGTTACACCTCATCCCAATGTTACTGTGTGACATCCTAGGTTTCCTTCTCTATGTACCAGCAAAGTAAGAGTCTTGGTGAGAAAGAATTTCCTTCTAAAGCTTACATCAAATTTCTCTCCATGTTTTCATAGTGTAAACTCAAATGTCGAAATGAAATGAAGCAATCATCAAGAAGAAAATCTTTGGTGATAGAGCCAATCTGATTAGTAACAAACTCAAGTTGATTTTAACTATGCCAAAAACCTGAAAATTAGAGTAATGCTGGACAAGTGACCACAATGCATACTATATTTTTATCATTTCCTCTGTTGGTGCCAAATTGTTTTTCATACTTCCAAACTTCTTTTGATATTTATCACTCAGACAGGTCAAGAGTACAGGAAGAAGTAATGGTGTAGGAAGAAGCCATCATCTCTATAAGATGCATGGATCCTTAAAGGATCTGGAATATTTGAGAAACAAGGAGAAATTAGATCAAATACCAATGCAAGGCATCAAAAACTTCTTAAGCCTTCAAGTTACTAGGTGTTATAATCAGAGGTTACAAGGAGAACAATTACATATAGGACACAGAATTTATATTATTATTTTATGGTAGTCACCCAGAGTTAAATACAAGAAAGTGCAGGAAATCTATCTATAGCAGTAAAGACCTAGAAAATTCAGCCAAGGGCCTGGATCCCACAGTAATGTCCTGCATGAATCTAGTTGAAGACCTAGAGCCCATGACAATGCCTCCCATGAGTCCAACTGAGGGTCTAGAGCCCACAACAAGGACTCATGCAAGTCTGTTTTATGGATCTGTGCTGGGAAGGCCCAAAGGTCAGCGTTAGAAGCTAGAAAGTCTATGCCAGCATGGTGAAGGGTCTGTGCAAGTAGGTTGAGGGTTCTACCTGGGAGCCAAGAAGTGATGCTCAAAATAAGGTTCAGAGCTCCCCTGAAAAGTACCACAGCCATCCTCATGACAATGAGGTCCCAAGCTCCTTGGATGATGACAACAGTTGAGTACATGAGAGGAAGCCAGAGTGACAGGTTTTTCCTGGAAATTAAAGAGCATACATCTTCCTCTCCAGATCCAGGAAGTGATGCCCAATGTAAGGAACAGAGTTTCCCCCAGAGTGAACCACAGCCCATTGCCTCTTCATCACCCTAGTAACCTCAGTCTGGATGAACCCAGGGACCTGGCCCATTCTCCTACACTGCAGGATGGGCAGCCAGCACAGGTAGCACCTGGAACAAGCTTGTCTAGAGGAACCCAAGGGAAGTCTATTCTAACAAAGGGAAACACTTTGCATACAACCCCCTAAATTACTATTGGTTGTGTTATATAAGTATAGACTTTGCTCTCATGGTCTAAAGTACAAAATCAACAGTCACTACAGTGTGTCAATTACTACACTGTGCTTATTGTTAATTGTTCTGCTGTAGCTAGGATGTTATATCTGTTGTAATCAGTTGTTCTCCCTTGGGAACAATATTGGGAAGCTATAGGGAATTATCTCACCACAACCCTCACCACAGGACTGGGGACTGAGACACAAAGAAACCAGCATTCTGCTCTCAATTAATTGGTGAAGTAGGATCTTAGAATAGACAAACTGGGAATCACTGACACATAGAAGATATTCCTGATGAATAGACTTTTCCTAGAGAGACCTTGATACTAGCAATATTGTTATCTGCCATCAAAACTCAAAAGGATCATCACAGAAAACAAAATGGAATTTTTAGAAATAGAAAATGTCAAGATGAAGGAGCAAAACGCAATCTCAGAACTCCAGCCCACCAAAAACAAGTCCAGGAGACATTAACATTGAATAAATTGGAAGTGACACACCTGAAATTTCTGAAATCATAGCAACTCTGCAAAAGTGTAGAGGAATCAGATCAGAAATAATCTCTCAAGTTAAAAAAAAAAGAAATGACAATGATAATGAAAGAATTGCCGAGCATATTAACTGAAGACACAGATTAAAAAAAATAGACGAGTATAGGAAAATGATGAATGAACAACATAGGAAAGAATTAGAATGCATGAAACAGATTCAAAGAGATATCTGGGAAATTAAAAATTCCATTGAAATCTGGCAAAACTACTTGAATGAAACTGAAGTTAGACTTCCAGACCTTGGAGACAAGTAATTCTGGGCAACAAAGAAAAGGCAGGAGACATCACAATCCCTGATTTGAAATTATGCTACATAGCTACTGTGATAAAAGAAGCATGATACGGGCTAAAAAACAGACCTGAGGATCAATGGCACAGAACAGAAGATGAAGACACAACTACAAACAGACTCAGTCACCTTATCTTTGACAAAGGGACTAAACATGTTCACTGGAAGAAATACAGCCTTTTTAATAAATGGTACTGGAAAAATCGGCTTTCCACATGCCAAAGACTAAAACTAGACCCATGCCTATCATAATGCATGAAACTAAGTCAAAGTGGATCAAAGATCTAAATATTAAAACAGAAACACTAAGTCTACTGGAAGAGAAAGTAGGTAGAAATCTTGAAGACATAGGGATAGACAGTTCATAAACAAAAACCAAACTGCACAGGAAATACCTTGAAGAATCAACAAAAATGTTACATTCAACATTTAATAAAATGAAGAATCATTTTATTAAAAAGACTTTGCATTTTAAAAGAAATCACCAAGAGTAAAAGTAATACCCAAAAATCAGGAAAAATTTTAGCTGTTACTCAAAGGACTTCTATGTAGAACATATAAAGAACTGAAAAATTTCATGCCCCCCAAATTCAAAGACCCAATCCAAAAATTGAGACCTGAGATGAACACACAATTCTCAGTTTTAAGAAATACGAATGGCAAATAAATATATGACAAAATGTTCATCATTGGTCATTTGAGAAATGCAAATTAAAACAACACTGAGATTCCATCTCACCCTAGAAAGAATGGATATCATCAAAAAATCTTCCAATGGTGGGGTTGTGGGGAAAAAGGAACCCTTCTCCACTGTTGGTAAGAGTGTAGACTCATGCAACCACTGTGGAAATCAGTGTGGAGATTCCTCAAAGACCTAGAGTTAGAGTTCCAATTCAACTATCCCCCTTCTGAGTATTTTTCCAGAATTGAAAACACCATAGCACAGTGATACATGTGCATCCATGTTTATAGCAGCACAATTTGTAAGAGTTAAATGTTGGAAACAAAGCACATGCTCATGAAGTGAAGAATGGATAAAAAAAGATGACATTTTTATACAATGACATCCTATTCACCTACAAAGAAACATGAGCTCAAGGCTTTCATAGGTAAATGGATGCAACTAGAGACCATACTCATAAGTGAAATAAATCAGACTTGCACATCATATTGTCTTCCTAGTATGAGAAACTGAAAGAGTAAATAAGATTCAAAATGTACAAAAGTAAAAGGAGAAGAACCTGTCAAAAGGGAAGAACAACTGGGACGGGGGAAGAAGAGAAGGAGGAAGAAATTATCAGATAGCTAAGATATCAGATAGCTAAGGTAAGTGTACTACTCATTCTATTAGTTCATTGCTAGTTACAGTTAGAGCTTATATTGTTCAATCAAATTTTCTTGCCTATATCTGGTAATCTGAGCAACTATTTTGAATACAATAATATGCAATATAACAACCATTGTTAATTTTCTTTCATCTTGCTTTGAAATTCTGTATCTTTTTTGTTTTTTTATTCTCTTTAAAAAAATTTAGCACTCCTAGGGCTTTATTTTTACCCCTATGTTCATAACTGTTTTGAGACAGAACTTAGAAAATGACATTTAATTTTCTTATACCATTGCCCAGAGGATTACTTGTTAGATTATATTTACAGAAGATCTGAATAACTGTTTCTACAAAGAACTTAGCAAATGACATTTAATTCCCTATATCAATCCCCAGAGGGTTACTTGTTAGATTATATTTACTGAACAGGCATTTAGTCAGTTTGCCAAATAGATGTTTTTCATCATGGGTCACAATATGTGTGGTATTACAGGGTCTTAGGTCTTTTGGTCTAAGATCTTAAATCTTTGTTCTAGGAACTTACAGTGGATTCTTATGTGCAAAGAGAGTAAGGAAATTTAGACTGTATCTTATCTAATTCATGATTTTTCTTAGAAATTGATTTAATGCATTAAGTGATTTCTCTAGGATTTTCCTTAGATTTATATCTCATTCCCATAGGTTTTAATCAGAAACAAACTCTTCTAGGTCCATACAGTTATCCTTGAGTGACAGTAGAACACAGAAGGAACACTTGAAATGTGTTTTGAAGGCTGGGATCTTACAAGAGGCAGGTGAGAGGAAACAGTAAATTTTTTTGCCCAGGAATCACAAACATTTATTGAGTTTCTACTATGTGCATGGTAATGGTAAATATAAAGAAATTCTCCTGGTATTTTCAATCTTTTAAAGCAAATGTGAGTATGTATGTACAGAACATAATTAGTTTCCAATCCATAAACATATTTGATGCTGGGAAAAAGTTTAGTTTTTAGAGATGATTCTTATTCCTGTATCTTACTAGTCAAAATGGAAACTTGTAACCTTGTACATTGGTACCTAATTTTATCATTGTACAGGTGGCACGGAATTAAAATGAATCATTCACATTGTCCATCTTCAATAAATCATAAATCTCTAACTAAAGGTGTCCCACTAGATTCCTCTCGGTCCCCTTATAACCCAGCAAAGTGATTGGAACACTTCAGTTGCTCAAAAAACATCATGAAATGAAAGGGTATAATAAATGGCAAAGTGAGTGGTATGTGTAGATATTCCAGCATTATCCCTTCTGCATTTGGAGACCCTATTTCTCCTTTCCTTCTACTTTACCCTCCCAGCCCAAAGTTTTGGCCAAGGAGAAACTGCTTTAAATTCAATAAAAGAAGCAAAAAAAACTGATAATAAATTTCCTTTTTGCTCTCAATTAATCCCAGAGCTGTGCTAGGTTTGACCACAAAGATGAATCCGGGTTGGGGCATTCGGCTCAGCTATTAATACTTTCAGTAATGTTAATTAACCCTTGGACTAGCAAACAAGCACATTGGAGGAGCCACAGAAAATCAAAGATCACAACTGAGTCACCCACCAGAGGTGCCTCAAAGAAAAGGTCTGGAAGCAAAGTAGAAAAAGCTACCCAATGAAAGGAAGTAGATCTCAGCTCACACCTATCTTGGCTCAGTCTTTTATATTTTTTTAGGCACATGTAAGAGCTGTCTCAGCAGCTCTTTGCTGCACCATAGTAATATTCTTATTTCCTATTACATCATCACGTTTGTTTGATTTGCAGTTAAGCAGATTTGCCTATGGCTAGTAACCCTAGGACCATCAGAATTAGTCATTTGGCATTAAAGTGGGCCATCTAATAAAAGATGTCTCTGTGGGATGTCTCTCAGGTTGTAATTTGGATTGGATGATGTCAGTGAAGTAATGTTCCCCAGGAGGGGTGAAGAGTTCATGTGAGACGAACGTGGTGGCTTCTCCTTTTACAACTGCCTGTGGTCACAGAAGATAGGAATACTGGCCTGCAAGGAGATGGCCAGTCACACCAGATGTGTTTTTTTCTTGTAAGTATGCTTTCTCAATGTCATTCATTTTTCCCTGTATAACATATTGTCACAAAATTGAATGGTTCCAAATAACAATTCTTTACTCATTCATAATTTTGAGAGCGCTTTTGTCTGGATTCACCTGGTCAGTTCTCCAGCTCTTCATCTGTGAGGCTGTGGTCCGATGGTGGCTTGCTGGCCCCGGCTGGTTAGAAGAAGGTTTGCATCACTCTGGCTTTGGTAGCAACCAGCAGCCAGAACCTCTTGCTTCTTCTTCATTGCCTTCTTTAGCAGGTTAGCTCTGGTTACCCCTCGTGACAGTATTCCAAGAGGCAGAGAGAGGGAGGCGCTACAAACCCACAGGAGGTATCAGCTCAAAAGTTCCTGAATCCACATCTACCAATCATATTGGTCAAAATAAGATCCAGAGTCGACTCACACAGAAAATTTAGGGAAAGAGTCCTCCTGACAGGAGGATCTGTAAAGCATGTGCAGTAGTTTTCAATCTATCAAACGTCCCCCACTTAAAAAATCAATAGAAGACACATAGTGTTTCCCAAACACATCATAATTTTATATTTGTTGTCTATTTCCCAAGTAGTAATTAGTGATAACTGTTAAATATGAAAATGAATCTCTCTCTCCTCTTTCTCTCTATCTTTTTCTATCTCTCCCACTTTCCTCCTCCCCCTCCCTTCCTTACCTATCTCTCCATTTGATAGAAACAGTATTACAACTGTTTAGGCTATTTTCTTTTTCTAATAGGTTTAACACAGTGAAGTGACTACAACACTAGTCACTTTAGAAATAGGAGAAACAATAGAATTTTCATTGTATTACTTTCAGTCACACTTTCAGCCTCTGGCTATTTCTGGAAGGCTGAGCAGAAATAAAATATGCTATTCACAAAGAACACAATTCCAACATTTTACCATACATATCAGCAGCTTCTTTGAAAAAGCAACCTTATACCTCAGTTCCATTATTCTTTTAGAATAGAATTTACTGTGCACTATGATTATCAGTTCCCCTCTTTTATCTATTTCTGATTAGCCCTTGGAGAGGATGATACATCATAAAGGCTTTTGTTCTGGGTTACTCAAAGTGATTCCCAGTATTCTGTTGTGTCAGCTCAATGTAATGAGAACACAGTATTTTAACATTATGGCTTTCCAGTTGCCATTGATGATAATGGGCTCGTTTTACTGCCTCTTTGACACTCAAAATAATGCACACTAACACTGTGTGTTGACCTCATTTTCTTTGAACTAGTCTTACTAATGTTGGCCAAGGCCATAATGACTCTGAATTGTTATGGGAGTTGCCATTTTAACTATGCAAGGTTATCAGTCTCACACTCACAGCTAAAGCTTGAAATTTCTTAGGACACTTTTAAGTTCCTTCATAGCAGATCATCTTTCTCCATGACCTCTAAAACTTCTCTCTGGTAGAGGATCTCATTTTCCAAATAACTCAAGATCAGTTACGAACATTGTCCCTTTAGCAATAAGTGGGTGAGGAGATGAAGAAAAGACAGGAAGTATTGAATCATGATTGCAAACTAAGCTAACAGGAAGGATGTGAAAATTGACAGTGCGGCATCTACAATGATCAAGTCATCAGGGATGACACTGATACAATGTCGCCTAATACTGGAAACAAACCAGAATGGTAGCAAAGGGCTGAACAGGAGCCAGAATTGATTTGTCAGTGGGGTTGCTCTTGTTTTGACAACATCTCCGTAAAACTGTCATATCTGTTGAGGTTCTGTTTGAAAATTAGCTGCAGCGAAGAACAGCAAACAATCTTATTTTCACATATTGTGTACACAGGGATTTTCCTGCAATGAGTCATCAGCCATGACAACAATGAAGTGTCACAACAATTCCAAAGATACGATCTGTTTAAAGGGAGATGATCCAGAGACAAACATACATCATTGAATGCAGCTATTTTTTAAATGACCATTGATTAAAATCAAAGCACTTCAACTCTTCTCTGAACTGTTATTAACAGCACAGGCATTGGAAAACTGCAATTAAAGTGGGATGCATTGATAGCATCTGCTGAGACTATAGATGATGTTTACTTAAGTGTTGTCTGTTGGAAACAGCTGACATTTGAAAATATGGAAGGTATTTGCATCCTCTGTGTTCTCCCCATATCATGTGTACAAAATCTTCACACTGGGGATTAGACACTTCTATTTTATTTACAATAGCAAATAAATATAAGCATATCTTTGCTGACTTTCCACAGTAGGTAGAATATGTGAGAACCTTGCAGAAAAAATATATCAGGTCATCAAGACCACTGAAAACTCTTTTGTAAAAGCACCTTTCTCTGTGGTTAATGATTTTGCTTACATAAGATGCTCATTTGAGATCTTGGAAATGTGGAGGATTAGAGGCAAATTTATCATATAAATAGAACAGTAATCAATTATAAAGGTAATAACAGATCAGAAAAAAACCCTAAAAAGCAAACTATGTGTGCCAATGTTATGAGACAGGGATATATAATAGAAACAGACGGTATCATGCCATTACATTCTAGATATAAAAGGCATTATGAATTCTCCTTGGTAGGTTTTATTTCAAGTAATCTTAATTAGTGGTTATACTCACCTAATCAGAAAACTGTCACATGGTATTTGCGAGTTTACTTACAAGTACTTATTGCCAGTGCTGTGACATATTCCACTTAATTCAAAAAAGCTTTATCAAGCACCACTGTATTGTGTGTGCTCTCACACTTTCATCTTACAATCATTTCTTGTCCAGAGAGGAAAGAAAAGATCATGTTTAATTTATAACACATTGGAAGCACTTTAGAGTGCTTCTGGAGGTGACAAACACAGCATCTGTATAATAGGCTAACTTGTTATTTCAAGTTTTTGCCATCTGGATTCAAATTTCAAAGGACATGTTAATCCATATTACTAAATAACAGAACTTTAAGAACAACACATATGCAGGTAGTATTGTTTATTTATGTGATTACTTCTTCATGTACATATTCATTCACATGCTCAGGCTTCTAGCAAATATTTATTGACTGTTTAGGATATAGAAATACCTTTGTTAAACACTGGGGGAAACATAAGGAATAGAAATTCCAGATTACATAAAGAAAATTCCTTTGTGCCAATCACAATTAGTTTATTACTTGACCTTGGAGAAGTTATATAACATCCTCTTTCTGTTTCATTTTGCAGGACCATACCAAAAATTAATTGGAATAAGAAAACCTTACCAGATGTTTATAGGTTAAAAATGCTATGACTTATTCAAGATGAACGATGTCATGCAGAAACTTTACTGAAGCTTAATTCTGAGCCTCACTCATTTTAGGAGAAATAAAATTTATAGCTATGGTTTTGGGGGATTTACAGTAATGGACTACATGTTTTCAGGAAGGTAATATGGCTCAGATATTCACCAGCCATATCTGAGCTTCTCTGAATTTGTTTCTTCATTTATTCAAAATAATAATATCGATCTTAATGGGCTCTTATGAGGGCTAGAAATAATTTATGCAATGTGTTTGGTGACTAGTCTAATGGCTAATGCTCAGTACAGCTGCTATTAATATTAGATTCCAGCAAGGCAAGGCTAGTGAGAGATTCTACCCTTAAGTATTTTGGTAGAAATCGATAACTCAACAATAACAACAACAACAAAAAAACACCTTAATAGTTGCATAAACCTGTATTATTTAGAGTTTGAATTAACAAGAGGTAAAAATTTCAATGTACAATATTGGCAAAAAATAGAAAATTACCTCTAGTTTAATCAAACTAATCTTGCTTGCTTCTCTAGTTTTGCAGTTCATTATTTCCTCCATCTTTGAACTGTTCCCTAAGCTAACATCTGAAGTGTCTGTATATGCTGCCAAATCAAAGAATGCTAATGTTTCTCTTCATCACTCAAAAAACTATCACTGGTCCAAGCATTCCAAAAACTATTGTGTTTCTCTATTAAGTCAACAGTTTAACCCAATAAATAATGAATCTTATCTTTTTTTTCTGAAAATATGGTTAACATTGAAAAATTCAATCTACTAAGTCTGGATTGAAAATAAAAACAGAAAATAATATAAAAGCAAATTTTGTTTGAGGTCACCTCTTTATACTACTTACTTTATAAATATTTGGCTAGAGATCAAGCTTTGGTGATATAAATTCAGAGATTAGTACCTAGTGCAAAATTTTACTGCAGGCTTGATTTACTGTATGATCAGCCAGTTTAGACCAAATAAATTATTTATAGGTTCTCATTTTAAAATTTAGTGTTAAGCAATGTGTTTTAAATGGCATCCAGTGACACTCAACAGATTGCCAAAACAACTAAACTGTTTTTTAAATTTGAAAACTTGAAAAAAAAAAAAAACTCTAGCAAGGAGCTACTTATTCTGAGGAATCCAAATAATTCACACTTCTCTAGCAATGTTTTCACTATAGTAGAGCCTAAAGGTTTAGGAAATCACATAAGATGAAAAAACAAACAAACAAACAACAAAAACTTCTTATGCTTCAGTTTCATTCTGTGAAATGGTCCAATATTTCTAAATGTGCAAACGTGGGTTTCATTCTGTTAAGGTGTTTAATATTTCTAGAGGCATACAGAGATGGTCTCTCAAAGAGGGTATTATAGGTCTCAGCATCCTGGCTCCCATTTCTGCAGCACTCTCCCTCTCCCCTTACCCTCACTCTCTGGAAACCCTCCTGTCCTGCTTTTTCCATCCTATGGACATTTCAGTGGAGGACTAAGTCACAAATGATAGGACAATGCTGATTGTGGTACACTTGGGGTAACGCAAAGATGACCTATAATTCTTAATCACATGGCTACCCACTCAGGTGTTTAACTATGATGTGTGGTGGTCAGGATTTAGCAGGAGAAGACAGATGAGTGAGGCCTGCTCAAGTCTATAAGTACAGGGTCAGTCTGCAGTGTGTGTGTGTGTGCGCGTGTGTGCGGGCGCGCGCGCGCCCGACTGTGAATCACAGTCTCGACTAAGAGCAGGGCCACGGGAACCTGTAGAGAAAGCCCACTTCCCTGACATTGAGGAAACATCAGTACTCTCCTGACTGGATGTGGGGCATACAGAGAAGCATGCCTGAAGTACAGGAGCTTTCTTGCAATTCTTTCTCTCTAAGGCTAGATAAAAAATCCAGAAAATCAAAAGTTGTGCAACTTGGAATGCTGTTTAGGGATGTTATCTTGCTCTAAATCCAACTCTTACACTTAATAATGTTGTGATCTTGGGTAATTTATGTCTTATACTTCTTATGCTTCAGTTTTCTCATTTGTGGAATAGGGATAAGACTGCTACGTAGGAAAGAAGAATATTCTGAGGATTAAATACTTAGCACAGTGTCTGGTTATAAGGATTCCAGCAGGGTTGGTTACTGTGATTGATCCCTGAGATGAAGCCCCTGAGCCTCAGGGTAGCGTCAGGCTACCTATCAGCTATATCAGCTTAACATGAACTCAAAGGGTGCAGGGACAACTTTATTCTTGCCAAAGTCCAAAGAAAAAGGGATTTCTCTATATTGGATCGTAGAATAAACTAGTGCAATCGTATATCTACTATTCTTATTTAGTAATATTAGCATACATATTATTCTAGTAATGGTAAACAACTTGTTAGTAAATAAAAGTAACCTTCTAAACAAGTCGTTTAATGCTCTAGCACAATAGTTGTTTGCTAGTGTAATCACAGTGAGGACTTACATCCCTCACCTGTACCTTTGATGTCTAGACAATAAGGTATTTTCTTGTACCACACAGGCTGCCTCATAGTGGGTTTCAGTCACAGGCCATCTTTGAGATACTGTATTAGTAGAAACTTTTAAAAGAAGACATACTATTCGCAATATGGTTTTCTGCCGATGTCTTTCATGGACTCCAGACAAGTCACCTTGAAAAAACAAAACAAAACAAAACAAAACAAAACACAGAAAAGATTTTCTCTACCACTTTCAAACGAAGATAATTTCCAAAAGAGGTTACTGCAGAAAATTCTTTTGGGAAGAAGTCAATGGCGCATAGATGAACAGAAGAGGGTGGTTAGGCATCTGTTAAAAACAAATATTCCAAGTCAAACACAAGTATATTTTTGTCCTTTACATCATTTAAAATGTGTCTTTTTTGGCTTTCATGCAGAGTAAGCACCGAGTAAGTACTTGATGCTTGATTAATTGGCGGTGTCATTGCAGGGTAGGGTTTGGGGCAGAAGCAGCAACAGCAGAATGTGCTTTCACAGAGTATCCACAAATATTTGACAATTCTGTTTTGGAGAAAGTCTTTTCTGACTCTTGTCCTAGAGAAATAAATACTCAAAGTTTCTATATAATATGGATTTCTGGGGTAAAATACTTTCACATTGACTATTTTAAGCTACAGGATGACGAACAATATTATTTTGTCAGCAATAAGAAAGAAAAAGAATTGCATGTGAAAGGGAAAAACTAGGATTCTCAACCACAGTCTTTTCAGTTGGTAATGTGTTGGGATAAAAGATGAAAACCGCACACCACTGTCATTGCAGAATCCTCATAGAGGCTGACTACTGCGTCTTGCATGACTGAAGTAAGCTAGCATGGGCACCCTGGGGGGGATGAAAGAGGAGGGAGAGGCCCTGCTGCCAGCAAGGGGGCAGCTGGTAGGCAGGTGGATGTTGACAAGAGCCATGGTGAGCTAAGAAAGGGAGGGCAATGCATGTGTTTTATCAAGAGGATTTTCACCTCTGTCAGTTATCCAAGATGAGATGCGGTGGACCCTCATGGTCAGCTAAAGCCGTAGAGCAGCAAAACAGCTGACCAGAGTCAGCAGGGTAACTGAAGGTAGGGAAGACAGATATAAGAAGGAGAAAAAAGAGAAAATATATGAATTCATGCTCTTATTTCTCAGAATAAAGGTAAGGAAAAAAACAAAAAGCAAAAATGGTGGAATAGCTCTTTTAAAAAGCACGAGCTATTCAACCTTTTTAAGATCAGTTTTATTGTGAGACGCTGCCTCACAAGAGTACAGCATTTGCCCTGCCAGAAATAACACTGTGAGGCCTTGCACTGTCAATTAAAATGAGATGAATCTGAAGAACATGTGATTGGAAGAATAACCTCCCCACCTCTTCTACATCATTCTCAGCTACAGGCAATACTAAGAACCATCTTGGCTCACAAAAGCAGTGTAGTTTTCCTTAGAAGTGTAATTTTGTGTCAAGGACAAAAATAAATCATGCTGAACCTTCTACCAGGTGTTGTTATTGTCATCACTGAGGAGGCAACTGTTTTCCACACAGATAGGCTCTTGGGCAAGCTCTTGGTGGCAGAAAGCAAATTCTGCTGTTTGTTAATGAGAGTGATGCTTACCAATCTGCATAGTAATGAGTATTAAATCTCGTCTTTGAAGATGGCGATCAGGGTGGATTGTAATACACTGCGGGGAAAGTCTGTTCATTGATAGAGATCTAGAGCATATTACTGCTGAAAATAGACACCTGTATTTGGCAGGTGTGTGCATAGGTTGTTTCATTCAAGAATCACCATGCATTACCGACTTCCTAGTCAGTTATGCTGACAAGAGACTATTAAAAGGTGTGAGAGTGAGAATACCAAAAAGAAAGTCAGACAAAGGAGACAGTAAAGAGAAGTGTGGTTTTGCACCATTAATCTCGAGGCCAGCGGTCAGTGACATATGAGGGATCTAACATGCTTCTGAGGAGGACAGTAGTGAAGGACTTCCAGGCAGAGACCCACACAAAGCTGGTGGAGGTCATGAATGGAATGCAGATGAGACCAGCGGGAAGTAGCATAGGAGTGGTTGTCGGGAACATAATTCAAGATCATAAATGTGACAGATGTCCTTGTTCTCTGCGTGTGGATACTGAGAAAAACAGTCTTAGTTACAGACTCATACAGACAAAGTGAGGAGCTGTTGGGAGGTTCATTTCAGTCTATGGTTTGGAATTAATTTAGAGACTAGAGGACAAAGTCCAGAATGAGTGAAGAATCTTTGTCAAGTGGAGCTGAATGCCACCCAGAGATTCACACACAGGCTTGAAATGGGCAGACATGGTACACAGGACCAGCTGGCTGGAATTTGCTTTGTGCGTGTGCTTGAGCAATTATGTCAATCCCAGAAAAACTGGTTTAGCTGTAGGAAAAAGCATAGTACTACCATCTATGAAGAGATAGCACAGAAATCTTTGGAACAGAAAAAAGCACTGTGTCTATAGGAGGATATTTTAGAAAAAAATAGTTTATTTTACATCTTTTATATGTGTGCATATGTATAGATGAATCATATGTTTGTATATGTGTGCATATTTCAGATCATAAAACCCTAAGGGACAGGCTGTGAGGCCATAATTTCTGAAAGAAGCTAGGTACAAAAGTCTGAGTATTATTTGTCCCCATTTATATGAACCTCCAGAATTTTAGAAAATGAATGCAGATTCATGGTTTCTAAGAGCTAGGAGAAAAGACTAAGATATAATGGCTTCATGCCTATGGAGTTTCCTTTCAGGATAAAGAAAATGGTCTGGAACTAGATAATAGTGATGGTTTCCTAAAGTTATGAGTGTCATAAATGCCACTGACTTGCACACTTTAAAAGGAAATTTCATGTGATATGTACTTTAGCATAATTAGAAGTAACCCTATGTGCATAACCAGTCCATGTTTGAAAAGAAAAATGTCTATATTTTACATGGCTGAAGACAGAATGTAGCTCCACCTAAGGTTTTAAGAGGATGGAAGAAGCAATACTTAGGAGGTGGAGTGCTAAAAGCTGTTTTTGAGTCATTTTCCTTCCGGATAATACATATGGTTTGGCCAAGGCAATATTTATGGCCCCTTCTACCTGTAAAAGTTTATGACTTCATGATTTGATATATCAGTGCAGCTCCCCAGAAGCAGATCCTAGGAAGGGAATCAAAAAATAAGGCTAGGCTAAAGGGACAGAGAGAAATAAGATATATCAGGATGAATTTAGAAAGTTGTATCTTCATTCAAAAGAAAAACTGTGGAAAATAAATTGGTGTTAGATTTAGAATGCTGTATGAAAGTCACTTGGGAAATAAGAGTTTGTAAGAAGAACAAGATGTAGAGGAATAAACATGGAAAAGAAGTATACTGGAAAAAAGAAGAATGGGTTTTTAGTTTGGGTTTTGTTTATAAGGAGAGACAGCTCTGTTTGAAAAAGAAACAAAAGAAGACACCAAGAACTAGGACAATAATGAAGACAAGGCGACAGAGACAGAGAATAAATATTCCACCAAAGACGCCCTTAAAGCCCAAGGCTGAAGGAGTGAGAAGGAAGCAACCATTCAAGAGACAAAAATAACAACCTGAAAGGTCAAAGGAGGAAAGAGAAAAGAATATTTAAAGAAAATATTTAAAAGTTAAGTAAGATCCTTCTGTGGAGAAGGAGGAACATAATGGCACTGGCAATGGAAGAAAAGAAAGGTGACCACACTGCAGCCAAAGTTCTGAAAGTCAAAGACCATGGAGGGAGGCCTGGTGCAGCTGGAGGCAAGGCGATAAGATGAATGGCAAAGGTGAGCAAAATGAACAATCTGACAACATCTAAGGATGGGCAAGATGAGAGGCATAAAGAGAACTACGAACGTACGGGAACTTTGAGACTTCTATAGAAAGAAAAAGGTGGGGCGGAAGTGTGTTTAATGGAACAATTTCAAGGATAGTTTCACATACACTTGTAAAGAAATATATGGATATGAACCTGTGCTGGGGTTAAAAGCAAAAGATAAATGACACAAGAAGGATATTCCTAGTAAAGTCACAGTATGGAACCCTCCTTGGCAACTGTGTCATGTGTTATTAATCTTAAATTGTGCATAAGTACAGTAAAACTCAAGAGCTTCTGTATGAGTTTTCCAAATTCCAAGCTTCTACCTGGAATCAGGATTTTAAATTGAGTTCTATTTAACTGTCCAGTTCATTTAGTCCTTCTTTGTGTAATTCATTCTCTATTGATTCATGTGTAAGATCTTCAGTTGATTGTCAGCATCTTGGAAATGGACATCTAAGTGCATTTTTATTTTATTACTCAATTCTAATAAGTTCTATTGTCTGGTCAACTTAGTTTTCAAGCTATATGTTGAAATGTCATCTTATATTTTCAATTATTAATTGTATGTGCTCTTTTTGCAACTGTCTACCTTTTATTAGTGCATATTAATTATACAGAATATCAGTTTCATTTGACATTTCTGCACATGCACATAACATACTTTGGTCATGTCCCTCCCTTTACCCTTTGCTTCCCAATCCCCTTCCTTTTACCTAATAATCTTGCTTCTACATACATGTCATCTCTTTACCCCTAGATTTCACATGTGAGAAAAAACGTGATATTTGACATTGACTTATTTCACTTAACATGATGATCTCAGTTTACATCTATTTTCCTGCATAACTTTGCTCTTCTTTATGGATCAGTAATATTTCATTACATTTTTAATCTATTCATTCATCGATGGTCACTTAGGCTGATTTCCTAACTTGGCTCTTGTGATTTGTGATATGATAAATATGGGTACACATATCTCTATAATTTGCTGACTTTAATTTTTTTAAGTACACATCAAATATGTGGTATTACTAGATTAAACAGTATCTCTATTTTCAGTTTGTTGAGGACCCTCCATACTTACCTCCATAACAAATCTACTAACTTACATTCTCTATAATCATACAGAAGCCTCTTTGCTAGCATTTATTGCTTTTTGTATTGTTGATGACAGTCATTCTGACTGGGGGGGGAGATTTGCATTTCCCTGATGGGTAAAACTGTTGGACATTTTTTGATGAAAGTTTTGTCCATTTGTATTTCCTTTTTTTTTTTTTTTTAACAAGTAAGAAATCAATAAAGTGGCACGTGCTTGGAAGGCTGCTGCTTGAACTGAGCCATGCAATATCATGTTTTTGGTATTCCTTCAATGTCATGACTCAGAACCAGACTCTCCAAGCACAAGCTTGTCTATGAAATAGGTCCATCATTTTATCCTTTACTTATCTAACTCTTTAATAGCCTTCATGACTCTTCTGTAATTATCTTATAGGAAAAAAAATAAAGGTTTTGCTTATACCTAATTTTGTTGGTGATGTTATTTCTTTTCCAGAGCTTTTATCTAATAGGAATCAGCTAACTTCCTTTATTTCACCTCTACTATGAACTTTTGAATTAAATATAACAGTCTACCGCCATACCAACCTGAACACGACTGATCTTGTCTGAGTTAAGTATAACAATTTTTACTGTCAGATGAAAAAACAGACTCGGGGAGTTGAGCAACTTTTCTAATGTCCTGATGTTTCTAAGTGATGGATATTAAAACTGATTTCTTCTCTGGATCCAGAGTCATTAATAGATTGAGAAAAGAAGAAATAAGACAATAACTAGAATACATGAACTTGGATATTTTAAATGCATTTATGTTCATTCATTCATTCATTCAATAAAGACTTTTACTAAGGAAACCAAGCAAAAAAATGATACTGAAGTAACGTTAGAAAAATGGTGAGAAATTGAGGGAGGACACAGTCTTGACTCTAGAGGGCTGCAGAGGCAAAAAGGAAGGACAGACTTAAGAATTTCTCATATAAGCTTGCTCGGTAGGTAGAACAGCTTACCTAAACATGGGAAGATGAGGGTAGAGATTAGGCAGGCAACATGTCTTCCTCATGGGGACATGAAAATTTTTATCAGGAAAATAGGAGATTTGTGAAGGCATGAAAGAAGGCACATTTTCTCTGCCTAAATAATTTTCCTGAGGAATAAAATTTATATTTATCATTTTCTTTAGAGAGCTGGGGTGCACCTCAGTGGTACAACATATGTTTAGGATGTTTGAGGCACTGGGTCCAATCTCCAGTAGTTCCCCCCCATCTCTCTCTTTTTTTTTTTTTTGCATTGAACATACCTCATATGTAAAATATAAATTTCTTCTGTGCAATTTTCTGTTGCCAACTGCAGGACAAAATGACCTTCTCAAACTCTCCTTTTGCTTTTTCAGACTACTAACATAAAAAGGGTTTTCTAAACAGAGCAAGAGCCCAAGAGCCCATTACACAACCAGTCAGGGTAGAGGAGTGCTGTGTAACCATCCTCTGTTACTGCAGAAGGCCAAAGTTAGTTTTGTGAACTTGTGGTTTCTCATCTGCAAACATTCAGCACATAAGAACCAAAATTGTCCTGGCCTCAGCATAGCTTCTGGATGCAAAACCAACTCCATCAAGTGCAAGTAAAGGTCACAGATAGAGCCAGGAGAAAACCAAAATCATGAAAATATGATGGATCAAAGTGAACAGAGAATGACCTTGTGCTATCATCACTTAGCCACTCCATTAGATAAAATACCAAGAGACAAGGGATCACATTAAGCAATTGTGACCATTAAGGACAAGAGGGACCAGCATAAATTTATCATAATTTATCACCATCATTAGTAATTCTGAGGTCTGCATATCTACACGTACTGGGCTGTATAGAGTAATAGTTCTCCATACCACACAGGTGAAAACATAGCATATTCTTTAGCTTTTGTTCTTGTTAATTATTTCAGTGCAGTAGAATAATAGGTCTCCTGCTTCCTTAAAAGTATAAATATCACTATGAGTTAACATGGTGGTTCCACCGCATGTAGGGATCTAACATCCTCAGAATTTTCTGTTTGTTGTTTCTCTTCATTTTAGTGAAACTGAGATTAAAAAAGATTGTACTTGTTTGATTTTTTCCCAATGGTAAAAATATGACTATTAAGTGCCTGATTCAGCCACATTAAGCATACCACTGCCCATTCCCAGAAATTTCTCATCTTCCCAAATAGAAACACGGTTCCCACTGAAAAGCAATACGCCATTCCACCATCTCGAGCATATACTAAAGACTACTGTATTTTCTTAGATGTTTTAATTTTGCAAAACTCGGTGGAAATTTACCAACATGCAAGGCTGAGTGGGGCAGATTAATGTTGACCGTGTTCATTTCAATTCAGCTTTGTTGACCACTTTTTTCTTGTATACATCGGACATTTATTATGAATTTAGGAATCCTTGAAAATCTTGGATTTTATTCAATTTGAATATAGAAGCTTTATTTGGTTATTTCTGCTCAAGCTGCTGATAATAATTAAACACACACAATACACACATGTGCACACATTAGCCCATCGACTCATTGAAAGGAAAATACCAACATCTGTGCCAGGCAAAGTCAAACACAATCAACAATTGGAAATTGCTTCATTTTCTAAACTGCAGGTCATAGGCATTAATAAAAGTCTCTGCAAATTACTGAAATCTCTCATTAGGAAACCAAGCATCTTCTGAAATGAAAAATAAGTAAGTATTTTAAAAAGTCAATGTGAAATTGCTAAGTGGGATATAGAGAGAAGATCTTGCTGATGGGAACAAACAAACAAAAACAAAGAAAAATGGAGAAAAGTTCCCCAAATTGAAATAAAAACATTCATTCAATAACAAATGTCAGTTTACAAGGAAGGGGGAAAGCTTGTCATCTCTTCAAATAAGTTTTATATCTTGACTCACTGTTTTGGAAATATCAGAACATATGGGGATTTAAAAAAAATTGGAATGAAGGGGGATTAATGGAAAAACAATTTTATCTGTCAAAGATCACCACAAAGCAAACAAAACACAAGCAGACCGAAGTGACTGTAAAGGGCATATTCATCAATAATCCTGGCTGGGTTTTAAAGGTGCACGATGCCACAAAAACATCTCCATCATCACATAAATATAATTTTAGCATTTATCTGAGTTGGGGATGACATTTATTGCCTCACATTCTCCCTCTTAAAGCACAGTGTTTACTTATCTAGCAGTGTTTTTCAGCCTTTTTGCGTTCAGAAATGAACCTCTCCTGAATCTTTGCAAAAATAAATAAATTATGTATTAAATCGCATGTTGCAATGAAACAGGGACAACGATTTAAACCCACACCCAAAATTGGCTATATCTATTAATAATTTAAGAAAAAATTGCTTGGACATCACTCTCTACAGTTCATGAATTTATAGTGAAGCATGATTAAATGAATCCACAGCTAGGAACCAAGCTATTGAAACAAGGATACATTGCCCACGATGGGCCATAAGGATCATTCGATCTTCTAAAAGAAAACATTTGTTAAGCAAATCAATCAAATCAACCTAGCCTGACATAACTGGCTGCCATTCCTGCATAAAATGAAATTTATACTACATGAATATGTATTGGAATTGGAGAAAATATGACAGGACGAATATAGTTATTTAATAGGGGCTCTTTCAATGCATACTTGACAGTTAAAGTTTCATTTCGCTAAGGAACGAAGTCTGTTGTTACCACTGAAAGACAAAATTAATTCCAGAGCAGATAAAATTATGCAACCTTCATTGTTCCTCAATGTAAATTTATATGAGATATGTTCTTAGTATTGGAATATTGCCTTACAAGTTACAATACTGAACACAGTGATACTCCCAAAGACTGGGGTGGTAAAATTAAGAAAGCTACACAATAAAGAGAATTGAAAAGGAAGAAACAGCCACAGGGGCATCTAACCTTGCATCACTAAACTGACAGTATATTTTCTGCCCAGACAAAGAGATTCTTTTAAGACTCTGCTAATTCTAAAAGGAAACTGAGCAAGATTTCCACAATCTGCCAAAATAGCAGAGCCAAGTCCTGTGCAAGAAACTTCACGTAGTAGAGGTAAAACAGCAAAAAACGTTAAAGTGAAAAAAAGAAGAAATCACTATTGTATGGAGACTCAAACGAGCTTATGTAGTATTAACATGTGTGTGTGTGTGTGTGTGTGTGTGTGTGTGTGTGTTTCTGGTTGCATTTACTAAAAAGTCTCATACAGACTTTTGCATATCATAGTAACTTTGGAATAGTGACTTCTGTATAATAGTCACCATTCAGCTTAGTTGACTAAACCTCCTTTTCTTGTCAACATTTTGTTGTTCATGCTAGTAAATTTAAAAGTTACATTTAGATATTCATTAATTGTTTTCTATATTCAATTCTGTGTTCATTTTTCTTGTTTTTATGATTATGAGACTACTTCAGAAATCAGTGAAACATAACAGTTGATCTCTCTATCTGTCTCTCTGTGGTTCACTCTATTTTTATCACTTTTTAAACTCAATTTGTGAGCAGTATTCTGAGGGAATCATTCTTTGCTGGGACAAAATACCTAACATGCAGTTTAAGGGAGAAAAGCGTTATTTTGGCTTACGGTTTCAGAGGGTATCATTCATGATTGCATGGCTCTGAGGTCAAAACACTAAGGTGCAAAAACGTGATGGAGAAAAGCTCTTAACCTTAGAGAAGCCAGGAAGCAGAGTGAGCAAGAAGGGTGAAAGAGGAAGTGGTCAGGGACAAGACAGAGTCCCCAAGCCACATCCCCATGACCCGCTCAGACACACCAATAATATGTGTCCCTGATATCCCAGGTGTCTCTCACGTCAACAAAGTTAAAAATGAAGATTGACCATCACCAACAGTGTCACTGTATACAAGCATCTTTTGAAATGTATAAGAAGATTCCCATATTTAGTGGCTAGGTTGGAATCCAGCAAGCAACTTGGTTTATGCTGCACACCTCTTAGTGCTTGCACCCTTAGGAGACTCCCTTACTTTCTGAAATCAAGAATAACTCCTGAATAGGAGCCTAAAAATGGTAAGAATCACTGATGAAATGTGTAATTCCACCCATGTAACAAATTGAATATATTCACTGGCAAGATTTTTGCAAAATCTTGCAAAAATGATAACTTTTTTTTCTAATGGAATATTTATATAATTAATATACAAGTTGTATCTGAAGTTTGAGGAGTGAGAATCTGGTTATAATTTCTATTCACATCTGATCACAGTCATGGACAGCATGTCTGTCACTATGAGAATATGCACGTGTAAGGCTCAGTACACTCTGTATTAGTTTCAGAACAACTCAACAACATAAGTAGTGCAAAGCTGAATTTTGAAGGTCAGAAAAAATTTCCTTATACAGAGTCAGATTCAAGGTCAGAAATTTCTAGAATGTTAATACAAGAAAAGAGCCTTTCATGCCTGGCAATACTGTGACCCATGACACCACCTCCCCATTACAAAACACTTAGAAGTGCTGGATGAGATTTAAGAATAGCCTCTTAAATGCATAATAAACTAACAAGAAAGGAAGAAAAATCCTCAGGGACCAAAAATGAAACATAAAACTAAAAACTAAGCATCTAGCAGATGCCCTTGCTGCCCAGGCAAATGGGTGGGCCTCGGCACGCACAGTCTAAGGGATGTGGGTTTTCACTCTGTTTATAGGAGGAAGGATAAGGCCTCAGCCTGCGCAAGGTAGAACAAACATTCGCACTCTAATTCTCAAAGCCTTGGAGACTGAGGTAGAAAATATATTGCTGTTGATGCAAACCTTGAGTCTTTATAACCTAGTGCTATGCTGGCAGTTGTTAAGTTTTCAGAAGTTTTGTAAGCTTGCTGCTAAAGACAGCCATTATGAAAACCTAGGCACATTTTCAACTAAATAAATTGTTCTAAAATAGGAGTGATAAATGCTCAAAACACATTAGCTCCTAATAATCACATTTTACTGATATCTACACTTTTGAAGGTATTCCTGTCGATTCGATCTCCATTGAGAAATCATGCATAATGGTGCTGCATTGCACACTGCTTCCCAACTCCATGCTCATTAATGTCACGTTGGCAGCTTGAAATTGTCCATTATATAAGCCTTGTACTATGCAAATTGTCAAATGCTGCAGGGCTTCATTTATTATTTTGTTGATTGTCTAGCCTCAAGAAAGACACGGGAATTTTTCAAAAATAACAGCATAAATATTTTTAAACTTAAAAGTGTATCATGCTTATAGCTACAATACTTTAAGTAGCAAAAAAAATTGATTATGTGCAATTTGTTATCTGAATCACTACTTAAATCACGAATGAACAAATGAAATTCTCATCTTCATTGTTTGCTCATTAATGAAAACAAAACTATCAGCCAACATTCATGTTGGAGCTACTTTCATTTGAAATTGCAATCATGGGCAGGATATAGATACAAGAGTTCATCAAAAATCAGTGAAAATGAGAGATTGAATATAGAGCTGGACAGGGGTGGACCATCCATGACAACAGAACTCTGATTCTAAACTTCAGTGACAACCAGTCCAGGATGTCAAATCTCAACCTCCATTGTAATCACCGCAGAGCAGTCAGAACTTGGTCAATGTCTTCCAGCTGCTCAATATATTGTCTCCTCTTCCACTCAGGACAAATATGTTCCCCAATCTAATTGCATCAGATGCCCTTCTTCTAGTTAGCCTGAAGCCAGTTTCCCCTTGCCAGTGATGTCCAATCAGGAGACCTGTGCCTCTTCCTTGCATTTTCTCTATAAAGTTTTCCTATTGGCCTGATTATGCTTGTGTATCTGCTAAATACAATGATAGTTTGTGAGTCTCATGTTGTGTCGACTTTTGAATCAACAGCCTTTGTCCATTCTCAGTTGGCAGACGGTCTTTTTTATATCTACAAAGGCATTTGATGAGCATCAATAGATGGTATTAAAATGAAAATAAGAATATTTTCTATCATATTATTAATAATACATATACAATAGCTTCTGAACCAATAAAATTTATAAGAAGTCGATATTGGGACCCGTATACTACTACGTTTCAACTTTGAAATATGGAGTAGGAAAATAACTCCTTGGACAGGGGAGAGAACACAGATTCATGTAGTAACAGAAAAGCAATCCACATATTTCAGAAAATTTTAAGTTTGTTCTGCCCTCATCTGAGTTGGTAATGACACACAATAACCCTTATGCCACCCATGGACTATCCTGTCTCCCAACACATCCACACACATCCACACAGAGCAAGAAATTACTGATAACCTTAAGGAGTGTGGCGGAAGCGAACATAAATCCACTCTGGAAAGACACATCCAAATTCCAACATAGCTAGTGTTTCGCAGGGAACGTACTGCTGAAGATGTATCCGCAATCAACACTGCCAACAATTTATCATAACCATGAGCAGAGCCCAATAAACCACAGGATTCCTCACTCTAAGAAATGCAAATTGGTCAATGTTTTCCAGGTTCTCAAATTTTTTTGTCCCCCTCTTATAATCTAGGACAAACCAGAAAAAAGTTAAACATGCTCCTCAACCTAATCACATCAGATACTCTGCCTCTAGTTAGCCTAAAGCCCAAATTCCCTTGCCGATGACCTCCAATCAGCATCTGTGCCTCCCTTGCTGTTCTCTGCACAGATTTCCCATTCTCCTGATTGCCTCTCAATCTCTGCAAAATGCAACAAATCCCTTGGAATAGCAGAGCATGGCAAATATCATATTTATGGGAATTCCTTATGGAAAAAAACATTAACAGAGCTGAGACTGTTTTCTTTTCCAACTGGCCAGAGGCTATAATACAAGTGAACTAAAACCTATATCTATTTAAAAGTAAATTGGGTCTTTATCCTAATTACCCAGGTGCTAGGAGAAATTAGAATTTGATTAAGCTTACATATAGTTGTACAATTATAGAAGTCCTTGTACCATGATGTTCCATCAAGTAAATGGCTACAGAAGAACGAGTAGGGGAAATGTAGGACAGGAGACATGGGGAGGCTGAGAAGTTCTAGGAAGGCTTTCGGAACTTGGATTTGTGGCAAGCAGGCATCATTGGATTGAGTTCTCCCTCAGGCCGAGATTTGTGTGCATGAGACATATTGGTGGAAAAAGAGACTGGACAATCGGCAGTCTCTAGGCAGAGGGCACGGCTGATGTGCAGTGTAGCTGCCATGGAGACCTTGGCCACTCCTATTAAGACCTTCTTGATTGGAATGTATATTGTCCCATGTACTGAAGTTAGTAGCAGAGCACGAGATGGAAGGTTCTAAATTTGTGGTCTCTCATCAGTGTTTCTGTTTTGAGTATCTCATCTTGTGTTGGGATTTCACTGAGTTTAGCCAGTTTGTTGAATCATTTGATTCTGACTTGTAAGAGTTCTCATTATCTCTATTAAATTTAGACCCTACTCCCTTTCTAACACAGCATTTTGTGTAGAATATACTGTACAGAGAATTGGGTGGCAATGAGACATAATCCAATTTTCACTCATGCAATAAATATTCGAGGGTTGCCCTTGACTTAAGCTGCTTACAATCTGTTAGGTGAGTGGAGACATATCTGGTGCTACTGTGGCTGTTATTGAGCTTATAGGAGAACCAGGAAGAGGTTAGATCCATTGGACAAAGGTCATAGACTTCAGTTGAGGACTGAAAGAGGTATATATGTTTGTGTTCCTTGTGAAAAAGAAATGAGATAAGGCAATCCAGGTACAAGGAAGAGAATGAACGTAAGGGGAAAATCTCAGCATCACAAAATAGCCATCTGTTAGCATCAAAATCTAGTTATATTACTGTACTTTTAAATTCACGTAATATCTGTCAAGTAGTTAAAATAGAATGTGTAGGTATAGTCAGCAACATCTAGATACTGAAAGATCTCCACTTCCTCATACTCATCCACTTGTGTAATCTCTCCCCTTGCATGCGAGTTGGATTTAGTGACCTGTGTATAAAAGAATATGAGAGAATTGACTGAATCTCATGTCCATGATCAGATTACATAGAGATTGTGTCTTCTCTCGTGCTCACTTGCTCTGAGGAAAGGGAGCTGACATGTTCTGAAGTAGCTTGTGGATTAGCTCAGCATACAACAAAGTACAGATACCATCCCGCCCACAGCCCGTGGGGACCTGAACTCATAGCACAATAGCACATGAGGAACCGGTCCTACCATCAACCTAGCACCCTGACTGCAGCATCACCGGCTCATGAGATACCCTTGGCAGAGGCCTAGGACCCAATTCACCTGGATCCCTGGCCCGCAGAAACTCTGAGACAATTCATATGTGTTATTTTAGACTTAGGGAGTCTCTTCGGTGTTTGAATACCTTAATACTTATGATCGAACTAGCTCAGGTAGCCCTACATAAATGATTTCTGTGCACCTGCTCCCTCTAAAGAAAGACTGCTAGAGCAAGAACCACAACCGTTATTACCATCATTTTCCACCATACTAAATTTCTGTATATTTTTAAAGACTAATTTACTATCCATCTCTATGTCCTGAATACCAGTGAAGCAAAGGATATACTGCCTCTTTTCTAGGAGAGGTCTCCAGAGATCTGAGACAATGTACTACAGAACAGTTTATATTTAAGTGTCTAGTTTGATGAATATAGTATTTCCTGGATGGTCTTATTAGTGCTGGAGTGATTGGCATATCATCTCTCCCTAAGGACAGTCAAAGAAGTTACATATAAAAATGTGCGTTGGCTCATTCACGTGAAAGAAGTGATATTTCAACTGCTTCAAAAAATCACCGTGTTTTATACAAGGTGTTAGAAAAAATAAAACTTTACCACTGACTGGATTGTCAAAACGTTATCTTGAGTGCATTATGTACTTGACTGTCACTGTCAGCGTTTCAGACAATTGGAAAATACCCTAAACAAAAGCCAGATTTGCATCCTTCTGATGAAATTACATGGTGGGCCAGTGGGCCTGAAATATTACATTTTGGAGTTACAAAGGATGCCAGAGATCACCTAATATACAATCGAAGAATAAAACGTCTGCGACACTCAGCAGTCAGTGTTCTCTGGCATGAATCACTGAATTTCTGCCGTCTCATTATAAAGTGTAAAAATCTTGATTTCTATGTTATGTTGCTATTCAAAGGTTTTATAGTATTAGATAAAATAGAAACTTTCTATGGTCCTTTTCAGATATCAAAGGGATAATTGTATCAACTATGACAAACATTTATATTGGAGCATAATTTTAGAGTCTGTTACCTATGCCTATAATGGTTGAGTTTTATGACAAGGTAAGGAATGAAATTGTTAGTGTAATAGAAAGTCAATTATGTGATATAAAAATTTTTTGGTGTTTAAGTTTTGTTTTGTGACATTTCCAACATCTAGAGCATAAGGTAGAATACGTATGTGTCATTCAACTTCAGCAATTAATAATACAAAGCCATTTGGTTTGCCCATTCTCCATCTTTCTGTTATGATCTCCTATTTTAAGTCAAACTTCACTTATTTTTTTTATTTGTCGCATGTTGTGGGGCAAATAGGTTGATGTGAGATAAGGACTATTTTTTTAAAAAACCCATGACTACTGAACCCTTACTATACATAAAAATTAAAATAAATCTGAAACCTCCTCAGCACTAATCATGGAATGCCTCATTTGTGCTATTTCGCAGCTCATTCAAATCAGGAGAAAAACAGGTTCACGCATTCCCTTGGGCTGTTAGGTCTCTCCTTTAGGTTCCTTCCCTAACTCTTCTTTGTGTCATTTTTCTTGTATCTGGCTTAGACTTAGAGACATCATTTAATTAAGATATAACTCATTATGTCTGTCACTCATCTATCCTCTCATCTGTCCATACATTCATTTTTCTTTCCAAATTAGATCTCATATTTCCTCTGTATAGGCTAGCACTGGAGGATTTCTCTGCTACACACTTAGAAATTCTAGAGAAAGTGGTGAAAGATGAGTTAACGATTACTAATTCTCGTATTTGTTAATTCAGTGGCCTACACTGAGTTAAAACAAATCACTGTACATAGGGACAAAGTAAGAACAAAAAAGAAAAAAACAGAAACATAACAATAACAATAACAAACAGCTACTAATTTGCTAAGCAGAATTTAATGTGTGATGTGTGAATAATACCACGGGGAAAATAAGCGTCATAACAAAGATCGAAATTAAATCATTTAGGAACTGAGAGTAAGAATGAAAGACTTCTTTTCTCTTCCTTTACAATACTTTGCATAGTAAGTCAGGCACATCATTACTAATCTACATTTAAAAAAATTCAAGTTAGTATCTATAATAACCACAAGCTGGGCTATTGATCTATATGAGTTCGGTTACTTTTTGCTTCTGCGCCTCAGTTTTTTGGTCAAAAAATGGAGGAAATATTTATATTAAGCTTGTAACTTCAAGCACATTAAATAATATTTATGATACATTTAGCATCATGTATTTGTTCTTTAATAGTCATTTAAAAAGAATATCTAATGCTTTAAGATTTTGTTGCTTTTTCTATTTTATGCCTCATTTGTCATTTAGGAGATGTGAGCTAAAATAAAGAACTGAAAAGATAACTTTTGCTCTGAATGAATAAGATATTTCCTTTCCTTATGTAAATGTAAACAATTAAGATATGATGCAGACTGTCAAAACTTGGTGTTACATAAAATGTGCCATCTTTTCCCTTATTTATAATATATGGTTGGCAAGTCTATGATTTTTAAAAATTATCAAAAGAATTCTTCGTTTTGACAATCTGAACTATTCAGGCATGCCCAATACACAGAGAGCCTAATCTTCCCAGACATGTTCAACTGCTCCTTCAGTTTTAATTGCAACCCAGTCAGGACTCACTAGCAAGTTCCTTTTTCATATGGCCGGGTGCATTTTCCTTTCCTACAAAAACATCCTGTTCCAGCTTTTTAAATAGATGAGTTGAATGCTTTTAACTTAGATCCTGTCACCTTGACAAACTCCCAAATCTCTTATAACTTCAAAGAGGATAGTTGTTCTCATTCAGTTTTCTGATACTTTTCTAAAGTTTGTTTTTCTTTACCTATGTCTGAAAAGTCTTAGCCATTGAATTTTCTTATGTTGGAAACTATTTTTCACAATTTCATATATCTAGTTTTAAAAATAGTTCCTTAATGGAATAATAGAGCAGGGCCTCTAAAGCTTTTGGAATCTGTGAACAGTATTCATTCTCTGAGACTACTGTGGAGCTTCAAAAAATTAAGAATCATTGCAGTTCATCGCAAACTGAAATAAAACATGGTGAACTTCAGTCTATTTCAGGCTTTGATGCTTAAGTATATTATTTATGAGCAAGAATTAAATAACGTTAAAAGATTAAGTCATTTATACATTCAGCATCAATTTAGAATTGCTTCTATTTCAGAGTTTCATTGGAGTGTCAGCATGGAAAACTGGTAACATGTACTATTAACTTTTAAAAAAGACTTTCATGAAATAATATCAACACTTAGAGTAAAACTCACATGCCAAGGACATGGTTATAGAGAGTTCCCACAGTTAATATCATAAAGGTTGTTCTGGTCTAATTGTTTCAGGATGCTATGCTTTTTTAAACAAAGTGAATCTGAACTTAACAGTTAAAAGTAAAAAAATAGAAAGTGTTCAATATTGAATTCTGGGTATATTTCTATTGGTTGCTCATTTTTAGAACTGAAGGGTAATAGCATATATGTAAAGAGTCTAGACTTCTGAAAGTATTACATGTAGGTGAGAACTTCTGCACTGGGCATATTTTTAAGGCTATAATTTCCAACTGTAGATAAATATAGAGCTAAGTCAGAGGTGTCTTGGTTATGTTCCAAGAGGCATTGCTCCAAGTGTCTAAATGCATGATTGATTTGAAAACTGACAAAAGTGGTTTGCTACCACACAGCTCACTATGCTTGACTACAGACCATTTTTAGATAAAAATGAACAGTGGGTTTTCCCTCAAAATTTCCATTTCAGCTGGGGTTACTGACTTGAATCTAGGATATTTTTGAGGGTAATTAAAAATAAATATATATGAAGTAGTACAGGGATTTGACATCTAGGTTTTCACGAAGTCACTGTCCCATGTAATTTATAACAGGAAAGAAATCACTGGGACAGAAAACATATGCAGTAGCACATTGTGGATCTGTCACATCAATTTAGTGTCACTCTCTGGATAACCAAGACATGCACCTTACTTTCCCCTACTTTCCTTATGCTTTTGCTAACTTCTTCTCATCCATTCAGTCTATTGATTGCTGGGCCTGACAAATAGCACTGGGTGAGAATACAATTAAGAGGCATTTTACTCACCTTATCAGACGGATTTCTAAACTTCTGATGCTGGAAGAAGTAGCAGGCCATAACATACCCCTATGTTACGCATCTTCCATTTTAAGCATTGTCTTGTGAGCATAATTATGTTGTCATTCAATCAGCAAAGATAATTTATGCACCTGCAAACCTACCAGTGGTTTCTTTTGAGTGAGATTTCTGTAGAGCTTTCATCTTTTTTCTTATGCGCATCCTTACTGGATTTTATCTTTAATGCATTGGGATAAGCAAATAAGCCATTTCATTTTATTCCCCATTCCATGAAATGCGTATCAAGTAACTTGATTAATGTTCAAAACCAATATTTGAATAAGTGCATAATGTAATTAAAATTTCATAAAACTGCTATAATCATGGTAACTGTAATAAACAACCTTATTTATCACACAAATCATTTCTTTGTATTTCTAACATGTCTTTTATTTCTCTAACTCAATGTAAATAAATATATGTACATATGTATGCTTATACATCTGTGAATACACACAGACATGCACATATGTATATTCCCTTTCTTCTAAGGAAATTTGTTCATTCAAGGCGACACTTAATCACCAGCATTTTCCATTAATAAAAAGTCAGCATTTTCTTGCACATTGGTCTCTGGGTAATTTAATAGGGTGAAAATAGAGATGGCTAAAATCCATTTATATCTTCTGAATAAATGACTTGTCATTCCAGAAAGCAATCAGGTACGATGATTTAATGTAGAAGTGAATGATACTGAGATATCGAATGATACTGTTCCTCTACAAGCCAGACATAATTTAGTGATGCAAAACACTTTAGTTACTATGTGCAGCGGGGACTGATACCGTGTATAATGCAAAAGATGCATCACTATAGCACCTGTGTGCATGTATATTTGCTGCCTGATTGTTTCCCTTTCTTCGTTATGATAAGTTTGCCTGTCATTTCAAGTTTCCATAAGAATAAATATCAAGAGGGACTTTCTTTAAATGTCCAGATTCTTGGACACAGGAGTTGTGAATAGATATAGCTGGAATAGAACCCATGAATCTACATTTTTAACAAGCACCCTAAGTGACTAACATGAGTGGTACAAGAACTGCTCTTTGATAAACACCATGGGGGATGGAAACCTTGTCTTTATTTTTCCTCCTTTGCACTGGCTCCTGTGTCTATTGGGGCACTCATTTTAAAACAGATTGCTTCACTATGTTTGTTTCAAGAATGCTATTATGTAATGAAGTTAAGAAGAATGCTCCTCAGTAGAACTATAATGTGAATTGCCTAGGTAATTTTAAACATTATAATAACATCATTTTAACAAATTCAAGTGAAATTTAATAATAATTTGCTCCACTCTATACACCTGAAATTGATTTACAGATGTACTCAAAAGAAAAATATTAATGAGATCTTTCACATTCTTTCTGCATGGTGAATCTTCAGAATTTGGCAGGCAAATTATGCCTAAAACTCATCTTGACTCAAAATAGCCACTCTTAAGTGATCAATAGCTTTTTGAAGCAGAGGGCTGCCCAGTGGGATGGCACAGTGTTGTATGTATATTTTCTGAAGCCATGCAAGAACCTCTTCAACTACTGCTGTGCCGAGCCTCTCCATTTACGGGATCCATCAAAACAACAAGATACATTACACCTGCCAAAAACACATCTCACTAAGTGTTGCTGCCAAGATCTGATTACCCGAGATACAGTTTGTGAGATGTGAAATTATTTACTTGCTGGTCCTTTTGCGTGGTGTCATGGAATTTTAGGAAAAAAGAAAGACTACTTACTGGAAGGGGGCTGGGCTTATATAGATCATTAACTAGTCTTCAAGATAGGTGAAGATCCTGACTTTATGAAGAACAGTTGTTAAAATCACTGGGTTTACTCTTGATTTCCATGTACTCTGCTCATAAAATATTGACAAAGTTTCACTTACTCATTGATGATATGTTTTGATTGGCACCTTAAAAGATACAAACAAAATTCATTGTTATTTACTATCAATAGTAGGAGTGATGAAAACCAGTATTCCTCAAATGCTTGGTATGTGTTAAGTACTGTTATGAGGCTTTTACACACATATTTCATTCTATACTCACAGCAACTCAGTGAGATACACTTATTATTCTCACTTTACACATGTCAAAAATGGAAACAAAACAAAATAGAACAGAAACTCGAGGTCCAGAGAAATGGTACCACATGCCCAAGGCTGGTTTAGAAATGCCCAAGGCTGGTTTAGTAAGTGGAGACAGCAAACTTAAAACCAGACAATTGGGAGCAGTAATCTTAACCTCTAGGTCAGAGTTTTTCAACTCTGGAACTCTTGTCATTTGAGGGTAGGTAAATTTTCATTGTAGGCCCCTGTCCTGAGCACCACAGGTTGTTAGCATCACGTGAATGCTTGTTGTACCCAAGTCCACAAGATGTAACAACCAAAACAAGCTCAGACTTTGCCAATTATTCCCCGGGAAGAAAAAGCACCGCTAGCTGAGGGCGCTGATCTGAATGATCTGCCTTCTGGAACATGTACAAAGTGAAGAAGGTGCCATGTATTAGGGGGCAGGATAACAGAAGCAGGATGGAGGAATGAGCTGAGAGATGTAGGTAGCCTCTAGAAGCTGTGGGAGGCAGAGACATCCATTCTCCCTTCAAACCTTCGGTAAAGAACAGTACGGTGAACACCTTGACTCAGCCCAGTAAGAGTCATTTTGGATTTCTGACTTCTGAATTGTAAGAAAATACATCTCTGTTATTGTAAGCTGCTGAGATTATGGTACGTTGTTTGTAGTATTAATTACATGTTGTCTTAACTTTTCATTGCTGAGACAAAATACCAAATAAAAAACAAGCTGAGGAAGAAGACAGTGACCAGACAGGACTCCAGTGCATGCAGCCATGTGCCACCCAGACAGACCTCTGAGTATGCTTTCCTAATCCACTGGACAACTCTCAAGTCAGTCAAGCTGACAATCTAATTTAACTGTCACACATGTTTTGGCTACACTTCACCTTAGCACTGTCAGGTGTGATTTCTTATTCCCAGGCTCGTGCCTAAGTGACTGTGCATCAGAAATTTTAACTCGCACAAAGTCCTAAGCCAGGAAGAGCAGAGGCAAGATTTAAAACTGGTGCCACTGTCCTGAAAAATCTGAGTTTTCTTACCGTGAAGTGTTCCCCTTCCTGCAGTTATAACACAACCCCAAGTTATAACCAATGTTTGTTCAACCTGGGATAGCTGAAGGAATACTCCCTGGACAACACTTTTGGAGACGTCCATTTCTATACAGAAAAACACTTCAGTAAAGAGCAACATTATAGCAATCCTTTTTCACCTCAGTTTTTGGTATATACCCAAAGAGAAGAAGTCTGGTGATTTCCACATCAGCCTAGAATAGACATTTTTTGAGGTTTGAGGAAGATAGTATAAAAGAATCTTCAGTGAAAGCAGACAAGTGTTTTGATGCTGGCCATTTTGACTGGGCAATTCAATTCTCAACTTGTTAAAATCTGCCTGAACTAAATTTCTTAAAAAAAAAATCTAAATCAGAAAATTCAGGCTTGCAATCAGTATTCTCCTTAGCATTATGATTATGCAGCAGATTAATCTGACCTCTATGCCTTATTTGCAAGACAATTAAGATCCTGGAAAGGGCATTAAAAATTCTTTAATGAAGTAATATCATAGCTACCAAAAGTGTTCTTATTATGCAAAAGTTTTGTTACCAGAAGTACATTTATGGGTTATTTGCATTTCTAAATATTTGACTTCTAGCAGTATTAATGTTTACAAATCCATCTCTTTTGTGTTCTTTCTTGCTGTGTCGAATTATTTTCCCACTTTTCTTTTGTTTTTTTTTTTTATATAGTGCTTCCCTACCAATTCAGGATGGCCTTGAACTCACAGTGATCCCCCTACCTTGGTGGATTTCAGCCTGTTAATATATTTATTTCCTACTTGAGTTGGCTTGGTTACATGGTAAGGAAATTCATGGACTTGGAGTTCACTCCTCTGTAGTACAGAGTCCTTGAGCCTGAACCTGCTGTCTGCAGGAGCCTGAGCAATTTGCTGAATCAGTCGGGTTCTACAGTTGCAGAATCTGCATAGGAGGACCACACTGGTATTCCAAGGACAGCACAAAGAAACCACTCAAAGCAGCGCCTAGTCTGCTAAAATGTCTCTTGATTCTTTCCAGTGGATCTCTCTCTCTCTCTCTGTCTCTCTGTCTCTGTCTCACTGTCTCTCTCTCCCCCTGCCCTTCTTTCTTTCACTTGTATGTAGAATTTTCAATGTGGCCTCAACTACGCTAACTAGAATTGAGACTATGCATTTCTTCCCCTTATCTTCCAAAAACATCTTCATTTTCCAGTTTAATGGAAGGCAACTCCACCTTTCATCCAACTGCCTTACTTAAAGCCCATCAATCCCCTTTCCGCTGGCTTCTACTGCACGTGCTCTTCTTCCCCTGCTGCCTATCTTTATATCTGCTTATCCACTATGTAAATTCAGACTCTCTGCATTTCTTTCTGTGTCTCTAGAGAGATTTCTCTATTTCTAGTTTGCGCATTAGTCACTCATCCCTCATAGCCTGGCAGAGTGACGTTTTGACACAATGTGTGTGCAGCCTTGTTTAGTTACACCACTGAGGATGTCCACTACATGTCGGTCAACACCACAGGTGCATTTCTCACATTAACCTCATCACGACTCTCCCATGAGGAAACTGAAGCTTAAGGACATTAATTAATTTGCCCAAGGATCCCAGCGGAAAAGTGGTAAAGTGGTGACTCTGTCCCTGACCTTACTCCCAAATCAATGTTCTTACAAACTATGCTGGCCTGGATGACTCCTTATTTTCATCTAAGGCTCAGGTAAAGTATTGCTTCAAATTGGAAGCAGAGACGGATTATCTGCTTTCTACCATGCTGTGATAAGTACACCAACTACAGCTAAACTGTCCGTGATACCCACGAAACATACGACCACCGAGCTACAGCAGTGCGTATCACATCCGAAAATATCTTTAAGAATGAAAGAATTTAAGCCATCCATTCATAATTTTAAAAATGGATTAAAGTTTGAAATCATATCACACAGAATACATTTAATATATATTAATCTGATCTATTTCTTTTCACTTTGTCGAAAGTGGCTATTAGAAAATTTTAAATTACGAATGTTGCTCACATTATATTTCTATCAAACAATGCTAAACTAGCTTCTGATTCTATCAAGGACTAGATCTCTTTATAATTCCTACACTTCCAACAAGTGCCTGTTTCTTATTAGTCACATAAGAAATGTAAGGTAAACGTTAAAAATGGAGATCCGAACTGCAAGTCATAAACTCAGAACTTTAATCAGTCTATTGTCAAAATTCTATCATTTCCTGTAAAACATTGATTAGAGAAATTGCTTTTAAAAATTATGAAATGGCTTAAATTGTGCTATATTGTACTTCAGGATGATATTAACATTCTCTAGTAAATATATTACCAACAACAAAAGAGGAAAAGCACAGTTGTATATTTTAGGCATAAAATGCATGGAAAAGGTGGAAGATGAATACCACCGTCCACAGAATAAATGGTCTGTACTTGGAAAAAACTGCTTTAGAAATCAAGTATAGCAGTCATAAATCTCCTGAAGTTCAAGTGCTAATCAGACTTCTGGAGAGGCTGACTTCTCGACTTTTGACCTGAAAGGCAAGTACTGAAAAGGGCCCGGGCTGACTCATGAAAGCAAAATCCTTGTAGACAGTGAGGATTTGACACAACTTTCTGAAGTGTCCACAGAGGTGAGGAGACTGTCAGTGACAAGTACACTCAATAGAATACAGTGTTTTCTTCTCTCAGAAAGCTTTCCTGGCACTGAAAAAGGAACACCTAGAATAAAGTGAAAACACTTCTTGGTGTCTCTGGCACTTGTAGTTTAAATATCTATCTATCTATTGTTATCTATCTGTATATAAATGCCTACACACATGAACACACACGTTTTTACAGTATACACATAAAACCTCAAATACCAAATATAAAGCCCCCTTTCAGGATGTCTCAATGAAGAGAATCCTTTCTGAACTACCAAAGACAAAATGAATCTCCATCACTTATTTATCCCTGTCAATCTTATCATGATTATCTTCCTCTAGACAATGACGACACCTTAGAACTTACTCCAGAAACTCAGCAGCCACTGGTTTGCTTGAGTTAAAAAAAAGAAAATGTACTATTTTAAGCAACTACAGTTATTGAAAGGCTTTGTGAGTCTATAACAAATGCAAGTTTGGAGAGATCTTTCCTCTCATTTTCCTTGTTATGGTGGTTTAGGAGTATTCGAACCTAAAATATTATTTTATGATCTTATGAATTTACTGTTTAAAACACAAACACCACACAGACTTTCTGTGAATACCTTACTATACCTATCTCACTATAAATGCAAAAGAACAATATATACATATATATGTATGTATGTATATAAACTATGTAAGAACTAAACATGTTTTTCTAAAAACAAACCAAAGAAATACTAAATTCTGAGCTATTGTTGAGATAAATGAATACTTTCACTGCTACACTTTTCTTTCAAGCAAACTATGAAAGAACATTTTATTGTACTATGGGGTTTAATTATTCAGACAATGGAATTATGGAATGGCGGTGGCCCTTTTCCTATCCTGTTATTATTATGTTTACTTTACACTTACTCTATAGTGGGAGTGAAACTGAACTAGCCACTACTGGAACTAATGTTCCTGATTATATGTGGCATTTGAGTGTATTTGGTATTTGAGGTTTTGAGGTATTTGAGGGTACTTGCAAGGTACACCCATAATTATGAAAGACGTTGCAGAAAATCAGTGAACGCCAAATTCAACTCTATATCACTTAAAAGTATTATAAAATGACTTGCTTTATAACACACCTGGCTTCTGACCACCATTCACTCAATTTTCAGCTGATTCTAACTGGTAGGTATCTCCATGAATGAAAGTAGTTTCAGTAATGAGACTCAGAATTCATTCATGAACAAGCAAAACAAATTTCAGTGCTTTTCATGCAATCTCATATTTATTTAGTGCTTATATATAACAGGGATGTGTTAAATCTTTGAATGAATTATACCAGGTAATCTTCATGGCTATAGAAGGAAGTGAATAAGGTTACAACACCCTTGACTTTGCAAAGAAGAAAATCTGGGCTTGGGGAAGTGATGTAACTTGCCACAGTCATATTTTATTATATAGTGGGTCCAGGATTCCATTCTAATTAATCATTTTAAGAATGTATGCTTTTTTTAGAAGATGAAAATACAACTACAAAGACACTCAGTCACCTAATATTTGATAAAGGGGCTAAACATGTTCACTGGAAGAAGAATAGTCTCTTTAACAAACAGTGTTGGAAAAACTGGCTCTCCACACGCAGAAGACTGAAACTGGACCTATGCCTATCACCATGAACTAAACTAAAATAAAAATGGATCAAAGATCTGAATATTAAAACAGAAACACTAATGGAAGACAAGGTAGATAGAAGTCTTGGAGACACGGAGTAGGCAGAGAATTCATGAACAAAACACAAACTGCATGGGAAACACTTGAAAGAATAACAACTGGGACCTTATATTATTAAAAAGTTTTTGCACTTCAAAAGAAATCACCAACAGAGTGAAAAGAAAACCCACAGAATAGAAAAAAATTTTATCCAGAAACCCCTCAGACAAAGGACTTATATCCAAAGCATATAAAGAATTAAAAAACATCAGACCCCCCAAATTCAAAGACCCTCTCCAAAGATGGGCATCCGTGATAAACACACAGTTCTCAGATGAAGAATTACAAATGGCAAATAAATATATGAAGAAATGTTCACCATCACTGGTCATTCAAGAAATACAAATTAAAACAGCACTGAAATTTCATCTCACTCCAGAAACAGTAACTGCCATCAAGAAAACAACTGATAACAAATATTGACAAGGCTGCGGGAAAAAGGAACACTGATCCACTGTCGGCAGGAGTGTAGACTGGTGCTACCACTATGGAAATCAGTATGGAGATTCCTCAGAAGACTAGGGTTGGAAGTTCCATTTAATTCAGCTAGTCACTTCCTGGGTATTTTCCCAGAAAAACTGAAAATGTCATGTCACAGTGATATATGTGCACCCATGTTCATAGCAACACAATTTGTAATAGCTAAATCTTGGAAACAACCAAGATGCCCATCAACTGCAGAGTGGATGAAAAAGATGTGTTATTTTTATACAATGGAATATTACTCAGTTATAAAAGAGGATGATCTTGAGGCTTTTATAGGTAAATGGAGGCAACTGGAGACTATCCTCATAAGTGAAATAAGAATCATATTTGTAAATATCACATTGTCTCTAGTGTAAAAAGTAATAAAAACTGTAGGAATAATAAGATCTGAAAAGTGTAATAGCTATTATAAAAAGAAAGGAAAAGAAAATGCTGTAAAGGATATAACTGCATGTATGTTTAAGTGTGTAAGATAGATAACCATGTTACTAAGTTTTTGTTGGATCATTAAACAGAAAAGTTTGCACTCTCATTGTTTGTCCACTTTCTATGCTTTAATTTTGCGACTTGAACAACTATTTCTAAGATGACCATATGTAATTTATCAACTAGTGATTTCTTAGTGTTAATTTCTTTTGAAATTCTGTATTATTTATTCCCGTTTCTCTGTTTTGCTTTGTTTCTTTAAAAAAAAAAAGAGTATGTACTCTTAATATCTAAGCCATAAAACTTGGCATAACTTAGATAATAGTCAAAACTTTGTGGAACAAGGAAGCAATGACTATGAAAACCTGCCTTACTATTTCAGTATTCAGATTGGTCAGATTTAATTGCTATACTTTGTAAGTTAATGATCATTAGCAACTTAATCTCAAGCAGATTACTAAGAGGTTATCAGGGAAGGTAATGATGTCCTTTCTAAATAGAAGAAAATAAAGCCATGTTTCGTAGTGTTTGTTGATTGAAAGAAAACACTTGACTATATTTTATAATTAGTATTAGTTTTTTTGTCTGTGTATTGTTTATATGAGACAACATAATCCTATCTTGGTTCCTAGAGACATGCTAGGAGCTCGGATGTCTTAGCAGCAAAGTGACTTCATTCAAGGCTGTCTTAGCAGGAAAATTTACTTCTTGCATATTTTAGAGTCATTTATCTGTTTCATGTAGCACATCACATAGAACAGCCTGCGGTTAGAATATTTTGCTGCAGGTGAAGCTGAATTTACACTGAGCTGAATGTTACACAGGAAGCTGCCAGAAGAACATATGGTCATCATCAACAACGAAATCTATACACTGTGCTGTGAGTGCAGTGTACTCACTAGATTCAAACACAGAACCACATGTGTTCACATGAGCTTTGGCACCTCAACCATATGTCCTGGTTAAGTCCAGCTGAAAGCAACTGGCTTCTATTTACAGGTGCACAAAAAAATGGAAGAGGTAGCTGACATGTAAAATAATTGACTGTCCTAGGAAGCAACAGTAGGTCTGGCCCAAAGCTGGGATCTTACCATTTCAACAGTCAGATCATTAAATTTGAATTATGGCCCGTAACAATTCACTAGGCTAAAATTATGAAAAGCTGGTCCCTTGCCAATAGAATTAAATCCATACTACTTTATTTTCAGCTATAATAGTCAAACATATGTGTCACATACCAGCCTTCCCTGGTGCAATGAAGATGCAAATCGAAAGCTACAAGTTACAGCCCTAAGCAAATTTTACCCTTATATATGGGAAAATACAAATCATTAATATGTAATTCACTTGAGACTCCTGATGTTCCCTGTCTGGGAAGATGTTAGAACATTATGGGGTACGCTATCTTTAATCCACACATAACACTGTACTCAGTGACATAGAAGACTAATTTTTTCCCTAGTTTCTAGTCTCTTTTTCCTTCTTTTTGACAAATGGTTTGCAAGTGGAACACATTTAACCAGCTTCTTATGTGTCTTTCAACCCTAAAATTTCATGGAGCTTATTGTAGCTAGTTTCCAAGAATACCCCACAAAAACCCATGGATTCTGGTAATGATGCCGTGTCTAGTCCTCTTCCCCACTACACCTTGGCTTATCTGAGTGATCAAAAGAATGCACTGAAAACAATTTACCTGTAAGAAGCCCAACTGTCCTGACAAATCCTTGCTGCCCAGTAGCCCAAGATATTTAGACAAGGAGACTACTGGGGTGAGGGGAGAAACTGGCCAGTTCTCTGCTAGTCCAGCCCTGCCAATGGAGAATCAAAAGTAAGAAAAGAAGCCACCTAGCTCATTTCTATCCTCAACGCTGGCACTTCGAGAAGCGCTAAGGAACTTGGCCAAGCCAGAAGGAAGGCACAAGCTCCTCAGTGGAGCACTCTAATCACCTTCAGATATGCGAGCCACTGTGGCCAAGACCTCAGACACCGGGCTGTAAAGACAACTCAAACTGTACCTTGCCTGACTTCCAAGCAAAGAGAATCATGAGCATAATATCATGGCTGCAGTTTTATTCTATCAAGTTTTAAAATAGTTTATTACATGACAGATAACGAGATTAGGCCTTTATCTGTGGCCTCGATGCTGCTTAAAGTGGATTTATTCTAAAAGTTAAGGTCCAATGTAGAATCTATTCCGCTGGCCTAACAAGAGTGCAGTTTGACATACAAGTTTGTGGAGAAATTACTTTTTATAACCAACTCAAATTTCTCAATATCTTTTACTACAAATAGAATTTATTATTTTTATTTCTTTTTTGATTCCCAAGGATATGGAGAATAACATCAGAGACTTACAAAACAACTCCTTTTATATCCAAAGGTCATTATTGAAACACTGTTCACATTTCTTTACTCCAGCATTAGACAAACAGAAAAAGTTTCTTATTCAAGGAGACCTTGGATTCCAGCGCTACTACTTAGAAGTGTGTGGACTTAAATGGGTTTGTAAATATCAGGTTTCAGCTTCCTGTTCTTGCAAATGGGGGTCATGTTGCCTCATTTCCATGTTTGTTGGGAGGTTTAATGCAAGACAAAGTGCTTAAACAGGGTATCATTGTGCTAGGAGTCACAAGTACATAATAACATGTAAGCCTTTAAACATGCTTTCTCTCGGCTTGGTGTGTGTTTCTCCACTGCAAATTCTTCACATTTTTCACAGCCCTCTTCTGGGAAAATAAGCTGGACACAATGAGGTAATACATCTATTATTTACTCAGATTGTACTATTCCATAATGCATACAGCATGATGAGTATCATGCATTTATCTGCCTTTTGTTCTAATTTTAAAATTAATTAATTAAAAAACCCCTTGACAATGTGATTTATGTAACATGACTGAAGATCTGAGGAGGTCAACCTAGAAGAGAAAGTGCAGGTGGCCTATTTACCTTTTGGGTTATCAAGAAGACGATGGGGGAAGAGGAGGAGGATAAGGAGGACGAGAAGGAAGAAGGGGATATGGAGAAGGAGAAGGAGAGGGAGAAAGAGGGTAGGGGAGGAGGAGGAAAGAGAGAGAAAAGCACCACTCTGATGTATAATTAACTGAAGACAAAGAAGATTTTTATACAAAAACTGAAAGAGTAAATAAGATCCAAAATGTACAATAGATATTGTGAATGTGAGAGGGAAACAAAAGTTTTCAAAAGGGAGGAACAACTGGGATAGGGGAGAGGAGAAAAAAAAGAAAAGATTTTATATATATATATATATATATATACACACATATATGATAGATTACTATTAATCTGTTAATTCATCAAAAAGAACAGTTTCTGTTTTCAAACTGTTTGAATGCTTGATCATTTTTAATGCCTATATCTTATATTCTGAACAACTACTTTGAGGATATCAATATGCAATATATTAACCATTTTAATCTCCTATTACTTTGTTTTGAAATTCTGTATAGTTTCTATTCTTTTTTCATTTTTAAAATAAAAAAAATTAAAAGATATAATTTTCTGCGTGGAAGCAAAAAAAAAAGTTGTTTATATTCAAGAATGGAAGTCACTATCTTGAACCCTGAACCCCAAGAGATTTAGGTATTCATTTTTTCCTTTTAATCCATTCAGGGTTGAAACAAGTACTGAAGTCAAGTTCAGGATATGTAAGGACGTCTTCTTTTCCTAAGACACATAATAGAATTTAGGGGAGAAAAAGCTTTGCGGTTGCTTTCCTTTAGCATACAATCCATGTTAAAATGCCGTGAACTTGGTAGTTTTGATGGAGCACAAAAGAAGACTCTTCTACTAGCTGGGCCTTGCTGTTTTCTAAAGACCGCCTTCTGTGCGTGTAAGGAAGGTTCTGCTAGGCGCACACTGCTCTTTCTGGTACTATTACCCCTAGAGATGGGAACTACCATCAGAGGCATTATCTCAGAATACAAAGGCCAGCCGTATATACAGTGTATCAAATATATAATAAAGAGGGTGTATGAATGGGGATACTTAACATCCAAAGAACCCTCATAACTTAGGAGTTTACAGACCCTGTAAATCTAGAGTGTTGCTAGTAGACTGATCAGCAATGCAGAAAGCAGAAATTGAAATAAGGCCTCAGTCACTTTGCTGTTGCACTGCACAATGTCACTTTGTGTGGACTCGCAAATTCAAAGCTGCATCACTTCATACACAAATAAGAAGCTGCATAGTAAGCAGGAAGAACGAGAATGATAGATCATGGTAATAAATTAGCTTTACTTTGTAATAAACACATGCTAAATAAGGGAGCTGAGTTTAAATGAATGTGACACATCCAGTGCTGACAGTAATTGTTTAAGGTGCTTGTGCAGCCCCGCCTTTCAGCTCGCACAGCCACTGGCCATTTGACCACAGATTATTTTAAACAAACCCTTCACCTGAATGTAAAAACAGATTTCATTGCCTTAATCAAAACAGGGATTGGCTGCTTTGTGTAAGTTATAGGAGAAAGGTAATTTACAACTGAAATTCTGGAAATTTGTTTGCTATCAAGAAAAGTGTTATGTCTGCTAAAACTAAGGAATGTGGGCTACTTCTATTTAAAAAATAAACAGGTATCTAAAAAGGTAGATAATTTATTTTTTGTTGTATTAATCTATATCTGAAATAGAGTAGTAACCGCTCAAAGGGTTTTGGTGACCTGTAAGAACGGAACTTTTTAATATCGGAGTCAAATTTCTATAGTTGTCTAAGATGTGACACTCTCCAGATAGATATCAGGAAGAGACAAATGCCAGTGTTTCAGCACAATTGCCACCTTTCTGCAATTCTTCTCGAAGTTTCCTTCAATATTCTAGATTTAGTCCAAGCCTTAGGAGACTATTACACATAATAAGCTTGCTACCATTAAAAATAATAAATGCATCAATAGCTCAGCACTGGGTTTGCATAAAGGCAAACACACACACACACACACACACACACACACACACACACACACAGAAGCATGTCTATTATACCCACCAGTAATTTACTATATGGAGGTTGTTTAAAAGAAAATCTGATTCTAGTAATGTCCTTTAGCATGATGTCTTTTTTTTTTCCATCTGTCTGTTCCGACCCAGTGAGGAGATGGCTGTGGCTGAATTGTTCACTAGAACCAAATCAAGAGTTATCAAAGTTTGGACAGTTGGGCTTTTTTCTGCCATATTTGTATAATCATTATGAGGTGGTTCTAAATGGTGCCTGTGAGTCTCGTCTGTTTAAACCTGTCCATGATTATGGATGTTACAAAATTATGCCCAATATTACAGCATACAAATGGATTTGAAGCTTAGTCCAAAGGAATGTAAACAGTGGGGGGCGGTGTTTGGAATGAAGACCTCAAAATGTGTCCATTTGCTTTTCCATGGGAAAATATGCCTGCTTGGCCATTTTCACTGCTTTCAGAGAATTATATTCATTTCAATCACATATATCTCCATCTAAATTTGGATTTGCTACCCAGGGGATAAGTGACAATGTCTGGAGACATTTTTATCTGGCACAGCTTGGGACCAGGGAGGAGAATGCTACTAGCATCAGCTGAGAATACTGCTAACAACTCAACACTGCACAGGAAACCTTCCAACAACCAAGAATTATGTGCCCCCAAATCACAACAGCGTCAAGTTTGAGATCCTGATTTAGAAAGACAGTACAAAATTAATAGGAACAACTATCCCTTTGTTATGTAACCTTAGGTCCAAATTCAACAGTAGATAGTTCACTGCATAGGTTTGTGTGAGTCTTGCAGTTTTGTTTGTTTATATTACTGAGGACATAAATTCTTTTGTGACACTCTGCAAGCACTAGAGAGGGTTCCAGCTTCCTCCTTGCCTGTCTTTCTAACATATAAAATCAGGGTACCTTTGTTTAACTGGCCAAGACACTAAAGGTCAAATTTCACATGTATGCAATAAAAGCTAAAACTGTATTTCCCCCACATTTTTTAGTCTTCAAGTCACTCTTCTTATTTCTATTTTAATTTATTAATATGATTGAATATGGAAGTTTAAAATTTTCTTAGTCAATCTAATTCATTTGAATTCTACATAGCTCTATATAACATATATCTATTAAGTATTTTATAATCATTGAGGACTTTTTCTCTTACAGGCTTCTAAGTATATAATTAGAGTGAGGGAATCATTTTTTTATAATGGACATAGATGAATACCAGGGCTTTCAGATAGGACTTACAAAAGTAACCAAATGAGAAAAGTTTGATGTTGGGGAATGGCTTACATTTTCGTTTTTGAAATGGGGGTGGCTTCAGGATTACCGATCCTTAAAGATCAAAAGTGTTGTTTTGATATAAACCAGGGAGAGCTAAGGCTAATGAAAGAACTTCTACTTTGTTAGGCAACAAGAAGGCAATATTAAATATATCAGAGCAAGTGTGTGTCACAAGCAAATTAGTGCCTATGTAAGAGTAATCTGGAAAAGAGTGGACTAAATGGAAGGCAGAAAATCTGAACATAAATACCTAGTCCAGAAATGTAAATTAAAACCAGAAGGTGTCACTAGGCTAGATGAAAACAGATTAGCAAATAAGATTACAAGAACTTGTTAGAAGGACACTGTATTACACACAGACTATACTGAACAAGGCTGCATTCAATCATAGGTGATTCAAGACTTCTAAGGGGATGGTGAACGCATTAAAGAACATGACTAAGGAGGCAGAATGGTATAGGAGAAGCAAAATGAGTTCAAATTTGTACTTGATAAACTTGAGATAATGAAGAAGAACTTCAAAGGCATTCTCATTGTGCAACTTACTATACTGGAATTAAACTAAAGGGTAAGGGAGTCCAGATGAATGAAAAATTTGGGAAAGGTAAGAGTCATTTATATGGAGATGACAGAGCCATAGGAAATGGTTGAGACCACAAAGAAGCAAAAACACAAGATAATACCTGGGATGATACACTCATCTGAGGGATAGAAATACTCTAGAAATAAATGAGAGAGATGGGAAGGGATAAACAGCATGGTTGCTGCAGGGTGGAGACATCACTGTGAGATAAAAGCTAAGCAAAGATCAAATGTGAAGAAACCAGAGAATAATTAAAACTAAAAGAAAGAGGAGGGGAAAGGCTGAGAAAAGCTTGGCAGGTAGATTATTAATAGAACCAGAGAGAATAGTTTCTGTAGGCAGTCATGAGAGACATGAGACTATAAAACCTGTAGAGAGAGAGATGAGAGTGGACATGAATACTAGGAAAGGGAACAGGAGAGAGAGAGGAAAGGACTATGTAGGAGTGAAGTCATTTTTAGGCTACAGAACTCTGACAATATATCTACATAGCAAAAAGAAGAGTACAAATCACCAACATTTAATATCAAGCTACACACGCCTTCATCAACCTTTGGTTTTTCCTTCTCTTCCTGAACTATGGTTATAGAAAACACAATTGGACTATGGAAAACAGAAAGAAGGAATATGACCAAGAGCTGTATGGTTATAAATGGACAGAATACTATTACGTTAATTTCAAAGTATAAAAAACAAGGCAATAACATACAACTCCAGATTTTCCAGCCATCATTTCTAAACTTCCAGGCACACTAACCAAAGCATTAATTGTTGCTTCCTTTCAGAGGCCTGGTTCTTGCAATACTGGTACTTTTTGTTTCAAACAACTGTCTGAAGGATCTGGTATGTCTTGCATTTTTGTGAACTGACACAGGCCAAAGAAAATTTTATAACTCCCACAGGAAACGTAGGAAGGTGGTCTAATGTAGCACCACCTACATTAGCAAACCATTTCATAATTTATTGAATGGAACTGTCAGCGGTGTCATAAAAGCTGTGGTTTTCATAGTTTATAAAGCCACTTTGCTAAGGTGACCAGAGAGGGACATAACGTCTTCCCTACTGAATATTAGAGAATATTAGAGACCACGGTATGTGCATACCTCAAGATTTGAGAAGCCAGACTCTTTACTTCACAAAGTGGCAGGACAAGTGTCATAACTTGGAACAGTTTGAAGGTTGTCCCTCGTGCCATGGGTGTTTTGAGTTAGATATGCATGATGTGCACATCTGCTCAGGGAGGTTAATGGAGATGCCGTCAACACTCTTGAGACATTTGAGGGGCTTGAGTCTCTTTTTGGTCCTTTGACAGAGGTCACAAAACAGACCCTCAAAAAATGAATGTGTTGATTCAGGGAGGTCTACCAGTTGGTGCCAAAGTTGAGGTGGTTGAGATTAATAGTTTCCAAACTGAGTTGTAGTACTGGGATCATTTCTTAACTAAACCTTGGAGGCAACACAATACAAGTAGAGATATTCTTCAGTAACTATGAGATAACAGAGGCCAGTGTCTTGTCTTTCTTTTTTTTAATTGCTAGCAGTGACCTTGAGATGGCTCTGAGGAAAAGGGAAGCGAAAACTGCCCTTTTTGATCATCCTCAAGAAAGCAGTCAAATTCTGGAAAAGATAGCACTTTAATGGTACCAATAACAATGAAATATTGTCTAGTGCATAAGTCAATCAATAGTAATTTTAGGCCTTTTAAAAACATTTCTTAAAACAAATCTCAAGGTCCTGCGAGGAGTTAGGCAAAAATATACACTGAGAAAACCAAGACGGAAAATCCCATAGCATCCCAATGACATTATGATGCTCTGTAAGGCTGTATTAAAGTTATCCCACTGATTTCCAAGCACTTGAGGAGGTAGATGTGTGCATTTCAGGTTTTGAACAGCAGAGGAAATTTGGTGAGATTTATGATGTGATGTGCCCCCAGGGTGCTCAGGCGATTTGGCCCGGAGCACACTCAGGCCTTTCATTGCAACGCCAAGCTCATAACAGCTTCCCAAGGTTTCACTCTGCGGATTAGAAGAAAACTCCCATCTCTGGGCCGTGGGATCAGACCCAGCAACACTCTGGGGACAGCAACACTCCCTGGATCGCTCTGGTCCAAATGCCCTCAGGTGAGAGTCGAATACATCATCATTTTGTCACTAAGCTCCACACATTCTGTCTTCAAAATAGTACCTGAAGAGCCAAGGTCAAGGCGAAGTCCCTTTAAAAGACTTCAATTGGTTTCCAAGGTGCATCCTAAAGGTTTGTACCTTGTTGGCACCGACTTCTATGTGATATTTTTCCTGTGGCAGAATTTGAAACTTGGAAAAAAATAATGCTCCGTTTCTCCCCTCTGTTGCAGCTCTGGGTTGCTCTGTGGCTAAGCTCTAACATTTATTTTCTATTTCTGACTTAGTTTTCATAAATGTGGATGAGCAATAAGAATAGTCTGCCTTTAAAACAAGCCAATTAGTTTGCTTGCACTGGCTTGCTGTTGAATATTTTTAAAAAGTCATAAAATTAAAATAGTGTTCAGGAAAAAGATCCAACACACTAGTCTCATTCTGTTTTTACCGAAAGGAGTGCTCTGAAATGGAAATAAAGCATTTCTCAGGTCAAACACACACATTTGCGTATGAAAGAGTTGTCTTGTTAACATGTTATAGGAGATCAAATGACGAGAAAAAAAACGACAAGGAAAAATTACAAAAACTGTGAGGAAAACTTCAGGCAAAAGTGAGGTTTTGGTAAAACATAAAACTCTGTAAATAGTTCATTGTTAGGGCAGCTAAGAGGGAACTGCCATCAGAATCCCCAACATTCTCTTTTTGAATTTATTTCTGACCTGGGTCAAAGAGAACTGTCTTTTTTATTTTGAAACAAAATAATAAATAATAATAAAAAGTAACCTATCCTCCTCCTGCTTCCTCTTTCCCACAAAGAAATCCTCATCACAGTTTTATATCCTTCAAAAGCACAATACTGCTTGCTTTTCAGAACGCTGGGTCAATGGAACAACACAATTTCATATTAACTTAAAGTGGATTTCACAGCTTTTTTTTCTGATTTTATGGCGCTTATTCTACTTTCTGTCAGCAGGAAAAAAAAATCTGCTTTCATAGTGGAAGCCTGACAAGTTATTTCAACTATATTAACAGCAGGCTACACTCAGTTGCTTTTTTGTGCTTTCTGGCATTCCTGCAGTACCAACTAGAAACCAGGGGTCAATACGTTGGAGTTTGGGGGATACACTGGAATTACATTTGCTCTCGATTTTCTATTAAGAGAGACATCAAAAGGAAAAGTTCCTGCCAAAACAAATTCTTGGCAACGCAGACCCAGTTCAATGATCAAAAAAGATAGTCACTAGCTTTCAAACCAACCAACCAGAAAGCAGCAAGGGGCGAGGCTGATTTCTGTCTGTAACAAATGCTCTCCCACTAGTCTTAGCCTAAAGTCTTCAGAAAGCAGAGCCTGAAGACAGATCAAGGGGCTAAAAATTTACTTCGAAGACAAAAACAAAACCAAACAAAACCGCAAGGCAACTAAAGAAAAAGGAAGAGAGGCAAGGAAATAAGGCTGGTATTGTGCTGTGGTGGTCACTGTAATAAGATAAGCCACCTAGCCACTGGGCATTTCTCCTGGAAGACGTGGTTGATCACTGCTTTATAGTTCAGAGCTACAACATTCCTGCCAAAATCTTGTGTTCTGAGGTGGGACTTTGGAAAGGTTACTGAGGACTCTAACTTCATCAGTGGATCAACACATTGATGGATTAATAATTTGATAGCATTATTGGGAGGAGTATTGTGAAGAAATGAAGAGGTTGGGTCATGGGAACATGCCCCTAAGAACTATTTCTTGCCCCAGACTGATATTCTCTCTCTCTCTCTCTCTCTCTCTCTCCCTCTCTCTCTTTCTCTGTGTCTCTCTCTGTGTCTCTGTCTGTCTCTATCTCTGTCTCTGCCTTTGTCTCTCTGTCTCTGTCCCTGTCTCTGTCTGACTGTCTCTCCTTCCTGGCTGTTGCAGGCTGAGCACCTTTCCTTTGCCATGGCTTGATGTTCCTGCCTCATCAGAGGCCTAAAACAACAGAACCAACCGGCCACGGGCCATCATCTAAAACTGTGAATTAAAATAAACCTTCCCTTCTATATATTGCTTTTCTCAGGTATTTTATCACAGAGATGGGAAGTTGATCTTACGTAAGCCATCTTACATTACCCTTCTACAGAACCATCCCCCAGAGAAAGCATGGCTTGGAGAGGTACACACAAGAGAGAAATAAAGAATTTCCTCTGTTCCTTCCATGGCTCACCTTTCAAAGCTCCTTTTTTTTTTTGCACTTCTAGGTTCCTTCTTGTCTCTTTGTAGTTACTCAAGAAGCTAAGGCCTATGCTATGGATCCATGGAATTCCGTTCAAATTCCTACCTTCTTGGGGTGGTTCACCAAGAGACGAAGAAAGAAGCGGTCCAGGGAATGTGAGAAGACACACCACGTGGGTTCAGTCAATTGTGAAACTTGGGGCCTTGATACGGTTCTAAGCTTCCCAACAAGCAAAACGGAAACATCATCAGTGATTTAGTTTCCTACATTCATAAACAAAGGTCCAGCTGGTTTCCCAGAATACAACTTTTCCTGATGGTAAGTCAGGAAGAAATTTTTTCTATGAAACTTTACCACTGTTTGAGAGAATAGATGATGTTCTTATTAATAGTCAATAACACAGTTTCACAGCATTGTTTCTCCAATATTTCAAAGTTAGCTAATGATGAACAGACAGAAGATGCTCAGGTAAATGCCACAGGGGCCAACAAAACAGTGGAGATATGAGCCATTGCAGAGTGCAGAGTGTTGGCAACACAGCTTTCTGGGAGTCTTCCTGGCATTTATTCTCTCACATGCACTTGTGATACTTCCGCAGCACCATTCGTACTCTGGAAGTGTGCCGTAGGTTCTCTGGGGGTATTAGTTTGTACTCCGTGGAGCTGTCATGAGAATATAACAATATAATATATGGAAAATTGTAGTGACATAATGATCTGAATTTGAAAGAGAGAAAAACCCAGAGAGATTCCAAGATTTGAAGCGTGTTGGCAAAGAGAATACGTGGCATCTTTAATGACATCTTAAAAAGGGTTCTTTTAAAAGGAAGGATCAGTTTGTGGCACATGGAGACTGAAAGATGAATAACATATTTATGCGTGAATTCTTATTATAAACAGTATGGGTACAAATTGAGGTAATGGGGAGGTCTAAGTTACTTGGAGTTAAGAAGGGTCCTGAATGATTGACACCTTGCTACATACAGGGAAGGCACAGTGGACCCTTCATTGAATTGTGAAATTTTTCTTCTAATCTCAAAGGTTTGCTCAGGGCTTCACATTTTCCCTGCTTATTTGAGTTCTTCTGGCATTGTAGATGTTTGCTCATTTACATCCCATTTATTTCCTCCTCTCTTGGACATTTTACTTCACTTGCTGCTCACTAGTTAAGCAGAATTAATAAAAAGAAGGCCTGTTCCCAATTCCTGGGTGTGGCAAAGTGGCATTCTAATAAAACAGAGGGCAGAGTTTTATTGGGGACAAGGCCTATGAGACAATTTTAAATGAATCTGAGTCTTTAGCTTGAAGGACTTCAGTGAGAACTTGATGAATAGCTACCATGGGTTGTACAGAAATAAAATTAGCAAACAAGCAGTGTTGCTTCTGTTTTTCAAGAGTTTAAGAATCTTGTGAGAAAAGTGCAAATACTGATAAATAATAGAACAAAGTAGTAGATGGAGCCAAAAGGTGTTCATAAAATGGAAAGGAAAACCTAGGAATGCGTAAGGTGGGACCTTAAAGTAAACAAGTAAAAAATGATAGTGTGAACCTGTCAGCAGCCAAGTGGAACCCTGCTTCTTTTCTGGAGGGGTGAAGGGTTCTCAGAGAAAATCTGCAACCCTGAGGTTTCAAAAATCTCAGTGAACCCTCCAATCATGCATCCTTCTGAATGACCAAAGGTTGTTGCCATCACCTTCTTTTTCCAGTGCGAAGAAAACATCCCCACCCACATCTCTCAACAAGAGAGAAGAAAAGTGTTACAAAATCATTCCATTTCTACATGAGATTTTGTTACACCGGAAAAAGCAGAAACTTTCTGCACCAGAAATTGGAGTACCCGTTTCCACACAAAAAGTAAATGCTGTAAGAGGTAATGACTCAATTTTATTGGATTTCTAAAATATGACAGTGAAAGTGTTCTGAAATTGGCGCAGGCCTTAAGTAAAGGATATGTCTCTGCTTCTGTATGTGCTTTGCACAGAAGTGACCTTCTACATCCTTTCTCAGGTGAAGCTGCCGATACTTGCTCTTGTTGGATATGCAAATGACAAGGGCTCATGACACAGGCAAGAAGATCATGGGACTTGAAACAGCCACTATCTTGGTTGGATTCTTTCCCTTTAATCTCATCACGAGATCAAAAGAGAGCAATCTAGCAACAGCTAGATTGATGAAACATAGGTTTCCAATAATGCTTTAAATTATTTTCTGTATGGTTTGAACAGCATCTCCAAAAGTTATGTCCATGTTTGAACTATCAGTATCTGTGACTATGACTGTATTGAGACTCAGTGTTTTTGCTAGAATAATTAGGTTAAAGACCTCAAAATCAAACCTTAATAGTGGGCCCAAAATCCAATGACTGTGTCTTTCTAAGGGAAAAGAGAGAACTGATACAGTCACACAGGGAAGAATTGTAGGTGAGGACAGAGGCAGAGATTAAAGTAATGTGGCTGGAAGCCAAATAAAGACAAGAGTTATAGGAGCCACCAGGGAAACATGGTCTCCCTCTGAGTCTCCAGAAGGAAACAGCTCTGCTGACACTTTGATTTCGTACTCTGGCCTCCAGGACTATGAGATGATAAATTTCTATTGTTTTAAGCTACCTAGTTTGTGATCATTTGTTACAGCAGCCCTAGGAAACTAATACACCTTATCAAGGACAAGAAATTAAAAACATGTTTTTGAGCAAAACACAAAAGCTCATTAACTGTGTTTTATGTTCTAGACTCATGAGACTAATTATTCATAGAGCTAGAAAGTAATTTTGAAAGAAATCAGTGTACAAATGCCTTCCTATAAAGATTCCGAGCAAAATAATCATTAATTTGAACCAATTGGAGAGAAAATGCTTTTGAAATAGTAATGGATAATAAAGTATTTTCTTATGCCCATATAATATCAGAAAGATGTTTAATGGAGGTCCAAGAATGATCCTACTGTCTTTAGCTGTCCAATAGCTCATGGGCACTCTCTGCACTGTGGGATAAATTATTTTGTGCCACCTGCTAAGCCCTGGTCTTTGTCATCTGGATGTTATTCCTTTTCTTGTATCGAATGATTATTGTTCTTTCAATTCTTTCTCTGTCCAGTTCTGCAGAACCACCTGCTCATTACACTTCACACCTCTGCGTCTTTGTACCTACTGCTGTCTGAGAGAATCATTTACTTAGCTTCTGCAGTTGACCAATCCATGAATGAAGTATGTACTTTTAAAAATATATTGCTGGATTTTTATAAAATGCTGAAAGATATATAGTCACTTCAATATTGCATGTTGTTAAACAGTCATAAAGTTTAAATCATATGCATGATGTCAGACAATTGGTAAGACAAATGGTATAGAGACAATTCAGTATCCAGAACCCTGTGATACCAAAGCTCATACCCACATTCTTTCCTTTTTTTGAGTTGAACTCCTACTTTTCCATAGAGACCCATTTGAATATCATCTTAATAGGGAGATCTTCTCAACACCTCTGGGAAGAATATTAGTAGGCTGTTACTGTCTCTTAGTTTGCTTATAACTGGGATTCTTTACCCTTATGAGTGAACAAAGAAAGAGATTTAAGGAAACATATATAGAGAATTAACTGGTTGTTTGCAATAGTTTTATTTATTTATTTATGTCTTTGTGAGACAGGGTTTTGCTGTGCAGTTTGACCTGGCCTTGGGCTCACTTTGTAACTTAGGCTGATCTCAAACTTGAAATGATCCTCCTGCCTCAGCCTCCTCAGTGCTGAGATTACAGGCATGAGTCACTACACCCAGCTAGTTATGTTTTACAGATATGCTATGCATAGAAAGTTAGTTGTTATTCAACTCTTACACCCAAAGGCAGTTTATATTCCCACTAACTCTTTTGTCAGTTGGTTTTTCTCTTTTCTGGAGGTATGATTTCTATTTGAAATGTCCAGATGATTGGTGAGCAGAGTTCTGAGGGTGGATGATGAATGTACTGGAGACGGAAGCCCTACCCTGAGTATGAAAGGCACCAACCAATAGGCTTGCAGCCTGGATGGAATAAACAGGGAAAGGAGAAAAAGGCTCAATTCTGCTTCTTTAGAGTAGCCCCACCATCACTGGTGAACATCAGTCTACAAGTTTCAATATTCTTTACCCTTCCAGTGCAGATCCCCCAGCTTCCCAGTACAGACTCCAAAGAGACTCTGCAGTGAGTTCCGGGTCTTCCACCTTTGACTGGATTGTCCAGTTTTCCTGTGTATAGGTAGCCCTTTTACCATTCTTCCATGCCTCATTCTGCAGGCGGCCTGGTAAGTCTACACTGTAAATCCTACATATTCAAAATCTATTACTCTAGTGAACTCTGACTGATAAAGGATCCTCATTAGGTCTGGCTGGCACATAGAGACCTCGAGTTATAAAATCCCATGGACCTCAATTCTGATCACTTATGATCTTGCTCTCTGTTTTGGTTTGGGTTTGAAATGGTCCTCAAAACTCATGTGTTAGGCCTGAGATTTAGCTCTCAGTGGCTTAAGCGTCTGCCTGGCAAGCATGAGGTCATGAGTTTGATCCCCGGTACCAAAAAACAAACAAACAAACAAAACCCTCATGTGTTAAAAGCTTAGTTTCCAGTTGATTGGCTTTGGGAGAAGTGACCATATCATCAAAGCTGTGACATCAGTAGTGTACTTACCTTACCCATTGATGAGATAACAATTCCCTGGTGCCTTAGTTACTTTTCTCTCTTGTTGTTGAGACAAAATACCTGCCACTCAAATTTAGGGAATGGAAGGTTTACTTCTTATAGGTTGGAGATTTCAGTCCATACTTAGTTGGCTCCAAGGCAAAATGACATGGCTAAGGGGCAGTGGTTCATGGCCATCACAAACAGAAAAGAGAAAGACGCCTTCTTCCCACCATTATACTGTATGCTGGTTCCACCCTTGGGTGGGTGTAGCACTCACATGAACAATCTGAGTGCTAGACAAAGAACCAATCACAAACACTAGATTCAGCCGCATCCACAATTGCATGAGACTTAGAGGGTGCACCTGACATAAACTGTAACAGTTGGTGTTATTAGAAAATGATAAAAACAGGAAATAGGGCCTTGTTGGTACAGTGGATCATGGGAATATGACCTTAGGATTATATCTGGTCTTTGGGCCCTTTCTATCTGACCATCGCTCTCACTCCATCTCTCTCTGTTTTCTGGCTGGCATGAGCCAAGCTTGCTTTCCTCTGCTATTTTATGGATATAAAAGCAAAAGAGCCCATTAATCATGGACTAAAACTGCTGATATCAGGAGTCAACTAAATCTTTCCTCCTCAAAGTCATTTTTCTCAGGTATTTGGTCACAGTGAAGAAAATCTAACTAATACACCTCAGATGTCTTCAAAGTTTACCTCTGTTTGCACAGAAATTGAGCGCTGCCTTCTATCCTTTCTTTTCATTAAAAGTTAAAAAGGTATTTGAGTGGGAAGTAGAGCAGCTTACCCTGTGCATTACATCATCGCAGAGACAATATCACATTCTGCTTTCAAAGAAGACCACATCTAAGTACACATAGCATCTGAGGATGCAGCACAGTGGTGAACTGCAGGAGCAGGAAATTTATGTATTGCTTTCGGTTATGAGAACTCTGATATATGGTACTGTGGGGAGCCCTTGGGGCCTGCATTCCCTCTGTGAGACTGAGCTTATCTTACCTAAAAACAAATGAAAATTTCTGAATAATTCATTAAAATTTATTGATGCTGCCAGGGTAAGTGATCTGTTTAATGGTCGACTAGATTAAGGGTGGGTGGTAAGGTTTTGGGGAGGCAAAGCCCCCTCCCTGGCACTTCATGCATATTCTAAAACTTTAGAGTATCTTATATCTGCCATCCACTTGGCTTCCTGGGACAAGCATGCTAAATTAGCCAATGAAGCCAATCTAGGTTTAGGCCTAGGGGTGATAAATCAGGATAAAAATATCCCAGGTGATTTCCCCAGAGGTGAGGTAAATCTTCTATTAAAAATATCCCTCCATTCCTCTTTCTCCCCACCACTCCATTCCCATGAAGCTACTTACACACACATACACGCACACGCACACACACACACCCACACCAGCTATAAATTATCTTTATGGCTTTGTCATTCATTCCATCCCTGGATTCCTCAGAAAACTAACCATAGAAAGTTGAGTAAACACCATATTCTCATCCTGGGATGCGAAAGGAAGCGAACTGTGGAAATCTACACTGCTGACTGGCTGAAGTTGGAGAGAGGAGAGAGACAAGAACAGAACAGTCTAGAGGGAAAGACAGCAGAGAAAGGGGCAGCAGAGCAGGCAAGAATTATGCATAAATAAAATAATATTGCCTTTGAGGAGATGGAAACTAAGAGTATCAAAAAGACAGCTCAAAAAGTCACTTCATGTGTAAAGCAGCTTCCAAACTGAAGGTTAGCATGTTTGACATCCAGAAATTTTTCTCTAAAACTCTTGCTTTCATCCACTAAATCTGAGAATTCAATCATGAGTCAAATCCAAGGGGTGGCCCTGGCCAGCGAGGCCTGCTGAAGAGGGGTCATTAGAGGCAAACAGACTTGATCAGACAGGAGGATAACAGTGAGCTTCAATTGTGAGAACCAGATTGGCTGGAAAGTCCCATTTGTCAATTCAGTTTTACTCATTATTTTTCTAGAGAAAGCTTCACTGGGACTTGATTTTTCCAATAGTTACTATTCGTGTGTGTGTGTGTGTGTGTGTGTGTGTGTGTGTGTGTGTGTGTGTGTGTGTGTGTTGTCAGGCTCAGAATCACTATGTCCTGGTCTGTTCTTTCTTGCATTTTTCTTTTCTTCATTTATCCAATCCCACCATGCTTTGTACAGCGACATAACTCATCCTTGCTGAAGTCTCAATACCAGGTCTTCAGAGCGGATGTAATGTCACACTTTCGGCTTTGGGGTACAGTGTGAGGTTTTTATTACATCACTTCCTTTGCAGAGGGCTCCTGACTGACCTTAAATTGTGGGTACTCTTATATTTTTACAAACAGCACAAGTGCTTCTCATTCATTTGGAAGACTTTTATTGTGGGGTGGGCTCAGCTATAGACTCTGGAAATACAAAATTGAACAAGGCATACAGGTGCTTCCTTTTACATACCTTTTATTCAGGTGAGAAAGGCAAAAAGTTCAAAAATAATTATAAGACTCAGGTAGTGATGTACACTCAGAAGAAAACTAAAGTAGAAGAGGTGAGAGAGTGCAAAGTAAGGGGTCATTTATTGTACATTAGGGGTACAGGAATGTCTTCTTTGAGAGCAGGTGACATTTGACCAGACACATGGAAAACAGGATGGAGGTGGGCAGCCAGTGGTCTCAAGAGAGAACTCTTTTGTAAAATTAAGTTGATCAGTGTAATTTAGATATGCATGATGATCACATCCACCATAGGGAAACTGTCCCCATACTTGACATATCTTCATTTTTCTTTTTCTCCACACCACTCCCTCTCTTCAACCCCCTTCCCCTCCTCATTTAAAAAGCTTTGTTTCCATTTTATCTTTTTTTCTCATTTTTTCCTTCTCCCTTCCACCTCCCTCTCCAGTTCCCCTTTCCTTTTGTATAATTACTTCCTGTTTCATGATATCTTTTATATATTTTGGTTCTTACACTTTCAATTTCTCACAACAGGGAGACCATGTGATATTTACACATATATGTCCAATTTATTTAATTTAAGAGTATGGTTTTAAGGTTCATCCATTTAGTATAAATGTTTCAAGTTTATCCTTCTTTATGGCAGAGTAGTACTTCATTGTATAAAAAATATCACATCTTTTTTGTCCATTCTTCCATTGATGGGCATTTGTCCCTCACACAAAAAGACAAGTCAGTGCAAGTGTCAACAAGGGAAAGCTGGGGCAGGAAGAAATGCAGGAGAAAAGGTGAGATATGGTAGGAGAGTAGTACAGAGAATTTCAAAGAGGTTTACATTTCAATAGCCATAAAGGAAAATGCAGTTGGGAAAGGCAAATTTGAGGGACAGTTACTCTTTTTACCACTGCCTACCAATCAGTGACAAGGTCATTAGAAGAAGGGAATTAAGATCACTGTCTAAGCCTCTATGAGTTTTGTACGGCTGCAGACATGAACAAGTGTGAATGTGACACACAGAAAGGGAAACACACGATGCTACTGTTGCTTTTCAGCCCTAACTCCACACGGACTGTGAGATTTACATACCAAATCATTCAGGAAATCTGACATCAGAATATGCCCTGTCACTTCCACAGTACGCTAGGTGGCCTCACTTGTGCTCTAGTGACACAGTATCACAACTATTCACAGACTTTCCACATCAGTTCTGTTTAGACCCTTGTCCTTATCTGACCTTGACATGCCGAGGGCATCTACGAAGACTGCAATTTATGCCATTGTCTTTTCCTCTGAGTTACTGGTCACACTGTTGGTCATACTTGGTTAATCTGCCTTTACCTTAGGCAGAAATCTATGTGGCTGCAAACTTCTGGGATGAAATTTTAACAAGGGGTAATCTTTATGGAGGAATTTTCTTGAGTCCCAAGTTTTTTTTTTTTAATTTATATTTTCATTTAATAACCGATTTTTGCTTCCCACCCAAGCTTTTAATATATTTTTGCTTCTGCAGTAAAAATACTATAATTTGTATAAATCTACATTTTAGAAGGAATTGCTGTTGTGCAATCCAATTAAGCAAATTATTTCTTAACTCTGATATTGATTATTTACCTGAAAGTAGGTAAATATTTTTGACTTTGTTAGATTGGAAAGCTTCTAAATAGAGTCACAATTTCAGAGGTCTAATGTAGTCTGGTCTTACGTCTACAATTGCAGGATTTCTTTGAATGAATAATCTGTCTACTTCTTTAGTTCTCAATCTTAACAATGATAAAGAACTTCAATGATACACAAATATCCGATAAAGGGAGAGTTGCACTATGAATGTCTCTGTAAAGAGTATGAAAAATGACTGGTCATAAAATTATGCCACTAAAAACCAGTGATTAAGGAGTATAGATCATGTGTAATTTAAAATAATAGAAAGAATACAGATTGTCAGCTGGGCGTGATGGTGCACACCCGTAATCTCAACACTCAGGAGGCTGAGGTCAGAAGGTCCTCACAAGAGCAGCCTGGCCTACAAAGTGAGCTGGAGATCAGGCCCAAATTGCATAGCGAGACACTGTCTCAGCCAAACAAAACAGACACAAAAGAAAAAACCAAACTGTCTTTAAAGTTAAGGGAAAATTTAAATTCGACAAAAACCTGAATATTGCTATAATTTGTTCCATGGAAGAGAGAAGTTTGCTTCTGTACCAAGGTTGCTGGGTCAGTGGAGTGAGCAGAAGGGGAGTGAGTGACATTTTGGTTGTGAAATATTATTACTAAGGACGCTTACATAAAATAAAGGATTCTAGCATGTCTGCTGGCACATTTGTCTTTGGAGGCATTTCTCCTACCTAATTGAAAGATGTAGATCTTACCTATAATTTCAAACCCTAAATTTCCTTCAAGGGGTTTGTAGATGTTTATTTTCCTTTAAAAAAAGGAATGGTTTGATTCTTTTTATTAAATTTTTCCTGATTTCCGGTGTCATGAAATCACTGTAACGAAAGTCAGAAAGCTAACGCCAGCTCTTACAGCCACACATGTGTGTCTCATAAACATGGCCCTTAACACGAGTCTTTTTACAGTCGTTCAAAACTAATTAGCTAATAGAGCAAAAGGGAAGTGGAGAGCACACAGGTAGGACTACGTGTCAGAAAATAAAATCTTTACTAGAATCACCTTAGTTTTAGGAACTACCCAAGAAGCCTTGATTCTCTCTCTCATAGTTTTACTGAGCCCTGCATTCACACCCGGGGGCCATGTGGCTACTCTAGGAAGAGCACTGCTCAGAGGAGCACGCATATTTAAGGATGAATGAAAGGTGAAACTGGAGATATAAGTCGTTAAAATACGCCACCCCTCCCGCTGCATTTTCTATTGTTTGCTTCCGAATGTAATATAGATTTTTAATAAAGAAGACTCTCATGATTTAGATGCCTTAAATATCTGGCACTGTACTCAAGAATGGCTCTGTCAATTGAAATCTTCATTCTGCGTACAGTTATCTTGGTAAGCTCTCAGTGAGGACTGGATTTGGAACACTGAATGAGGTGCCTGAAAATAAATGGCTCTTTATCAGTCAGTGTTATGAACATCTATTCCATCATCAAGTGCAGTGAAGACTTTGGCAAGTTAGAGTTTCTTTTCTAATTGTTTGGAATTAGGACTGGAAGATTGCAGTTACAGTACGGGGTCATCTCTAGCTGTCAAAAGATACAAAATCTAGAGCTATGACATTTTCTAGGTTAACTGAATAAAGCCATCCCTTCGTATATGTGAGGGAACTGTTAGTTATAGGAACCCACATAACTACTAAACTCTGCAGTTACCAAGTCCCTTGGATAAAAATGGTTTTATATTTGTGTATGGCTTAGTATATTCTCCCCCGTACTTTAAATCATCTCTCTATTACTTGTAACACCTAGTACAGTGTAAATGCTGTGCATATTGCTGCTATCATGTTTACGGAATAATGATAAGAAAAAGATTCTGTACATGTTCAGGCATGATAAGATTATTTGCATGAATAGTTTTCTGGGCAATTGGTTGAAATCAGAGATGTGGAATCTCTAGATGTGCAGAGATCACTGTAACCGAGAAAGACGGGATGTTAAAATCAAGGACGGTTAAGGGCAGCAATGAGCTATGAAAGCAAGAAAAAGGGAGAAGAAGAGAAGAGATACAGGTGCTCAGAAGCTGACTCTTTTCCTTTGGGGTTTCTGTGAGAAAAAACTTCATCTTTAGGATACATCCCCCTCTTGTCTGTTGAAGCTAACAAATTTGGTGTCTGTTGCTTACAACCAAAGATTTCTAACAGTAACATATTTTTGTGCTAATATCAGATAACTCAACATCTAAAATACATTGATTTTTAATTTACATTTATTCTGTCGGAGAAATGAATAACAACCTACAAAATCACCATCTGTGAGTGAAATCTTTCAGAAACTTTCATGGTCTTTTATCTAAATCTTTTGCTTTTTATTTGTTGATTTCTTTCAGTTTATTCAGCTCTATTTGTGAATCTTAACTGAACACACAATTCAGAACTGTGAGCAGGATTCACTCCTTACCTAATCAAAACCTGACCCATTCAATTGGATTATTTTCACCTAATCCTAAGAGAGAAAGCAGCTTGTCTTTCTTCCATACTCTTGTGTGTTAAAAAGGAGCTCAGAAACAGATTTATTCTGTAATTTAGCTTTGTCCTCCTGAAGACCCAGTCAGTCATATAATTTATGCAGATTCAAGTGAGTTCAGCAATTAACACATTTATTTCTCAAATCTGGCTACTTTCATTTAGACAACTGCGGTTTCTAAGATAATTACAGTAAATTGTAACTCTCACCAATCTTTTAAAAATCAATTTTATAGGCTGTGAATGAATGAATACATACATACATATATATATAAAATACATATATATATTTTACTTTCTTTTTTCATTTTAAAGAGAAAAAATAGAAAAACCAAGAAGCAAGCAAACAATTAAAAATCAACAACAAAAGCAAAATGACAACAGCAACAATAACAAAAAACAATGGCAATATAAGATTTCAAAGCAAGATGATTGGAATTTAATGATTGTCATACTGCATATTGTTATCCTCAGAGTAATTTCTAAGGCTTCCACATATGCGCGTGCAAGAAACTGCTCAAAAGGAAATTACATTGTTTGATCAATATCTTTTTAACTATATATACTGATATGTACTTTTTCCCCAGTACCTGGTGTGGGGTAAGCATTATTTCTGAAGGGTTTTTCATACACCATGAATAAGCATTGAAAGAGTCCTGTAAGTTTTCACAGAGAGCCCAGTCTAGGTTAAATTACTGATCCAAGAGTGTACAGTCAGAGGCCAGGTTATGATATGAATGCAGTTACTTCTGAATTTCAGCGCTAAGTTTGTTTCTATCAAAGAACTTTCTGAAAAGTAGCGCACTATTAACGCTGTTGCTCTTTCGCGTGTACATACGGCTGACGCTGGCTTGTGACCAGCACGTCATCCACAGTAGATTCTCCTACAGGTGCTCCCTTCTCCTCTGCAGCTTTAGTTTCTATTTGCAAGGTTTGTTTCTATCTACAGTTCTGCTCTTGGAACTCAAAATCTAACCAACATCTTGTTTAAAATGAGCCACACCATCTTTGCACACTGTAGACCATGGAATTTGGCCAGGCATGGTGAGTTCCCAGCATCCAGTGGCTGTGTTTCATTTTCTGAGGGAATTTGTGTAAACCTCCTGTGGTCACTGCACTTAAGCTCATTCTGTGACAGCTGTCTGGGCAGCTTGCTGTCATCTATTTTATCTGCTTGGACAACCCCAATAAACTGTTATGACAAGTATCACTTTAATCTATTAATCAACATGAAATGCACAAGACATGGTGTGAAAGGACAGGACATACTCCTTTTTGTCATTTAGCTGGGGGGGGGGATGATACCACACACAGGAAAAGACAACTACAAGCCAAATAACTGCTAATAACTGACCACATAAAGGGTCACAAAGGAAATAGGAAATGGACTTGTTTGAAAAGCGAGTATGATGTTTAAAACTAGTTGGGATGGGGAAAGAGGAGACTGGCAGGAACGCAGAAGCACCCATAGATGAAATCTTTGGTATGCTTCTGACATTGTCCTCAGGTTCTTATGTTTGTTACTTTCTTGAATCCTCACAAAATTATTGTTTGCATTAATATTCTCTCCAATATCACAGACAAACAGCAAAGGCTCAGAGAAGTCAAGGCATTTGTTCATGTGGATGAGTAGGAACTCAAACACACACCTTCTATGCTCTACAGTTTATGGTACAATAAATAGCCTGAGAGAATATATGGAGGAAAAAAACTATGAAAAACTGATTTCAGGATGTGAGAGGATTTAGAAGAGTAAAGTAGGTTTTGAATTCTGCCTCACAGCAGCAACTTGATGGATGTCTTTAGAAGTTCTTGAGCAGGGCAGGGATAGGGAAGGAAAGAGTTTTTAAAAATGAAGGAGAAACATTAATCTGCATAACAGCTAGTCAAAACCATGGGCTAGTGTCGAAAGAGAAAGAAGTTTGGGACATGGCAAAAGTCCATTCACAGGATCAAGATTAGTTTCTCTGTGGTAAGAGGGCTGCTATTCTATCCAGTTCTCATTTAGCATTTTCAGATTTTTAAAATATTTTAAAATATATATTTGTGATGTACATATATATTTTTGACCATTCCTCCCCCTTCCCCAGATCTTGAAACATTGAAAGGTATATATTAAAAATAAGCTTGGCCTTAAGTTTCATGATGTACTTCCTGCCCTCAATCTCATCATAACCTGAATTTTATGGAAGAAAACTTCAGTTCATTGAATAAGCAGTGAGGACCGATTTTTGGAATAAAAGTTTTACACCAATACAGATGTCCACATATATAGAAAAAAGTTGAGCATCTTTACTTTGCTTATATTTTACAAATTCTTCCAGGCCAGTCATTCTTTGCTACCTGTGAAGCATTGGTTTCAGAATCTTCCTATAGTCACCAAATCTGCAAATGCTCAAATGACTTACATAGAATGACACAAGATTTGTGTATAACCTGCACATCTAGGTACAGTTTCCCACACACTTTTTAACACCTCTGGGTCACCTGTCATACTAACACTATGTAAATGTTATGTGAACAGCTGTCATATTGTATTGACCAGGAAATAATGAACAAAAATGTCCGTACATATTCAGAACATACGCAGTTTTTTCTCCAGATATTTTTGATGCATAGTCAGTTAAATCTGGGAACCATCAGAGGGCCAACAGTGGTCAGTTTTTTTTTTTTAATTTTTCTGAAATAGAGTTTATATTTTGGATGATTTGGAATTTGGACTTTTAAGTAGAGGGATCACAATTGTGATCCTCATCAGCAAAGTGTTTGTTAGACAGTTGATCGGTATTTTTAAAATTTCAAATTAAAAATACCTATGTACATGTTTATCTTAAGAAAGATGCATTTCTTTAGTATGATCAATGAATATTTGGGATAGGAATTCAGAAAAGGAGACCAGCATGGGCTTTTTCCATTAGCTTTTCCCAAGAATCAGATAGAACAGTTGGACCTACTCGAACAAAAAACAGTTGTGCCATACGGGACTTTTTCCCTTAAAATAATCGTCGTAGCTTCCCATCAGGGATTCTTCTGTGATATGTTGCTCATTGCAGCCTGGCATGCAGCAAAGTTTTAAAATATTTGATTTATTTTTTACACATCATTCCTATTGGCCCTTAATATTTTTTCCATGCACATACTTTTTTTTGTATTCCTCTTTATAGAGTATTTAAGGTTTTTTTTTCACATGCCATGAAAAGAAATTTTATTCAAACAAAACCTTTGTAAGGAAAGTCAGCATAATACTTCTCAATAAGTAATATGACCACAGCTTTCTTACTGAGATCAAGCAGTTACAAAAAAATATAAAGGTGAGAGAAGAATAAAAGATTCCCCATCTTTCTTTTTTTATTATTTTTTTAACCATCTGCTCATTTCTTCATGTAAGAGTTGTAAATTGGTACAGGAGGTACAGGCAACATGGGAGTGTTTTCATTCAAAAATACATTCTCTGGTTTCAGATGTTTTCCCGTTGCTTTTATTCTGTGAGTACAGAATTTCACATCTCTGGAGACTCACAAGTAGACAGGACATGAATCTAGAAACTTGAGTAACATTGTAAGGAAGATGAACAGTGAACCGCTGGAGCATCTGAACTGGTTATGGATGGGGCCACCTGACTGTGTGCCTTTTATGTGCCAAAAACTAGAAGCCTTTATTATGATTCATGATGCTATTAATTCGCTTTAGGTCTGAGAGTTAATGGAAAAATGATTTTTAATTGAGTGCTGAAGATTCTTAAGTCGTTTAAAAAAAAAGCATGTGCTTAAATCATAAGGATAGTTCAGGAAAATGAAGGGACACTTAAAACAGAAATTTCTTCAGCAGTCTCAGACTCTGTTGAAGGTTGAAGGTGAAGAAATTTGTGTGATTACACAATTTATTTTAAGAAGTAAAAATTATGCATTAGCATGACTGTGAGACCCTGATAATATTTTACCAGCAAAATTATCTGGTTTACTATTTTTCAAACTGTGTGATTAACCTGTAACTTCTATGTAAGTGCAAACATGTTTTTCAACCACAATTGCCTGATTAACATCCTTTAATTAACTCATTGTCCTAATATTTATATTCACCAGATAAATAATTTGATTCTTTCATTTCTTCAAGGCCTTGACAGACACAAATAAAACTGATGGCGGATGAAAATTATTTGCTCTGATCCTACATGAAATGACCTCTTCAGGCTTTTTTTTTTTATTATCTTGAAGCTCTCAATCAATCATGTTGTTTATGAAATCTTCTTCAGTTCAAATTTCTCTGCCAACCATTCTTTTCTAAACGTTTTCTAGTTCCTGTTTATGTGCATGCATTTATTCATTCTTTCATTAAACATCTAACATATCCCTAGTAATCTATACCATACTTGTTTATAGTCCTACTTCCTGGATCTGTCAGACTTGGATATTGCTGTAAATCTTTTGTCTTCGTGGAATTCCTCCTTTTCTCTCCACCCATCAAAATCTTCCCCTATCAGCCAAGAGTCAGCTTGAGTTTTATTCAGATTCCTTTTTGTTTTTCACCACTCCAATGCATAGTGATCTTAGTCATGGGAAGTGAAGTCATTCTTCTCCAGCTGACCTATATAATTAGCATGCTATTTTGTTGTCATTGACTTCCTCCTCAAATAGGCCTTACTTGCATCCAGGTTGGCAGGGTCCATGGTAGGCAATCCTGGCACAACACTGAATACCATGAGAATTTATTGCTTAAAGTTATGTGTTGAATGTATGAAACAATGATTAAATGGCTGATTGACTGACAGTGAAGAAATGAATCTGAATGGTTGCCCAGAAGTCATTAAAGTATGTAAGTGATGCCAGGAAAGCGGAGGATGAAGAAACGTGGCATGAAACAATTACTTTTATGCAGTATAGTGAAAACAGCAGCAATGCTTAAGATTTCAAGAGATCCAGAAGCTGATTCATTTGGATTCAGTCTCCTAGACAGAAATGTGATTGAAACTGATTAGATGGAGTAATATACAGATTGCTATATCGGAAGGGCTTCCCTAGGATGTCCAGGCTTCTAACTGTAGACATGCTTCTCACAGGTGCAGAGTCCTCACACTTTGTTTTCTGCACAAGTAGTTAATGCAGGACAAGGTTACACACATTTTTGCACCTAGGAAACACAGGTGATGCCAAAACAGAAGACAAGCATAACAGAGTAAATGCTATAGAAATCTAAACCTGCTGTACCCAGAAACATTCACAGTGCAGTGCCCACAAGCAAGCTTGAGTCATCCCAAACAATGATTACTTCCGTTTCTGAGTCTTGTCAGGAATTCTTTCTAAACTTCTGTTCTGTCTTCTGTCCTGTCTAACCCCACACGTTTTTACATAAGACTTTGTCACATTTATTTTTTAAAATAACTTAATCAATTCTCTTGTTTTATAGCTAAGGAAAATATTTCCTAGATAACATTTAAACAACAGATTTCACTGCCTTAACATCAAACAAAACAAAACAAAAACAATGACAATATGCAGAAGAGTTGGAAAAATTACAAAATTTGGGGAATCAGTTTGGAGAAGTTGCTGGTTTCAAAATCTCTTAAATTGTATAGTCTGCTGAATATTTGTGTAGGTATGAGGCTAGATTTCATTTCATTTCACACTGTAGACCAAAGTAGGCTTCACACAGACACACACACATTTCATCCAAGTAAGACTGACAAAGGCAAGCACTGATTCTCACCTCTTAGCTGGTTCCCTAACACTCCACATTCCCCTTCTGTAACATAACTGCACTGATAATTCTGTGCTCACTGGTTGATTTTCCTATAAGTCCACAAGGGCAGTGAGTATGTGGCCCTCTCTCTGATATATCCCCTGTGCCATGTTGCTGGTATCAACACAGTGCTGATAAATACAGGGAAGGCTAAACAAAGGGGCACTTGGAACAATACTCTAAGTGTCCATTAAGAAATATGACTATATGACTCAAAGAGCCTGTCATTAATCTCCAAATGCTCATTTAATGGCTTCAGTTTTTAATAGGTCAAGAAAGAAACTGAAATACCTCAACTGTGCTTTTAAACACAAATAGAGCACTTTGGGATAACAGACGGTCTCCCCTAGTCACACTTTTGCTACTGATACTGCTTGTATTTCTCCTATTTTGTGAAAGTCTAATAGAGTTGAGGATTGTATGATTGAAAGTGAAGGAAGGGTGGAAGTAGAGAATGGGAAAAAATGAAATATAGCTAAGAATAAGTACATTAAAATGGAAACAAGGGAAATTTTGAAAATTAAGATGAGAGATGTAGAGAACAGGGAAATATGTAATATGCAATGTAATATGTAAAAGAATGAATACATGAACAGGAAAATGTGAACATTGTGATTATTAAGCATTTTCCAAGTTCATTACTCATGTACCACAGAAAGACCATCATCCAGCAGCCGTCTCTATTCCTGTGGTTAATATTTACCAGATGAGGAGAACAGAAGACTACTGTCTCAGAGCTGAACGTTTTCAATCCTAAGGAGGCACTGCCAGATGTGCCACCATTTAATAAGGTAGATCATAAATCTGGAATACAAGGGTATATGTTTTGCATGTTCCGGAGAAAAATGGATACAAAATGCTACTCTGAAATTGCAGAGGCTAGATTTTAAATTATTCATTAACTGTGACATGTTGGAGATACATTTTAAATTTTGATATGTGTTTTAGTCACTTTCTCTCATTGCTAGGACAAAATGCTCGACACTCGAAATTAAGGAAGGAAAGGTTTATTTAGCTCACAGTTTATGGAGGGTTTAGTACATAATCAGCTGCCTCCAACAGAGGGTAGTATGGCTGAGGGGACAACTGTTCAGAAGACCTCAATAGCAAGAACAGGAAAAATGGGCAGTAAGCTTCTTTTCCTCCCTTATATTGCATGCAGACTAACTGCCCTTGGATGGCTGTAGCACTCATACTATCTCTGTGCCCTCCTCTTGCAGGGGCCCAAGATGATTACAAAGTGGGGACCCTGGCCCCCTTCTGAGTCAGTTAGTTAAACTTCAAAATTTCTCAGGTTGACCCAATAAACAACAGGAGGTAGAACTGCTGAGTGAATTAGTTAACATTCTAGACTTCTCAAGTTGACACAATGTATCAACCTTTACAATATGCTTTTTTTTTTAAAGAGGAAAATGATGGTGCTAATATACAGATAATGTTTGAGAAAACTCTTAACATTAAGAAATTGTAAAGAAGAGTCAGAAGTCTTAAACTCATACTCTATGAGGGCCTCTATAATTGGTAAAGGTTTGACTGAGGTAAACTTGCCTAGAGATACTTATGATTTTTTTTTTAATTTTAAAGATTCATTTCATATTCTTACTAGTGTTCTCAAATTTTAAAGATATCTAAGTCAAGTTATATTTACCCAAAATGAAACTAATATGAGGCTCAGAAGTTAGCAGAAAGTATACATTTTGTTTCTTTCAAAATCAGCTCAATAAGGCTTAAAAAGGAGAATACATTGCTATTTCTGCCTTATTTAAAAATCAATTTAAATGATGACTGTGTATATAAGTAACTTTATTCTAATAGCAGACAATAAATTTCATATATTAAATGACATTTTCCTACTACAGAATTATTATCATTATTATTACTTTGGGAAAGCTGGAGCCTTGAACACAATATGCAGGTGCTCTATCATTGAGCTAAACTGCCAGTCATTTCTACGCAATTTTGATTCACTGGGAAGGCAGTCTCCTGAATCTTTTAGGAAATTATAGCTCTCCTTCTTACCAGTTGAAGTTGATACTAATCATTTGATTTCATAAACAAGCAAGATATGGAATGAATGTAAAACAATTTTAAAGTTAAAAACTGTGATTTCTTGTTTGTTTCTTTAAAATTCATGTAGGGACTATTCATATAAAGAAATCTTGACTGTGACGTGGAAAAGGTTCCTTTGGATTACTTTTTTTTTCTGACTACAGAATATATATATTAAGGAGGGACATTTGTTTCTCTCCAAAGTCTGTCTCGGAGCATTTCATAAGGTTTCAAAAGTTAAACTTGAACCCATTCATCAGATCGTACATATGGTGTGATAGAGGCTCACTTCTTCCAGAAAAAAAAGTACCCAGGCACTTTTCTGTAATGCTATCTTTAGCGGTGCATGTAAAGTTCAGATTAGTTATTTGGTTTTACAAAAATAAAAAATAAGGATATTGCCAGATTTAAATGACTCTGGAAACAGCATGGTTTATAGAAATATAGTTGTTTACTTAATGGATAGAGGAAGGGTATGAATAAATGCCAGAGGAAGAAAAGTACTAAAAATTAAAATGTATTTTGTTGCTTCTCTTTTTACTTGAATCAGTTCCCAAGCAAGACTGCCATTTAATTTACAGAATTCTTTGGAGTCCAACCACATTGATAGCCCGCGCGAAGTGACTCCTGGAGGAAACATTATGTTTGTAATGCGTCTCTATTTCTGTAACCTATTTACCTCATGAAGCCTGACAGATGACTGTGCAGCACAGGCTCCAATTCATGAGGGCTCGTAGTGAAAACTCTAGTGCGAACATTACTAACATTATACGTACATTTTTGCTGTGGGATGTTGGTGTGGAAGGGTATATCTTAAAAGAGAAAATGCTTTCTCTCAACATTATGAAGGTTATAAACCATTCTCTATGCATTCAGTAACTTTAAAAGATTGCCCAAAGGATGGTTGTAAATAGGAATTTCAGCATGAGATTATCATAAATCAAAAACTGGGAGTTCAAATGAAAAACCAAGATGGCACAATACTTTATATGCTAGTTGTTTAAAAAAGGCCCAATTTCAATTTTATGTGTATACCCAAATACTATTGCTTTAGTATAAATTGGTGATCTTTCACGGTCATTTTCCTTTCTCAACCTATGAAATTTTAGTGAAGATGAGTAAAATATACATATTTGTCAGTAAAGGTACTTAGGTGAGGGAAAAACTACCTCTAATAATCTGGGGTTATAAGCAACATTAAATTTTTTTAACAATGAAAGGACCGGGGATATAACTCAGCAGCACAGTGCCTACCTAGGAAGCGGGTGGTCGTGAGTTCAAACCTTGGTACACACAAAAAAATAAAATGTACCCTGCAAAACTGTCTCTCAAAATTAATGGAGAAATAAGATGTTTCCATGACAAAGAGGAACTGGGGAAGTTTGTGACTCCCAATCCAACCCTACAAAAAATACTGAAGGACATTCTAGAGAGAGAGAAAAAGAAAACACCAGGATTTAGGGAACAGTGGCAGAGAGGCCTCAATGAATGGGGCAGACAGTGGAATGAAGAACAAAAGTAGACAACCAATGGCAGAAAAATAGCATAGCAGAAATGAGGCAGAGAAGGTCGGCTATGACATAGATGGCCTTGATATACTACAAAAAGAAACACAAGCAGAGTATAGTGGGAGATAGCATTGAGATGCTTTGTATAGGAAATACAATTAACCGCAAAGGGGCTTTATGGACCGAAAGTCAAATATGAGAAAACAATGCTTTATGTGACAGAGAACCAGAAAGAAATAGGGGCAGCTCGTCCAGCAACTGTAGATAGGTTGGAAAGACATGACACTTTTGTGCAGTGGATAACTACTCAGCTATAAGGAAGGAAAACCTTGAGGTTTTGTAGGTAAAGGAATACAACTTAAGATCAAACTCAGGGGTAAAAAGGTTCAGAACCATTTAGGTAAATAGTGGGTTGCCTCACTAATCTAAAAACTAAAGGAGTTAGTGGGACCCAAAATGTATAATGCACCTGGTGAAAGTGAAAGGGGAGGAATTGTCTAAAAAAGAAAGGCAGAGGACATTATTAATAGTGTTTCAGAAAAAAAAAATAGTGTATCAGGATTTAAAATGCCCATTATTCTCATCACTCTGTTTAGTTTGACTATATTCTGTTCCAGTCTGTCTACTTGTACTAGATTAGAGGGCACAGACAGTTATTCCAAAAATAGCAGGATATACTATGGTAACCATCCTTAATTTCCTATTAACTCAATCTGAAGCCCTGTATAACTTACACTGTCTTATTATGACTGATCTTATTTGAATCTGGTTTGTTAGATTGCTGTATTGTCTTGACTGATGTTATTCGAATCTGTTATGTTTGATAGTATCAAGTCTGAGAGTATAGGTAACTACTTTGAAGACGGCAAGATTCAATAGGATACCCACTCTGGTTTGACTATTACCTGCTTTTGAAGTCTTTTTTTTTTAATTTTTATTTGAAAGAGACTAAAACAAAAGAGGGCAGTACAGAGCAGATCAGAACAGGACAACATAGGCAACACAGTACTTTACATTAAGACAACCGGACATCAACAGTAGCTAACACCATATCTCTTACTCTGCTATAGCTGAGCATAGTTTCAAATACAATAATATCAAACATAACACAATAGTATAAAGCCATGCATAGAGTGAATGAATTACAGGGCTTTCTGAACTGAATAACTGAAAATGATCAATGAATACTATGATATCTCATTTTCGATAAAAAAATTTTGTTTAAACTATCACACATATTCAAATTCCAATAAGACACAATGTGATAGATAGAAACAATGGTAGTAGAACAAAAGAAGCATGGTAGGACTTCTAAGAAGGATGATATTAAATCAGCAATAGCTGTCATAATGTTTTGTTTTCTTCAAAACAGCTGTTTGTATCATCATGAATGATATAAAACAAAACAGGATAACACCATTCCAACTGATGATTGAAAACTTTGAAAGACTTCGAAGCTGTGAGATGGGGACTCATGCTTACCATAAAGTCTTATATACTCTTATCAACTCTCATACTAGGGAGACTATATGGTATTTACCCTTGTGAGTTTGGTTTATTTCGCTTAAGAGAATGGTCTCAAGTCGTGTCCATTTACTTATAAATATCTCGATGTGATCATTCTTTATAGCTGAGTAGTACTCCATTGTATAAAAATGCCACAACTTTTTACAATGTCTCCAATGTTTTGTTTTTACTAATATTGTTATGTACTGCTATGTTCAATTATACTATGCCTGATTATACAGACAATTCTGTTGAAGATAGCAAGAGACAACACAGTAAGCACTGTAGATCACCTTGTACTGAGGTTTTATATGTCTTTTTTTCGTGTTTTTCTAGGAATTTGTTGTTTTGTCTTGTTTTGTTTTGTTTTTCCTTCTAATACAAAAAGGATAGGTATACATGTAGCACCTCATGCACACATAGAACTTCTAAAGTTTATGAGAATGATTATATAATGTACGATGAAATGAACAGCTACTTTGAAGAAAAAGAGACACTAAGGTACCCAGTGCTGAATCCACAGGGTCATGACGTGAAATCCAGCACTACTATTACTCTTTGTTCAGAGCGGTTTTAGTCTGTTTTGTTTTGTTTAATTTCAACATACATGAAGAGATGCACAGCTATTTTGAAGAGAATGAGAGACACTATGGCAGCCATTGTTGACTTCCTTATTGTCTGGTCTTGAAGAGCTAAATGCCTTCATCATCCTGTTCTGATCTGTTTTATACTATTTTGTTTTGTATGAATTCACTGTATGTGAAGATATGAACAGCTATTTGGAAGAGAACAAGAGACAATATGATAGACAGTGAAGATCTCCAGTTGTCTTGTTTTGAAATCTGTGTTTCTTACATTGTTTTCTTATGATCTGTTTTGTTCTGTTTAATTTTACCCTCTTTAAAATAAAATTTAAAATAAATAAATAAATAAATAAATAAATATATTCTGCTCTTAAAAAAGGAAAACTTACATTGTAAAATTGTTTTAATTCAAAAACTCATGGCCACACAGTATAGTTTTTTTATTACATAGTCATTTTTAGTGTGTCATGGTATAACACACTATAAAATAAGTAGCCTGATAAGTATGTATGAGACATATGAGCTTCAACAATTAAGAACTTGTGAAGGACAGTAAAAGAATTCGTTCAACAAAATAAACGCTCTTTTCTGTATATTGTTACTTTGGCAGGTCACATACACTTTAATTTCATGAGGATGTCCCTATAAAAATGAGTGCAAACTTTTTTTTTGGAATTCTTTCATGGCTTGAAGTGAGTATCTACTGAAATAGTTGTAGAAATGAAATTAGGTCCTTAGAACAATAAATTACACATATCAACAGCAAGATGCTATACAGTGCCATTTTATTTCAATTTTTATACATGTGAAAGTGATTTTCTTGTTTAGCTTAGAACTACAGCCAACCAGTAGGCTAGATTTATGACCAAACAGGGATTCATGATTAGGACCCCAAAATAAACAAACATAGGGACAGCTTATGAAGCAAACACTTAGCTGTCCAGGAGAAACTCTAAGATATTAATTCAATCTACACTTGAAGTGACCATACCTTTGGGAGCCACAGGGCCAGGTGAGCTTGTTTTCCTGCCTAGAAGGCCTAATGGTTTCCATCACTAGCTAGTCTCCCTGAATAGTGCATCTGGTATCTCCAGGAATGCCACATGGAACATGTGACCTGGGTTGAGGAAATTGTAGGTGGTCATGGTTCCTGAAAGCTGCTTCTGTAGAAAAGTTGCATAATGAGTTTGGGAAGTGTTCTGGATGGATGTGGAGATCATCATGATGAGCAAAACTAGGCCAGATTCAGAAGGACAAATAACTCTCATTCTACAAAAGATGACAAAGACAGTAAAAGGGGGATTATAATTAGAGACAGGACAGGAAGAAGCAAGGTATGTCATGGGTAATGGGACAGGGATATGATCAAAATGCATCACACTCATTGACCCCTCAATGGGAAACTAGGGCAGAGAGAGGGACAAGGGGGTGATGGTGGGGCGACTGAGTAAAGTATGTGATGTGCATGTACAAAACTTCCAAAATGGGTCTTTTTTTTTTTTTTTGGTACAAAGGATCAAACTCACGACTGCGTGCTTGCAAGGCAGGTTCTTATGCCGCTGAGCTAAACTCTCTGCCCCCAAACTTCCAAAATGGAACTCACCAATCTGTATAGTCAATATGCACTAATAAAAATGTAGGAAAACTGCTATTCTTTCATTACAAAATGAAAGATGATGGAAAATAAATGAGAACTCTTATAATTTAGAGATGGCAATTTAATATCAATCAGGAACTTAAACAATTGCTAATGAGCGGAAATGAGAGGAAAGAGCACATCTTCTGAATGTTTTATTGAGTCCTTTTGCCACCAAGGTCTGATTTCAGCATGGTACATAACAACGTGTGCCCTGAGATCCATGGATGACTGAGCAATACATCAGAGGGGTAAGAATAATAATAGCATGTGGAGGCGAAGCCTGGCACAAGAGCACTGGAAAGTAGCCTTGTTGACCTTGAAGAAGTACTGTCAACAGAGCGTGGTCCTTAGAGGCAACCGTCTGCTTTACACCTATTGTAACAAGGGCCTATTGAAAGTGTACAGTAGATATTCCTGAGATTGGGAGACAATATATCTCATGAATAAACAGGACTCCCTTAAGTACTAAAACATCTCAAGGTAATTAAATGGATGAGGAGAATTATTTAAATAATATACATAAAGAATAAATATAAATGAACAGTTTTACTCATGGTCAACTAATCATTGTAAAAACAGAATATGTCATTGTATTAACTATCGCTATTCCTCTTTTAGTTTGTTATGAAATTTTGCTTTATAATTTTCCATAAAATACAAAAGCTGAAAAAGAAGTAGAGTAAGTAGAATAACTTATTTAGCAGGCTACAGGAAAGACCTAGTGGTTGCTGTTGTTGGCAAATTCTATGTGATGGCATAATCAATGTAACTATTAATTTTTAATAAAATTAAAAGAGGCATGAAGAGATTGGTTCGTAGAGTTCAACTTAGGTATTTTTCAAGCAAATTAAATCAAAACATCCTTTTCATGAAGGAAACATCAAAACTGAGTATTTTTCACATGTTGCTGCACATCAAAATGAAAATATGCTTCAAAATGTTTCAAAAGTATGTATTTTTGACATTTAAAATGTATATTTAGCAATTTCTTCTAAAAAGCATCATAAATATGTTCATACACTTCTTTGGTGTTTTTTCCTTCAAAATATTTCTATTTTTGCCTAATGATGTTCTATATTTATGACTTGCAATATAAAAATTCAATCCACGTAATCATTTCTTAAACACTCAGGATAACTAGAGTATGCTTTTAATTTTGAAGAGAATAAAACCAAATGACATAAAACAGGATAGATTCAGTCAAAACAAAATAATGAATGTGATACAGGACTTCAAAACAAGGTAAAAGGCCTTCTATATTCGGAATTTCTTTGTGGTGAGAAGCCATTAAACAGGCCGCACATGGTAACTCATCTCCCCAGCGCACAGCTAGCTGCCTACTAACTGTTCTCTGCGAGGACTCCAGAGGATAAGGCCGCGTCCATGGAAGCTTTGTGAACGACCCTTCCCTTCTTCCTTTTAGAGTTCTAAACAAAGTTTTACGGAATATATTAAAACAATCAAAAAAGCACAATGAGCAAAGAAAAAAAATTACGGACTTGTCTTCCAGATTTAATCAATTCTATCACATGGCTTCGGAAAACTTTATGAAAAATATAATTAATAACTCCCATAAAAACTGAAAACATAAATAAGAACCAAAATATAATACATACGGTGAAACAGGATGAAAATTGTTCAGAAGGAAAGAGGAACTAGAGAGCAGGGTGGGGAAAGGAAAGAAGAAAAAAGAAAAAAAGATGAGGAAAAGGAGGAGAAAACGTTTTTTATATGATCCTTAGAGTGCTCTTTTTGAGTCCAGCAAACTGAAAACCATCCAGTTACTACCAAACAGCTGAGCAGTTTAGAAGCGCACAATGCTTTGTTAAAATACTGTCTGGATTTTAAGGAAGAACCATTACTCAATATAGATTTTGACTTATAAAAATGAGATGTAAATAACACAAGTGAAGAAAGAGCGCAAAAGAGTAGCTATGAGATCTCTTATACGTGTCTTTCTCTTGATATCTTTATTAATAAGAAAGTGCATTTTCTTTATAAAGCAGTGTTATGTCAGGCACAAAAATGTTGATTGTAATTTTGAGTGTTTAATTTTTTTTGGCTTATTTCCCTAATTAATTATTTGGATAGCCAAATAGTGAACAGGGTATTATTGTTATTATTGTTATTGAGACAGGGTCTCTCTATGTAGTTCAGTCTGGCCTTGAATTCTTATGTAGTCCAGGATGACCTCAAATTTGTAGCAATCCTCCTGCCTCACTTCCCAAGTGCTGGGATTATAGGCATGAGGCACCACTCCCAGTCACAAAATGGGTTTTAAAACAGGAAACTAATTATATAGAATGAAAGAGATCACATAAGGATTAGTGTTCAATTTCAAGTCCATGTGTACAAAATACTTAGTTTTTCCTTGTTAAATCTGTACGTGCTTTGTAAATGCTTGGGTGAGAATATAGCTTTCTGATTCTTAAAGTCTTATTGCCCTGGCAGGAAACTACCACTATAAATATTTTTACGTTTTTGTTAAAAGTCATTATGCCCAAGTTCATTCTAGACCAGATATCAACGTCAACGTGACTTGCATATATATATATATATATATATATATAGAGAGAGAGAGAGAGAGAGAGAGAGAGAGCTGTTTGGTCCTGAATAATATTAATATACATACATATATATTAAAATCACACCTTTATATTTCTGCCAATGGTTTTATAAGGGCATGGCTTGGTATATCAGTTATGAATGCATATATATATATATATATATATATATATATAGACACAAACACTGATAGATGGTTGACGTGGAAGGTACATGTATCTTCAAGCAAGAAGCTCATTTTCAGTAAACTGCATAGAGACCAAATTCCTAGCGTCTTTCCCCTGTTCCAGTCCATTGCGTTGAACAGCTGGTGACAGAGCTCCGTTCCTGCAGGAGGGCCTGGGTTTAGCAAATCTTCCTCTGAGGGCTGAAGGGCGGTGAAGAAGGAGAGTCAGCATATTGCACAGCCAAGGTACAACTGCCAATTGAAAGGTAATTTCTCCTGAGGTTCAGATGTTAATAGAGATATACCGAATGAAAGCCAAGCGAGTAACCTCGCCTGCCTCTGAAACTAAATGGGAAAAATCCTGCCAGCCGCTGATTCTGAGCACACAACTAAACTATGAGAGTCGTGCTATAACTTGACTCTTAAAAAATTCCTACTTGAAGTATTTTTTAAACAATTAAATATACAAAGAAATATGTGCTGTGAAAATTAAAGTAACAGGACAGTAAAACAAAGTGTGGTAAAATTATCACTAGTCACTCGGGAACATGCTTTTAAATTTTTAAAATTATTACTTTTAGGCTGGAGGTGTAGCTCAGTGGGACCCCTATTATAAGCCTTAGCTTGATCCTGGGTAATATTAGTATACATATATATTAAAATCACCTTTATATTTCCTTTACCTTTATAAAGGTAAAATTACCTTTATGTTTCTGCCAATAGCTTTATATTTTAATTTTTCCTCTCTTTTGCATCTTTTAACATGTTCTGCTCTTGTCATAGGGGCTAGTGAGATAAGCTGAACTAACAAACTCACAGCCCACTAATGTTAGATCCTGCATCATTTTATTTTTTCCAAATATAAAAATAAATCATGACAAAAAGAGTAGTGATGAAAAATCATCTGTAGTATTTGCACAGTACTGGAAAACATTCCAGAAAGGATGGAGAGTCACATTGCAAAGGAAAATAATAAGACACTTTCCTCCCACACAGTTGTAACATTCTCTAAGCAAAAGTTTAAGTAAAATGAAAACGGACAGCTTTGAACTCGCTTGTACAGTGCCACCTGATAAGCAGTTTTAACAAAATACGATGATGCATGCCATGCATGGAGCTCATATACACGGATAGACTGACAGAGAAACCATAAAAAGTAGCCCTGAGCTGCACCCCAAGTAATCACCAAGGAGCTATCTCACCATGGTACTCTTCTAGGTGGGCAACAGAATGGCAATTTTTAAGGGACCTCAATATAACAACTTATGCACATCTATTTTTGTTCAAAACTGAACCCATAAACCTGATCATAGAGCCATCAACAAATATGTGTTACTTAGGGACAGTAAACAAGCTACAAAAGGAGTACAGAACCATGCACAAATTCCTTCTCTTAATAGTCTATAACGAAGATAAGATTCAATGCCAGGTAACTTCGCAGAGTTAAGTACCACAAAGGAAATATGAGTAAAGCAACCTGGTGGTTTGGAGAAAGGAGAGATTAGTTCCAGTGCAGTACCATAATCTACTGTTGGCATAGAAACCAGCAGGAACCATGTCAAATATCTGGAACACAGACTGTGGAATTGTCAGATGCCCAGTTTTGTAAGACAGCCAGCCAGTGTGAAAACACCGGTCACTGAAGTCAGCACTGGTACTATATTACTCAACTTCCACGTGCTTTAGATTTTCTCTCCAAGCCGTCTATATTTCCTCCTGCATGGCATTTTTCATATTTGATGTTTTCTATAGGACTTTACAAGTATGCCTTATGAATTTCGCTGAATTCCTGGTTTCTTGAAAAGTTGTGGAACATGTGGTGTCTTGTTAGAAACGTGTGGCTGTGGGCGAGTATGTAGTAAAGGCAGAAAAGCAGACTGTGATTATCAAACGGCAAATCTTTCCCCATGCAGCCAGGAAAAAGGACATTTTTCACTTCTCACTGGCCGGTTTTGAAAATCCAAAATGAGAACAGGTGCTCAACAGGAAGTGAAAGATTTATTCTCTTCCTCGAAGTCATTTTTATGAGTAAAGCTTCATGGACACCCATGACAGTGTAATCACTGTAATGTCTAGTACATACTACCAGTACAGAGGCAAAGCCTATATTAAAATTCTACTAAAAAGGGGTTTTTTTTGTTTGTTTCCTTGATTATAATGATAACTCTATAAAAATCCTCTTATTTCAATTCTAAGCTTGGTGAATTACATGGTTATTAGGTTTACAATTACTGAGCACCATCGGTGCATTTGGAACCACAGAACTGCTCTTAATACTCTGTGCCAACTTGAAAGATGTAAAATAATTCTTTAGAAGAAAGCAAGTGTTTATAATTTGAAACTGTTTGGGAAAAAACAGTACTCCCTGCAGGCCTCTGTTTTATAGATATCGGAGACTGACGGGCTGTATTATGGCGAGGGCCTTGAGAAAGATGTGTTATGAATTAAAGACAACAAGTGAAAAAGCGTGTGCATAAATGTTTCATAAGCTGTCCAAATCAATGCTAACCCATTCGCCTTATTAGGATCTAGAGATAGCCAACCATATTTTTTAAAATTAAAAAGTGATAAGCAGTGTACAAGAAAATGAATATCATAATTTATTTGATGTCATTTTAATGGATTCAAATTACTTTTTCTCTTTTTATGAGTGTTGGGTTCAATTGTAGATGATAAGTCTTGGCTATTATTGTAAATATATCTTTTGTGCTCAAAATTACTTACAAAATGCTAATCAGTCTGGTTTCCTGCTCAGTTCTATTAGCTTAGGCCTTGAAAGCATGGCTCCTAAGATTTAGAGACAGTTTCTGAATAGTCAAGGCCTCCCATGGCACTGGGAAATTAAATTTGGTTTCTTTCCTGCTTTTGCAGAGTGCTTATTCCATCAGGCATAATTTACTCTAATTAGAGGCTATGTGTTCTGAAAATATAAGTGTTTCTTCCAGGAAAGATTAAATGTACAGTTTTTATGTTTCTGTCAACTTCTATGACCAAAAGAATGTGATAGAGAAATGTTGAGGCCCACAGACAAGGGGTGATTTCTGATCTTCAGATGTAGGCGGTGGACTTCATTATCGGCCTACACATTTTAGCCACACAAGGAGATAATTGAGAAGTCTGTTCCAAAACTAAACAGTCTTCTATACATTGCAGGGTTTAATAATATTGTTTCTAATCTCCCTGCCACAAAGTGACCTTTTGCCCAGGGACAGTATCAAGAGGGTACTGAACAGTAAGAGACACCACAGGATACAATGTCTGAAGGAATCAGTGATGACCATCATGCTATGAATATTTTCTAAGCTGTATTCAGCAGCCTTAAAATATTTTACTTAATTAAAAAATGACAGTTATATCTGAGATCTTTCTAGAGTTTTATCACATCCCAATGTTACTAAAACAAATGGCAAAAAATTGAGTCAACTATTTAGTATCTTCCACTTCTAAGTGATTAGAAATTGACCAGGCAAGGTGGTCTCAAATAGGAAATAAATTTCTCAAAACCATGCACTACATTTTGTTCTTGAAGCCATGCTCAGTCATGTACTAGATGCCAAAATACATGAAACCCATAACAGTAAAGCAGAAAGGATTTTGTTGGGTTAATTCAGAAGGCTTATGAAGTGTCAAGGCATTCTTAGTTTTGCTGTGGTGTTAGACACAGGGTGTATGCATTATGTCATAAGTGGCTCCGTGGCTGCCACTAATGTGAGCCACAACTTGTGGTCAGGTGGTCTTAGGGGGGCCATCTTGGTTGTTACATCTAGTTACATTCATCCATGGGACAATTACATTTTTAATTTTATGTAGAAATGTATTTCTACCTTTGAAATGTATTGTGGGCTTTGTAGTTTTACACACTGAGAACCTAAAGCCCACCCTATCCTTCAAGAATTCACCAAGGTTGTAACATTTCATAAACTTAAATTCAGAAGTCACATTGTAAAGTCACTAATTTCTCACACGAGCTCTTTAGTTATGGTGAAAGACTTACTACAAGGGTCACAGAAGTGTTTAACTCTCTCCACTCCCTAAGGTCCATGCAGCTGTCTTCACTCATCAGAGGGATCTGTATCAGAGGTGTTCAAATGCAAAGACTAAATGGCACACACGATAGAATCATCTAGAATTCAGTCAGCTATTATTCTAGTGGGTGAAATCTCTGGGTGCACTATCACATTCAGTATCCTATTTAACCCCTAACATTTTGTGCCATACGTTTTAAGAGTTATTTTTTACATATTCACCTAAATTCTAACGCTAACCAATTCTAATTCTCACCAACTGAAATCCTAAGGCTAACCTAAAGTCTAATACTAACCAGTTGTCTGTGGGTTCACTCTTGCCTTTGTTTATTCATGCTGAGTTGCATTTGTGATTGGTACATTTTTGCTTTGATTTTCTCTTCTGATCTTATTTTCTGATTGAAAATGAGAGTTCAGATATATTTCATGAGTCAAATGGCTGCCTTCTAAATTAAATGATTTCAGATTATACATGGCACCTTGGGTTTGTTCATCATACTTAAGCCCACGATTGCACAAGGTTTGAATGTGTCATCTGTGGCTCTGATCCCTCAACATGTAATCCAATCTCTAAATATTTGGATCCTTCCAGTTTGGAAACACACACTCATTATTTTTTAGTTAAAGAGAAATATCATGTCTCTGTACAGTAAGCTTAATAGGTAATAGCTAAAATGTGACTCAATGATTCAAAAAATTAGATAGAACCATGCATTCCACATCCATCAAAAGAGTGTAATTAAGAATGAAATCACACCAATGAACTCTACTTTCTCAAATAACATAACAGACTGGTTAGAACTGAAGTTTGAGAATCAGATTTCCAATATGCTAAATTTTATTAGTGAAACAGCATCAGGTTAAGAAGAAAAAGAACAAATAAAGAGAGGAGTCATAATGGTAATGGTAATGGCAATGAACTAACATCACAGTATCTAGGAAAGTCATTGCATGATTGTCAGTTAACGTTAAGAGTTTAGAAATCACACAATAAAACATAGCTCAGTTTCATTTATAAGGAACAGACTGCTTTACCTCAATCCTACTGTCCATGATTTAGAAGAAGGGCTAGAATCTGTGTAATGATTTGATATAGCCAAACTTAATAATACAATGATTCGTAATAGCCAAACTTATCAAGGTCAGCCTAGATTTGTTTCACCTTACGCTGAATGCCTTCCAGATGGCTTCTATGAAACAGCACCCCACAGTGGGGGAAGCCACCTGGAGATCACCCCGGGAACAGCCACAAAACACTTTCTTTCCAGCAAATCTGAACTTCAGCGATTCATGGCACCTACCACCACTGCTTTTCTAAACTTGTTCTAGTTTGCTTGTATTCAAGCTTAGATTTTTATGCCTTTCGCATAACAAGATCTTTGTCATTCCAGTAGATCTTTCAATTATTCTTTGAAGTCATATTCTAAAAGCCAGAGCAACCATCAGAATAAAATATGTGGATGCCTGCAATTGTGTATGCCTTTGCCAATTGAAAACCTCAAAACTTTGGCCTAGGCATGGTTTTCATTTCACTTAAATTTAATATTTCACTCAATCTGTGAGAATGCACTGATAACCATATCAATAACATTCCAATCAACATAGCTATGCAGCGGTTTTACATGTTCCCAGAAATGAAAAAAGACACAATAATGTATTATGTATATTTTCTCACGTCTAAAATTTAACTGAACTGTGACTAGAACAATAAGCCAAATCACTGGCAATTTTTCGTGATAGACTTTATTTAGGTGAATCACTTTTCTCCTTTATTTTACTTACAGTTTCCTATCTTTTCCTGAAGTAGTCTAAAGAAGCACCTTGATATTTTTTTCTTGTCCCTAAGAGAATCTGATAACAGTTAATAATTGTTGTTGTAAAAAAGAATTTCAGTATTATGTTTTTACTAAATCACCACCCTTCTATGAAAAGTGCTCTCACTTGGTTTTGTTCTTTTCAAAATAAAATAAAAAAGAAAGAAAAAGAAAAGTGCTACTGCACTTCGGCTTACATCATTCATGAGTTGACAATGTAATACATTTTGTTGGGGAATCTTACATGTCTTAATGAGGGAGGCAAACCTGTACACTCTTACTAAAAGGAATATTTTCTTCTTCACATTACGCAGACTGATAATAACACATAGTTAATACCCTGCAAAGACTGTATAGACTGATGTTTTTCTTCAAAGTCTTGCTGTTAAAGAAAAAAATGATGTTTTTCAACCATTTTCAACTTTTAAGCCTTTTGTCCTCCACCTACTTTTGCTCCAAGAATGGGTCTAGCCAATAGCTTTTGAATGCCAGGGGACTGTAGTTTAGGTTCATTACTTCATAAATAACATAAGTTGGCTTTCTATGATTATTTGAATACATGAATCTATTACTTTTCTAGCCTTTATTCATTCAAACAAAGACTTGACAAGCACAGTGTAATAAAAACAGTATTTTCATGATTCTACACACTAAAGATATACTGTGTGTAAATATAAAGCTTGAATTAAACTTGAATTTCCCTATATAAATCTTGGCAGTTGGAAGTATATGTCCATGCTTATGCACCTGACCATGGCAGACGTTCAATAAATGTTTTTCTTGTAAGAAGAGGAACAGCTAAATTACTGAAGAGCATTGTTCCAGCTGGGATCATTAAAAATATTCTTCAAATGGAAATGACATTTCAACCGGATCTGGACACATGCGATCATGCTAAGGTGACCTGTGTCTGCTTTTTTCCTACACATAATTTTGTTCTTAATCTCTGTCATAGCAGCTTCTTAGTGTATTTCAACTTACATTTTATACAACGTGTAGACTACAACTTTCCTGTTTTTCACATTTCATCAGTGCTTTCTGTCTTTACTAAGTATGGATTTCTTCAGAATATAAATAACTGTTCCAGACATGTTTTAAGAAAAATAATCTTGGCTGTTTATCTATGCCCTTGTTTTTCAAAGAAGAGCATCATAATGTTTATTTTACTAAAGATTCCATAAAGTATATGTATTCCTTTAGGATTTTTTAGTTTTATTTTGTCCCAGAGATACAATGATTATGTTATACAATGTTTTTCAGTGTTTAAGTTTAAACAGTGTTTTTAAGTGTTTTTAAAATAGCAACATGCTCTCACCTTGAAAGATAATAAAGCCATACCTTCTGCAAATATAACTGAATTTTTATAAATTATTTCCTTATAATATACATACACAGATACCCTAAATTTACATAACTTCAATATTTAATACTAATTCAACTAAAATATTACTCAGTGTAGAATTATCTAAAACAACCTATTATTAAGGGCTGCATTATACATGTTTAAGTTAAAATGTAAATATTAAAATTTAAATCAGAATTTATGAATATATGAAGTGGTCTTTTTGGGAGGCAGTGGATTTAGGAATATTTCACCGTTGCTCATGTCTTATCATTCATTCATTCACCCTCTGATAGGATCTTACTTGTTTAGGACTTCAAAGATTTTAGAGCGAAGACACAGGAGTGGGTAAATGAGTGTCTACTCTCTGTCAGGATAAATGCTAGATGTGGGACACTGAGAGATTAAGAAGTCCTTGAAGTGCTCATAGCCTAATGAGGAGAACAGATAGATAAACAGACAATTACACTACAGTCCATTAACCATGTTGGCAGAGTGTAAATTAATAGAGCCATTCTGCAGGGCAATTTGGCAGTGTAGAAGCTGTAAAAACTTGCATCCCCTTTGATCCAGCAAGCCTTCTTCTAAACTGTAGCCATTTATCTCTCGGTGCTTGGTTTCTTTGCTCTGTTTTCCTAGAGTTTTACTCTGATCCTACATTACATCTGCAAAGAGAGAGGAGTGGGGTGTGGGGATGGATGAGAGAGAGAGATCAGAGAATCAGAGATCTGGGAATTGAGAAGCAGATGTTGGACAGAGAAGACCAGAAAGACAGGAGATAAAACTTCAGTAAAACTGAAGATCTTACAAAATTCTCTAGGCAATTTACTTTACTCTTTTTTTTTTTTTTTTCAGGAACTAGGAGAGAAAAGAAAGTGGGATGGATTCAGGATCTTGGGTAGGGGGTGGGTGGGAACTCTAGTAAGTTATAAGGATAGAAGGAACACTTCCTAAAAGTTTGCATTCTCTGAGATAGAGAATGTAAATAAAAATGAATTTATACTCCTAGCGAATCTGTCCAAGGTAATCTTATGCATCAAGTTCAGGGAGATTCACTGTAAGTGACCAAAGAGAACTGGTTTACATGCCAATACAGCCAACTGAGTTTAGCTTAAAACAGAATAGAGCTTTTATGTCTATCATCTTTAAGCCTACATTGCTCCTAAACTATCTTATGCCATTAATTAATGGGCATGAGAATCCAAGGTAATTTAGCTGCTTTGCTGTGTGTCTACGCAGCATGTGCTCAGCAAAGATGTCCTTCCCTAAATTCTGCAACTCTACACCAAATATCTTTTCTCCAATATTAAAGAGATAACTGCATTTCAGTTGCTTTCTAGGAACCTGACAATGACTTAGACAAAACTCAGAGAAATGAAAATTCAAGGGAACAGGACGCTTCAGAATAGGCCTCACTCACCAGTGTATCACACTCCACGCCTACAAACATGTTATTTAAACCATCGAGATAGAGAAAACAGACTTGAGTAGCCACCATATGGAGTTCATGGAACACACTTAGCTCAAACTTCTTGCACCTTTCTGAAACAGTTCAGCAAATGCTCTTTGATGAATGACTTTTTATGGCTCCTCTATGTCCTGAACTCATTCAAAACATTTATGGTAATTTCTATCAAATAAAAACATTACAGTGTGTTTTCATCTACTGTATTTACCACGTCTGGCACTGTACAACTTCTATTTTTTTAAAGTCAAAATGACCACGAATGATAAACATTTCGAATCCATTGTGGGCATCCAGGCAGCTAAAGACACTCATAAAACAAACAAGCAAACAAACAAAAGCCTGAACTGCAGAAAGTGGTAAGAATGATGGGATAAGAGTTTGTTCAAAGACAGATGGAGTATTTTGAAGGGGAGATATATTAATGTCCCTTTTAGTGTAATTCATTTTTTTAAGATACAAACTTTACCAGATTTTTTGATCATGCTAATACACATATGCTTAGTATTTTTTGCTTTTTTTTTTTTTCACTATTCTAGTTCCAGGTTTTTAAAAAGTCTTATTACCTTTCTCTTCTGGGCTTGCTTGTCTGTTGTTTTCTTTTTCTCTTTTCACCACTATTTTTGCTTTTTCTAATTCTTCCTCTTCTAAAGCTATTTTTACCCAAGAATGTATTCCTGCCTATCTTGGTTCACTTGTGCTGCTTTCAAATGTGCCACAAACTAAGTACTCTATAAAAAAACTTAGAAATGTATTTCTCATAGCTCAGGAGGGTGAGAAATTCAATGTTGAGGTACTGTGAATTCTAAGATCAAGACACTGGCTGGTTTGTGTGTGCTGAGGGCCTGGGCCCCTGCTCACATGATGATGCTTTAAATGCTGTGTTGTCATATGGCAAGAGAGGCGAGGGGACAAGGGGAACAAAAGCTGAGTCTGCACATGGCAGGAAGGCAAAGGAGTCTTAAGTCACTTCTTCAATTTCTTTTATAGCTGTGCCAATGCCACCCATGACGTTGCAGCCTTCAAGGTCTAAGGGCCTCCTAATGGCTCATTAATCCTGCTGCACAGAAGATTCTGTTTCAACATGAAATGTGGAAGGAACACAGACATTAAAACCATAGCACTGGTCTTCTCTTCCACCTGTCCTATCATTATCTGCAAACTCATGTATTCTAAAAGCTCACAGAATCATCGCCCTTTCTAGACAAAAAGAAAATTTGGTGGGGCAGGATAAGCAGGAATCAAACTCAGAACCTCATGCTTGCCAGGCAGGCACTGTGCCACTGAACTACATCCATAGTTAGATAAATCTTTTTGTGTGTGTGTGTGTTTTTGAGACGGGCCTCACACATGCAGCCTAGGATGGTTTTGAGCTCACTTTGTAGGCCAGGCTGGTCTTGAATTTACAATGATCCTCCTGCCTCAGCCTCCCGACTGTTGGGATTACAGGTGTGTGCCACCACACCTGGCTTAGTTAGACAAATCTCAACTCATTCTTTTCAGTAATAACTCTCTTCCTAAGGTGAACTCTCCTATTTCCTTCTACCCCTTGGAAAACTTACTGTTTCTGAAACCAAATGATAACTGGTCCATCTTTTGAGATTTTCAACTTATTAAAGTGACCAGTCCAAGTAATAGATTCATTTCTGTGCTGGCCCGTCGCCACCAAAGCATACTCTGAGGATTCCATCCCATAAGACAACATAGAAAAGGAGATGGATATTTATAATTTCTTCCCACTATTAAAAACCCCAAGTTTTTAACTCTTCTAGTAAAATTAGAGCCTCCCCTTATTATATAAAACAGATACCTACCTTTGAGCTACTGGTTGGAACTGAACAGTAAGGATAAATCTGATCAGTCAACTAAGTACTGAGTTACAGAAACTAAATACATCTTAACATAGATTGCAAGAATTTATGAGTTTATCACAGTCCAAATTGTCAAATTAAAAATAATATGTGTTAACTTTATGGCCTGTTTGAATAAGAACATGAAAGTGAACATATTTGAAAATTATATGAGAATATTTCTCAGTGTGTATAAGTCTGTTAGATTTTCATAGACAAATATTTGTTTTAACCTGTCAAAATTGGAAAGGAGTAATTTTTAAAATATTGCATTCGGTTTATAAAGGATGACTCCGAAAAACATATGGCATACAATTTATAATGGAGATTATAGGCTTTTTCCTTTGTGATCCAGTTTCCTTGTTTTACAGTTTGCCAAATCACCTAATAACGTTTAGGTATAAAATAGACACTATCCATATGTATTAATATGATAAATTGCTTTTTGCATTATGAATTACAGGTTACTTATACTTAAATTTAATATATTAAAATATATTTAACACATATCTGTTTTATTTCATTGCTATACTTTAGCCGACTGAAAGCAAATTTATGAAGTATTATATTGTTTTCAACAAAGATACATCCATTCCTGTATATTTCCATATTGAAGATTTCAAATTTGGACTTTATTGGAAATGAACTCCAATCGGGAGGAATGTATATTTAGTATGAAAACACAGGTAATTTCCACGTGGGAGCTTACAGGCTTGAGCAACATATCCAGAGAAGACAAATCTGTAAAAATATGATGTACTAATATTGAATAAAAGGCTTTTATTTGGGAATTTAATATGAAAGCCAAGAGCTTAGTGATGTAGACTGAAACTCTGAAGATAGACAGAAACATAGACACAGAGACATACAGACACAAACACAGAGGGAGAGGGAGAGGGATAGAGAGAGAGAATTTAAATTTCTTGTGGGACAATGCTAGAAGAAACAATTCTTTTTCCTTTAAGACACGATTGGAAATAAATAGTTGGGGCTAATATAAAGGAAATGTATTGCTCACCGCCTCTGACCAGCCATCAGATTCTACTAGGAATGTAAAAATATTAAAAGAAATCTTTAGGTTAAAAATAAGTGGTACAAATAAATATGAAACCACTCTAACCCCTCATTTTTAAGCAGAGGATAGCATTTATCAAGTGTCCTCTGTAAGACAGAGATGTGTCCTTCACATGTTGAAACCAGGTCATGGTATGGTGATGAATGTGCTTGTCACAAGGAGCTGACTGCAGACATTCAGGCTACTTTCTTTAGCTTTATTATTTAATATGAGAAAAAAAATTATTACTTAGGCTTGCTCGAGACAAAAACTACAGGTTTTTCTAGGTTCAGATAATAAGTTTGCAGCCATGTTTTCTGCAAAACCAAGAATCGCCCCAGAAATTAACAATATAATTTATCTTCATTCCTCAGTTTTAAGCAATGCTCAAAATAATGCAGATAAGCATTTTAAAAACCTTGCTTGCCCCTGTTTCTACTGTGATTCTACCTGAGGGCAGCTGCTTGTTTCCAGGCCCTCCTTACTCAGCTGACTGTCAGCTGCGTAGCTTCTGCCTCTGCCTCCTCAATGGTGCAGCCCAACTTGGCACTAGAGTCTTTTTAATTAAACACCTAAGCTTTGTGAGGAAGTTGTTATTAATTTTGACATCCACCTTTCACATGAGACCCATTTGTGTGTCCACTGGGTCTCTCCCTGGGGGGAGAATGGTCCTCTGCTTCCGGAACTTGTCTCTTTCTCTATGATGGGGTCTCTGGTGGGTTCCCCGAATGTCCTCCTGGCTAGCACGAGGCAGATGATTAGCTTGAACGTCTCTCCCATACCGCATGAATCATTTATTGGGCACCTGCCAGGTGTCACAAACTGTGCTAACTGCTCTCTCTGTAGATTATCTCATCACTCATGTTACAGATATTTACTAACAACCATGTGTGCCAGGCACTGCTCTCAGAATAAAAGAGTAACATTGAGCAAGACAGACATATTCCATTCCCTCAGGGACCCAATAAAACTTCCTCTTGTGCACAGGACAAATGATAATTAAAAGAGGTGAGCCAGTGGGGACCACTGGGTATTATTTTACACACCTCTAGAATATGAATTGATCCCACATGACACTGCATTTCAAGTGAGACAAAATAGAATTCTCTTCTAAATAAAGCTATTTAGAAGTTTGGGGGTTTATCATTATAGAACCTAATCTTAACAACTAAGTGAAATCTGTTTAAATTCTCATGAGTCTTCCAAACGGAACTTTATTTTGGCGATAAATGAAGGAGAATTTGGTTTCAAAAAGAGAAAGCAAAAGAGTAGGTAGTGGATCAGTGCAAACTTGCAGATTAATATTGGGATACAAATTAGAGATTGAGGTTCCATTTGCAAAGTATGCCTGTATATGTATATATATATATATATATATATATATATATATAACTGAAAATATCATCTTTATTCTGATGAGCTCTGAAATACTTAGCATTGAATCCCTTCCCCCCCAAAAGACTGATTAAATCATGTTACTGATTGATTCATTCTTTCTCTCTCTGGAGAACTTGGTTTAAAGTAGTCTATAGTTACATGCAACAAACATGACGTAACCAAATCGCTGCCTCTATGGACCTGTGAGCATATGGGGAGAGGGGAATGAAGTACTATACTAAAATAAACACAAGATTGTATTTATGATGGTGAGAATTCTAAGGGAAAAGTAGACATACAGAATATGTAGGGATGTAACTATGGTGAAGCTGTGTTGGGAGGGCGCTGCTTGAGGTAACATGGGAATTCCAAGTGTGACTTAATGCAGAGGAAGAGGTGGACTCATCCAGGAGAGAACAACAGCAAGGGTAGATGCCTGTGTCTGGAGCATGTTTAAATGTCCAGGGCTGACAAATCCTAGTCTAGTCTGGCTGGTGAGGGGGTCCTTTTCGGTGAGGCCATCACGTTAAATGGAGCATAGCCCAACAGGGCCTGGTGTGCCTTGGGAAGAAATGCGGCTGCCTTTGAGAGTCCTGCCATGCAGTTATGATGTGATCTTTAAAATCTGGCTCCTGGGTAACACATTATAAAGAGAGAGGGAGGAACCAGGGAGATGAGTTTGGTGGCTACCGAAAAGCCCAGACAAGACCTGAGGGTGGTGATGAGCAGCAGGGAGCAGTGGAGACTGGAAGACGCGGTCACTCCGAGGGCAGGCTTTGAAGCAGAGCGGTCAGGGATTACTAGTCGGCTGACTGGGCCAAGGAGAGAAGAGAAGAATCAAGGATACCTCTGAGTCCTTTCACATCAACACTTTGTAGATTTAGTGATGATGGAGGTAGGAATTGGTTTGGTGAAGGAGAGAAGCCTAACAAGGCCTGAGAACCTCATTTATAAATGGAGACTTTGTTTAAATATCATGTCCTATTCATGATGTTAATGAAATACTGACAAATTCTTCTCATCTCAAGCTGATTTTTCTGCAAGGAGAAATTTAATGGGTATAATTGGAAGTTAAGGCCAGAAAAAAATTTCTTGTGGAGGGCTCTTCTGTGCATTGTAGGTGGGTTAGGAGAATCCTTGCCTTCTACCCAAGTGGAAATGGAAGATACTCTGAAGCACCCGTTCGGTTATAATATCCAAAGATGTCTGCACACATTGCCCAGTGTCCCATAGATGATAGACAGACAGGCCGATGCATGTATTAAATTGAAATAAAATGTTGTTGTCTTTAACTGCCAATATTTTAGAAATCGGAATAAGAAAGAAATTGACAATGTTTCAAATTTCTCACAGAAAATCCTGTGCCAAATAGCAGTAAAGAGGTGAGTGACTATTTTGTGTAAGTGGCTGGAAATATGACCCCTTTCACTGGTTACAAATCACTACACACCATGACTTTTAAAATAATGGTAGCTAAAACACCGATATTTAGTAAATAGTTGTGTTTTCTTTTAAACTCTGTTGTATCAGTGTTCTACATGAAGCTATAATTTTGAAAATTTTGTTGGATTTGTGGCAAACTTAGTGGTTTAAAAAGGGCTAAAGAGTTTTAGCCACAGCTATGTTTTTAAATTTTGCAAAAACAACTAACATAAAAAAATGCAGTGCTATATTTTTCTATAGTAACAAATCTTTGGGGAATAAATTGATATCATTTTTAAGTGGATTCCTGTGGTAATCCACATATTTATGAATGTTCAGATATTCATCACTGGGATCTGTTAGTGTATTATAAGGTAAAACAAATTTTGCAGATGTAAATAAATTAAGCATGTTGAGATGGGGAAATTATCTAGAGTTATCTGCATGGGCCCACTGTATGCAGAAGAATGTGTAAGGGATGACGTGAGAAGTAGACAGCACCTGACAGAGGCTTGAAGATGCTATGCTTTTGGCTTTGAACATGAGAAAAGGAATCACATGTTTAGTCACACTGGTGTCCTACGGCATCTGGGTAGGGAAAGGCAATGGACTGCCCCTAGAACCTCCAGAAGGATATATTACTATAGATTTGATTTCAGACTCACTTTGGACTTTTGACTTCCAGAACTGTAAAAGAATACATTTGTGTTGTTCTAAGTTACAGCGTGTGTTGCCATTTGTTAGAGCAGTGACAGGGATCTAACGCACTACTGTGTAAGGACACATGTTGCCAGGCATGGTGGCACCTGCCAGTGATCCCAGGAAGATTGCAGTTGTAGGAGCAATTAAGCATTTTGAGATGGAGAAAGTATTCATAGGGCTGACACAGGACAATTGCTGCAAGTTCAAGGCCAGCCTGGGCTACACAGTGAGTCCAAGACCAGCCTGAATGGCATAGTGAGAGCTCGTTTTAAGAAAAAAAAAATGCATGTTGTAAACTGTTCTTTAACACAAAGTTGATATTTTTAACTATAAAAATGGATCTTTTAACTGTCATAGCACAGTTTGACACAAACTAAGTAGTTAAGAAAACTCCATTTGGAATTTGCTTCTTATAAGTATTTTTCACGGGTAGTTTTTAACTCCCAAATGCACTTTATTCTCACACACCTTCAAAACATTTTCAGGAAGCATCAGGATACTATTGAAATTTCTTCAATGACAAATAATCTCTTTTGGTATTTCAAAAGGCTTTTATGTAAATAATGTTGGGATTTGAAGAATAGCATCTAGCACTTGTGTTTGATTCAAAGATCATAAATTTGAATACATGAATTCATATAAATTAGCAATCAGCCTGAAAGCTTGTTTTATTTATTTCTTTTCTTGCTTCTTATCAGAAAAATAGGAACTACATTAATCAAAAATACATTCAGTGAAAATTAAATGCAAAAGTTGTCTTCATTAATACCCTTAAGAGTAAAATTTCAAGGATACAAGTTTTTTTTTTAAAAAAACCTAATATTTGGATCTCCACTGTCATATTTCTGCTTTTCTGCTTTTTTTTTTCCACTGGGTTCTCATGGAAATAATCAGAGTTCTCAGTTCTTTGTACCAGTAACACTGCTTTACAATAATAATGAAAGAAAAACAGGACCTTTTACAAGGGAACAATGTGATAAACTTGTAAATTACACTTGGATTAAAAAGTGGAACTCACTTAAGATGTGTTATAACACCTGACTTGCAATTTGTTCCGATAAATAAGAGCCCTTGGAAAAAAGAGCAAACTGTGTCTGACATCAAAATTTACTCTAGAGTGGAGTGTTATTGTGAAATCCTGGCGCAGTGTTTAGTCTGGTGTTCCACAAAGACCTCAGAAAAAGATGATCTGCACAGATCAAATGGGTTATTTTAAGGAAAACTGATAATCGTTTTCTATGAAGTCATCATAGTGACTTCGTAGTTTAGTAAACTACAAGTGTGATATTTTGATCTGTGTTTATTATACTGAAGAGCTAAGGAAAGTATGATTTAAAAGCTGGGCACAAAGCTATGGGCTTTACAACCAATATCTTACTTAATCCTTCAAACATTCCCCGGGGATAAGTGTTATTAATCCTACTGTATACTTGAAAAACCTAGAGTATTGAGTATTTCAGTAGCTTATCAAAGTTCAGACTTCTGCTAAGTAACAACCTTAGAGCTGAAGATGAACTCCGACTTCAGGTTGGTCTGACAGTACAGCAGGTGTCACCTGCATACCTCATGCCTCCCTTACTCCTTTTCGTCTTCTATTTTAGAGACACTGTGTACAGCTGCCATATGATCAAGTGGTCAGCAGGGTTGTTCATTCTGAGGTCCGTCTCCTTGCCTCGTAGATCATCTCATCCCCATATATCCATGTGGGCTTCCCTGTGTGTATACACAGGTGTCCTAATCTCATTTTGTTTAAATGACACCACTCGTGTTGCTTTAGCGTCAACTCTAAGCACTCCTTTTATTACCTCTAAGTAAAGTGTATTATATACCTCCTCTCTAAATATAGCCACATTCTCAGGTACTCAGAATTAGGGTTTCCACCTATGAAGTTTGAAAGTACAATTTGGCCTATAACAGTGTATGTTGGCACATTCTCTAATGCTGCAATATAAATAAAGAAACCATTTTATAATTCAAACCAGCCAAATTTTATTCTCTAGCATAGTTACATGGGAAATTTATTAATGTCAATGTAGAGCACAGGGCAGTTTTTGTTAGAATTATCCTAGTAGTACTAGTGTACCAGAGGCCTGTAATCCTACTAAGAATAACAAGAAAAGGATGGAAGCTTTCATTTCTAGAGACATGTCAGCGGACCAAATATTCACTAGGTATCTGCATGCAATTTCTACAGCAACCTAACAACAATTATTGAAATCCTTGGGGTGTAGTAAGGTAGACTTGAGGCTATGTGAAGAGGGACAAAAGAAGAAAACAATGAAGATATTGCTGTCCTAAAACTTTAGAAGGTTAGAGGATTTCACCTGAGAGGTGGTCACTGATTCAAATCTTGGCTCCTCTAAATATCTGTGACTTGGAAAAACACCACTTAAGTGGTCCGCCTCATCAGGCAGGGAAGGCCCACTTAGGGAAAGCTGAGATCAAAATTCTATCTTCTTCAAATTACTATCTGTTACCTTTCCACTTTGTTTTCTTTTGGAAAAGGTGTCCTTTTAACAATAGGTGTCTTGGTTACTTTTCTCTCATTGCTGAGACAAAATATCTGACACCCAAAATGAGGGAAGGTTTATTGAGCTTATAGTTTTTGGAGGTTTCAGCTCATAATCAGCTGACTTGAAGACAGTGTGGTGTGGCACTGGGACAACATGACAGCTTCAGCAGACACAGAGACAACAAGAGCAAAGAAGGGGGGGCAAAAAGCGAAAGCATGCTTCTTTTCCTTCCTTATATTGTATTCTGGCTACCAGACATTGGGCGAGTATAGCATTCACACTGCCAATCCCAGTGCTAGACAGTGAAGCAATCACAAACGCTAGACTCAGCTGCCTTCAGAAGGCCCATCTTCCATGACCACATGAGGCTTTGGGGGGACATTTAAACACAAACCATCACAATAGGTATGGCAGTTACCAGGCTTAATTTATTTATTTACTTCTGTCTTTTATTCCTTTATTATAGTGAGAAGTTATCAAACCATAGGACTCACTGTTAAGAACCTTGTTTAGAGAGGGTGCAACACTGGGTGTCGAGAAAATAACTCTCATAAAAATACATTAGGCCAATTATTGCTTCACCCTTGAAATTGCCTTTTATTGGACTATTTAGATGCTTGAGATTTCCATGAATATATACTAAGCTGCCCAGAAATCAAAGGGTGATTAGGCCACGCATGAATTCTGAGGTGATTGCCATGTGGTGTTAAGTAAACTATTGAAAAAGCATTCCTTTCTGAAATAACAGTTGATGCTAGCACAAAGGAAATGAAATACTTTGATTTCTGTTACATGTCATAGGATTGGTTCCTGGTACGATTATATATAAAGAGTTTGATTTTCATAACTCTCCTTCTTAGCAATACCTGCCTTGCGGCATGGCAGATGGAGCCTTTCAGACAGGGATCTACCATTGCAGAGGAAACCAGGCAAGCCAGGGGGGTTCTGACCAGATGCCACACCTCTGTGCACTGTCTCAGCTCCAACCGAGGAAACCGTCTTCTTGGAGGTCATCTATGACCTTTAGACATCTGACCTTATCTCTGTCTTGTGGAGTTAAACAGGAGAATCAGCCAAGCAGTTTGTAAAAACAGTAATCTATGAAATCCTTTGTTACCCAGGGCTGTAAAAAGAAAGAGCTGAAGCTGATGGCAGGTAGCATAAAAGTAGTAATCACTTTCAGTGCATTTAGCTACATCACTCACTTGCACAGGCGCATTATAAGCTGCTTAGTTTTCTAGGGCCTGTACACTGAGCAAAACTTAGATTTTTAAATGGTGCTTGGAGACATACTCACTCAGTTAAGTACTATTCTCCTCCCACCTGCAACCAATGATATTTATGAGCTGTTAAAAACAGAATAAAGAGAAATATTTGCATTGAGTGTTTCTGTGGTTGCCTAGAATAAAAATCATCTAAGTAAATTCAAAAGAATGTCCAGTTTGCATAAAACTCTACAGCAATACACAGTCATCTGTTCAGAGGGTCAACTTGCCTCTCAAACAATAGTAATAGTATATAAAACCTCACTGTGGGTAGTAGCAGATATTCGTCTGGTGATTTTTTTTTTCAGTTTTTTTGTGGGGTGATGAGAAAAGGGGAGAGAGAGATAGAGAAACGGAGATACAGACAGCCCTTTACATAGATCCTGTAACCCAAAAGAATATTTTTCTTATTCCCACAAATTTCCAAAGTTAGACTGCTACTATAAGAAAAAGTACATGTTACCAAGAATTTCTATGTGGAAAAGAACATTTATGTTAGGCATTTAAATCTTAATTATTAACTTAATTATTATTTTATGGTTTTATTGTTAATCAATATAATTATTAATGTCATTTGTAATTACAAAGCATATAAAATGATAAAACTATGCAGGAAGAAAGATTAAAATTTTCAATATAGGCTACTGCAAGCTCATTCAAGTATGCAGAGAGCCAGCAAAGGACTGAAAAAAAAGTGGAGCAAATGAAGTGTAGTTGAGAAGAAGGGCTAGGAAATTAAGTCAATGTTTATGAATATGGCAAGTGGGCACCCTGGGAACTATGCATTGTAGTCTAATCCAAAATTATTATACCCTGAGATTTAAGCGTTTCTGAAGTCTCCCTCAAGTGTAGAAACAGTCTTCACTTGATCCTGCTCCTTAAAAAATCCATGGGAATTTTCCTTAAGCTTTCTCCTGAATAAAGTCAAGGGTTTCATTACAATCTCCATGTTTCTTATATAAGGGGAGAGGCATAAACAGATGCTGTTTCCTTTCTGTGTATTCACTGTGTTCTTTGCATATTTCCTCAAATCCACAAAAGCAGCAAGGCTTGGGTTCTGGTGTAGTTCACTCTGAAGGAAAGTGCATGACTAAGAGCAGGTGATTATTTAAACTGCAAGGATGAAGTTCCTACGAGGATTGAGAATGCCCCATTTACAAGCTCCAGCGCTGGGAGCTGGAACAAAGGAACGGGTAAGACATGATCTTAATCATCTCACAGTACAATAGGAAAGACAATCTTTTCCAATATAACCAGTGTGTACTGCAATAGATGAAGAGCTGATTTATTCCACGGGGAACACCTTAGCATAGGTTTCAGAACAGAGTTTATACAAGTGGAATAGCCTGCCTTTCCCACCAGGTTATCACAGGTCATACATAGCGCTGAAGGCTTAAGAATATTTTTTAATTTACTTTTTTCAGTGAATTATGAAGCAGGATTTATTATTAACCTCATTTTACACATAAGTAAAATGAAGTTTGAAGATGGTAAATTTCTCAACATCTGTTGCTAAAGCATGGCCAGGAAAACTCTTCAGCTCCTGCCTGCAGACACCTCAGTTCACAGCATATTACATCCTACTTGTGTGAGGAGACCTGGAAGGCACAAACAGGCTTTATGAAGGAGACCACTAAATGCTTAAAGTTTTCTACAAGTGTTTTCTATAAGAGAAATGTAACTCATAGTACTGTTGTCCAAAGATACTTCCTTGCCATAATATTAGCAGTCTTGCTCCATGAGTTAGCATTCCCATGGGAAAGCTTCATGTAATACAGTATTTGGGAATATCCTACCTTCTCAAAAAATTAACTTTATGGAAGTGTACAATGAAGTCATCTCCTACTGCAATCACTAGTCTTGGGCGAGTATTGCTCTGCTTTCACCTGGTCCCGATATTTATTCGTTCAAGTAAAGGGAAACGCACACTGTGAGTACTCCTTTCGGTCTGTATTCTTTAGCTCATCATAATGCTGTTGAGATTCATCTATGTTGATTCACATACCAGTATTTTGTGCCTTTTTCCTGCTGGGTAGTATTCCTTTGCATTGCTATACCACAATTATTAGTTTATTCTCCCATTAAAGGAGAATTTGGTTGTTTGTAGCTGGAGGAAAGAAGGATTATCTTCAAGGGGGTTATAGAGCATATTCCTTTTCAGAAAAATACTCTAGTGAATTACTCCACCATTTCATTGCTTTTCAGTTTGCGGAGTTCTCTGATCTCTGGTCTTAGAACTCTTGGTTCTTGCTCCAAGAATTCTGATCCTCTATTTGTCAAACAACCTGAAATTTTGACTCATGTCAACTATTTCTGAGTGGCAAACATCCGGTTTTGGTCTATGACTTTTGATTCAGTTCAAATCATGTGACCCCAGAGAATCCACCATGTAAACTGATCTATAATAGTAACCCAATGTATCAGAGTAGCAGTGTATGTGTATGTGGGGGCGCAGGCCAGTTTCCCCAGGTTATCCACAGGTTCTCCCTTTACAACAGCTTCACAAAACCAATGGGCTTCTACTTTAAAATGAGTTCTTTTTTCTCCAGCAATGAAAATGTTGAATTAGTAAAGAAAGAAGCTGAAATTAGAAGATGAAAAACATCTTTCTGAAAAAACACCTTTATGATCATGTTGTTTGATAAGACAATGTGAAAACGTGAAAGTCAGTGTGGTCCTGCAAAGCTGGGCGCCCCAAGGAAGAAGTTTCTTCGCTACATTCCTGGTCAAAGGCTCCATCTCACAGATGAAAGGTTACAACCCCTGGCTTTACACTAAATCCTTCCATCAGACTCACAATGAAATATCTGGCAAAGCCGCTTACATGAAGTGCTGTCTGTCTGCAGAGCAGAAGTGATAATCCGCAGAATCCTTTGCTGTTTCATGCTCCCCATCATTACTGACACGACTGTATGGAAATGAAGTGAACCCCAGCAAAAGGATCTGGAAGTGGGTCAGACAGTTATCACTGACAATCGATAGAAAACCAACTTCTCATTTGGCCATTTTTTTTCCCGGAGAGTAAGTTCCACTGAACTTAGTGACCCATGATTATAATAGTCATTTTACCTTCCAACTGAGTAGGAAGAGAATTTGGAGGGCAGTACATTTGGTGCCTTTTCTAGGGGCTGTAAAGGTGACTTTTACAAACCATACCCTCAAAATGTTTCCCCAGTCAATGTTAGTTTTGCTTGGTGTCACCTGCTGTAATCCAATTGTCCACTCATGAAGACCCTTAATGGTCTAAGCTAGTTTTAACAACTTTAAGATGAAAACAACCAAAATACTTCCAAATACATACTGAAGTGTATATTTTTGTACTTACCCAAAATCTGAGTAATAGTAAGTCATAAGTTCTTACCCTCCAGCACCCACCACTGTGTATCATCTGTGACCTGCTCAACCCAGGATGCAGTCCCTGGGTACTTACAGGACGGACCAGTGGTGTTTTATGTTTGTATCAGACAGTGAGGACCAAAGCATAGCTCTACCTCTGGCTAACATTTTTTCCTCACACAATCAGCTTGGCCTCTATGCACCTCCGATTTATCACGTGGGAAAGGAAAATGATAATATAATAACAGTAACTATCCTATAAGTTCTTTGTGAAAATAAAGTGAGAACACTCGCTGACAATGAGGCAACGGGCAATAAATATTAGATAATGCCACTGTCTTATTAGATCCTCTGGAGTATAAAAGAAATAATCAAAAGGCTAGAAGTCCTTTCATAAGGAACAGTTAATGTGGCTGATAGGCGGTGGTTGGGCTTGAATAGAAATGAAGCAAGGAGTGTGCCAGGAGGACTGCTTCACCCCCAGCACTTAACACCGATGGGACTCAGGTTTAAATGATGTGTCACATACCGTGGGCAGCACAAGGTGCGGTGCTAATTGTGCAGAACAGTCATTTAGTGCACCAGCACTGACAGCAGCTCTGCAATCATCTGGGAGGACTGCTCAGCAGAGAGGGATCTGCAGAGCGCTCGGGGAAGCAACGGAAAAGTGGTTGCCATCTTACACTATGTACAAAACCACACAAAATGGAGTTTGCAAATATCATATGGGGGACATTTTTACTCATAGTGCCAAGGAAACTGCCACTGTAGCTAATCTGAGATTAAGTGGAAATCATAGTTTCCAAAACAGAAAGAAGAAAAAAAGAATTATTCTTTTTTTTTCTCATCTGCTTATCAAGTTGACTGATTTGATCACTAATGTATTTTGAGAGTTCTCCCTACAAATGCACAATAGATAAAGTATATTTTATAGGTCTTTTTTTTTTTTTTGGCTACTGCTGATTTTATCTTTTATTTTTCCAGGACAAAAATGCTTTCCCAGGACTCCTAAATGAATCTAAGAGATTGCTTCCTCCTCTTGCATTACAATTGCACAAAATATAAAGTGAGTCTTTGTGTTGGTTACTTTTCTGTCTCATTGCTGGGACAAACTACCAGACACCCAGAATTAAGGAATGAAGGGTTTATTTAGCTCTCAGTTTGTGGAGGTTTCAGTCCATACTTGGCTGGCTCCAAAGCACAGAGGTTTGGAAGAGGAACAAGTTTATGGTGGTGGAGGATATCAAAAGCAACAAGAGCAAAGATGGAAGACAGGGAGAGCAAGACTCTGTCTGTGACTTGTCTTGCACGTAGGCCACCCACCCTAGGTGTGTAACATGCCCATAATCCCGGCACTGGACCATGAATCAATCACAAATTCTAGAAACCTGCTCTCATGACTGCATGAGGCTTTGTGTGGACACCCAGACACAAAGCATAACAGTCTCCTTTAAATCCAGGACTCTATTAAGATCAAGAATGACAGTGGAGGACTAGACTCATTTGTTCATAAGCTGTATTCTGCTATTGGATGCTGGAAGTGTAAATGCCAAAGATAGCTATGTACAGCAGGGTAAACTACAAAAAAGAGGATCATGATGACATCACAGACTAGAGTACATTAGTGTGTGTCCACTGGTACACATTTCTTTAGCCACAGCAACCATAAGATGTTTATCAGTTATAAACCTCACATAACTATTAATTCTTAACCACTTTATTGTTTCTATTGATGACAATGTGTGAAAACTGTGTTCATTGACTATTAAAAATCTGGGAAAAAATTGGTCCTTAGCTGATCATGGCACAAGAACATTATTTTTTTAGATTTAACAAATACTAATAGCAGTGATGAGTACTGTTTCCAGCTTTTAGTAATGAATAGTCTACAACTTAAAGTGGCAAACTTTGGGGATTCAGTAATCACTGTTGAAACTACCTTACTCTGCAGAGAGAAATTACTCACAGTATCTTAGGTACCTTCCACATTGCTGAGACAAAATAGCCAACAGACACCACTTAAAAAGTAAGAGAGGTCGATTCTAACTCAGATTTTCAGTACACAGTCGGTTGATTCTAATGCAGTGTCATGGTTTATGTCGGTGGCCCCCAGGCCTCATGTATTTGCATTGTGCATTTGTGACTGGTTCATTGTCTAGTGCTTGGATTGATGGTGTCAGTGCTATACCCTCCTAGGGGGTGGAGCCAGGATGTGATGTAATGGCAGGAAGAAGGTGTGTCTCTCTCTTTTGCCAGTTTTCCGCTTGCTGTTTGCAGCCGCCATGAACTGCGGCCCCGCCATGCCACCCTGCCTTGGAGCCAACTGAGTATGGACTGAACCTCCAAAAACTGTAAGAAATAAACCTTTCCTTTCTCAACTTTGGGCATCAGGTATTTTGTCTCAGCGATGAGTAGAAAGTAACTAAGACATGCAGTAATGTGTGGCAGAGGGGTAGGGAAGAAGAAAAACTCCTTACTTCATGGTGAGCAGGAAGCAGAGAGAATAGAGGAGCCAGGAAGGGAGATACAACCACTCAGGTCAAGCTGCCAAGGACCCATTTCTGTATTAATTGGTCATCTCAGTTACATAACTTTTGTTCTTTATTTTCCCAAACCCTTGATTGAAAGGAAAGGTCAATATTGGAAGGGAACTAAACCTGTCTCCATATCTTTTCAGTTATGGGTCACACAGCATGTCAGGAAACTTTCCTTGGGTCAGACAGTGATAGATATGAGAGATACAGAGTAGAAAATGTTATGACTTCTTTCACTTCCATATCTTAAATGATGTTACCAAAAGATAGAATCTGACCAGAGGGGATGGCAAATATATTGAAAGGCCCTAAGCTTCCTATAGAAACAGTGCAGGGAAACAAAGAGAATATACCATGCCCGTAAGATGAGAGAAAAATAAACTGTCAATAAGGGTATTACTCTGGAAGGCTCTTGATTGAGTTTGCCTCCTTATACACAGTGGAAAGAGAGCTCATTTTCCAATAATCTTTGGCTTAAATTGTTTTTGTGTTTAATAGTCACTCTCTCATAAGCGGTAGGCATTGTGTATGGTTCCCAGGGATTCAAAACAGGGCAGGGTTTTGTCTTAGAATTGAGATTCTGAATTGGATTAAATCCTTTCCGGAGCATATGCACTGTAAATTCTTCCCTCCTCCTTTCATGTAATCCACTTTTGCGACTCAACTTTTGGTCTGAATCAGATGCAGTACCTCAAAGGCCTTTTGGTTCTAGTTAGCCCTCTCCATAAGCCCCTGAATATTAAATTGTGGAGCGATAAAGAACTGGCAATGTCTCCCCTGCATTCTCAGCCTTGCTTATTTTCCCCAGAAGTCAGCTAAACTTTCATATGAGTGGTGAAAATTCTGACGCTGCCCTCCTAAATACTTCAGAAATGGCATTTAGCTGTTACTGTGGGAGAGAATTTACAAAAAATTCGACGCTGATAGGATTACATTTGTTCTTCATTTGATCTTGGTGAACTTCTTAGGCACGAGAGCACATTACTTTTATTGTGCTGTCATTTCTGAAATCTAAATTGCACAAAATCTTTTAAAATCACCCAAGAGAACTCCTAAATAGGTTTAGTGTCATTCTATGAATAACAACACCAATACAGGCTACAGGGTGGCCCAGGCTCTTCCATATGCTGGAATGTACGGAAGACTTGCAACGGCCCAGACAGATCTGCTACTGAGGACCCAGGAGGGAAGCATGACTCACCAGACCTAGGGTTCTGGGTCACTTACTGCAGCCATTTTGTTTTACAGGAAGTTTAAAGCCCACAGGATGAGCTGGCTTGACCAGGAGACAGGGATGATTCCAAACCACAGCTTTTTAAACTGTGCTTAATATCAATTTAAAATAAAAGACACAAACTGTGATCATAAAATTCATTCAATGGCAGCCAAAGTAAACCAGAGCATATTAATTTTGAAGGCATTAAACGCTACATCTTTCAATGGGCAAAGGACACCAGGTCCCAGGAACAGGTTTAGACTGCAAGTTTAAAATCAAACCCAACTTCCTGTTATTTACCAGCTACTATCCACTTCCACAGTGTGTTTCCTCGTGGATTGTGGACAAAATCAGGATTTGTATACATTTTCTGTGGTTAACTGTGAAACACAGACATTTTCTTTTCTTAAAAAAATATACAGCTTTAGACACTTGAATATGTTGCTAAGCCTACACTGCAAAAATTATAATTGGTTTTTCCTACATACTAAGTTTGGTAAATATTATACAAAATTAGGCATATCATCCCTGAAATGAATGCCTTAATCATTTGTAATCCTAAAATCTCACATGCTGCCTCACATGCAAAGAGGGCTGAAAATAAAGAAGTAGAGTTCCAAGGCCAGGTTTCACACCCAGAATATCTGTTCTCTGAACACTCTTGACTACAACAAAGACTCACTAAGCTGTTACGTTTTCACTTAGATAGAGTGAACGTAACAACAAAATGATAGGATTCCAAACTGCTATATAATAATTGTTTGTGCAGTAGTATTAACTGTGACAGAGCTGGAGCAAGTGTAAAGAGACTTCAGTCTTTATTTTCCATAGAACAAAAATACAATAAGTTTGGAATGCACATCCCATCCCCACCTTAAAAACAAAAAAAGAAAAAAAGAAAAGAAGGTAAAAATGGAAACAAAGGTTTTGTAAATAAGGGAGGTAGAGATGTTGAAGGCGGGGAGGGGAACGGGAAAATGAAGATTCAAGCTATGTCATGTTCCGGTACAAATTCCCTACGATGAATGTGACCATGATGCATACATAAAACGTGCCGATAAACTTAATTAAAAAAAAGAAAATTTGTAAAGCAGATACAAAAATGCCCCAAGTTTACCATTACCACCAAGGATGATGCCAGAATTGTTTGTACAGGAACCAGCATCATAATGTATTTTTGTGTAAGTGACAGCTAAACACCAAATTGAAGCTCCTGAACTAACCCAAAATATATCCAGGAAAAAAAAAAAAATCTATCTTTCTTCAAAGAAGAAATAAAAATGAAAATTTCTCTTCCACTTGGGAGACAGTGGAAGTAATCAGTCCCACAATTTAAAGCACTTTTTTTCTTTTTGAAAAAGGACTAAAGCCCATCAACTGAGGAATGGATAAAAAAGTTGTGGCATTTTTATACAATGGAGTACTACTCAGCTGTAAAGAATGATCACATCAAGATATTTATAAATAAATGGACACGACTTGAGACCATTCTCTTAAGTGAAATAAACCAAACTCACAAGGGTAAATACCATATAATCTCATATAATATGAGATTTGATAAGAGTATATAAGACTTTATGGTAAGCATGAGGCCCCATCTCATAGCTTCGAAGTCTTTCAAAGTTTTAAATCATCAGTTGGAAGGGTGTTATCCTGTTTTGTTTGACTATATCATACGTGATGATATGAACAGCTGTTTTGAAGAAAACATTATGATAGCTATTGCTGATTTAATATTATCCTTCTTAGAAGTCCTACCATGCTTTTTTTTGTTCTATTGCCGTTGGTTCTGTCTACCACATTGTGTCTCATTGGAATTTGAATATGTGTGATAGTTCAAACAAATTTTTTTCTTTTTTATGAAAAATGAGATATTATAATACCCATTGATCATTTTCTGTTATTCCGTTCAGAAAGCCCTGGAATTCTTTCACTATATGCATGGCTTTATACTATTGTGTTATGTTTGATATTATTGTAATTGAAACTATGCTCAACTATAGCAGAGTAAGAGATATGGTGTTAGATACTGTTAATATCCAGTTGACTTAATGTAAAGTACTGTGTTGCCTATGTTGTCCTGTTCTGATCTGCTCTGTACTGCCCCCTTTTGTTTTATTCTCTTTTAAATAAAAAAAAAAAAGAAAAAGGACTAAAGTATTTTAATGTGTGTTTTGGGCCTGGCACTAATGTGGCCTTGGAGATTCCTGGCCCCTCTCTTGTGGGATGTACGCATCAAGCAAAGGCTCACCCAGGCAAAATGCAAAACTACAGCGGAGTGGGGTTAACACAAAGAAGTGAAGCTTGCTGTGAAATCCTCGGAAGGAAGAATCCTCTTCAGGGTGGTCCATGATGACTCCCTTAGAGGCCAGTGCTGGTGCTGGCACCTAAAGGGTTAAGCCAAAGTCAGCTATGAATCTCAGGAAAGGAGAGAGCAGGGGTACAAAGAAGCAGGCTAAGATGAGCAGAGGCAGAAGGGCAATGGTGCCAGGAAATAAAACATAGCCACAGGGGTGGCAGAGATGGTCCTGATGACGGTGATGGAGTGGGGATTGTCAAGAATCTCTTGGCGCAACCTCAAGGTGTTTGTGTGTATCCACCCACGAGCTATCCAAGTTTCCTCCTCATTCATGGACTTCCAGTATGGACGAGAGACTGAGTAAAGTGTATGGGGCACCAGTGAGGCCACTGCACTTCATTCTGACCTCCACAGTTCTCAGGCTGGCTCACATCAATCTAAACCCCACAAAATATTAATATGCTTAGCACAAGTTGCCACGGGTTTTTCAAAGAAGATATATACAAAAGGAAACACTACAAATGAGTATTGTCATTCTATTTGCTATCTATTGTCACAATTACAGGAGAAAATTTTATCTGTAAGTGAAGAAAAAATGTCACCCTACTTTTTCTCGGTCCCAAACCCAAGTCTTTTCATTTATTTTAAACCAATTCTAGATGAAAGCTATCAAATGAATCTTTGCAGACAGAAAAGTTGTAGCTACCTAATAGCTACCAGTTGGTATACTGGTGTTAATATCCAATGAAAACTCACATTAAAAAAATATCCTAGTAGGTTTTTTTTATTATTATTGTTTGTTGGTGCCATTTATTAGTTCATTGGTACCATACATAAAGATCATATGCATCATAAGGAATTTGTACCTGAATGTGATATATCTTGATTTTACTTTTTTCCCCATCCTCTTTCTTTTTAAATGATAATTAAGCAACAATTGGAAACATCATAAGCATTTTTTTAAAAGAGAATTTGGGCCAGGGATTTAGCTCAGCAGCATAAGCACCTGCCTTGCAAGCGCGTGGTCGTGATGTCAATCCCTAGTACCAAGAAAAGAGAAAAAAAAAAAAAAAGATCCTTATATGCTTGGCCTGACAAAGCACCATTCAATCCCAGCACTTGCGATTGTGAGGTAGGAGGATTGTTGCAAATTCAAGACCAGCTTGGGTTACAAAGTGAGCTTAAGGCCAGCCTGAACTGTATGGTGAAACCTCATTTCACGGAGACAAAAAACAAAACAAAATAAAACAAACTCCACCAAAAGGTGACATATGAAAATGCTGCTGTTTAATTGCTTTGAGTGTATGTTGTTGTCATTAAAGATAAACACTGTTTAGAAGGGCAGCTAAGACATCTGACTTTCAGGAAGGTTGCCCAGGATGCAATGCCGAATGCTCACGTGCCAGAAGATAACTCTGCTTTTCTTTTAATTGGTGAAATTATAGTACACACTGCACAGAGATGGTGAAGACATGATCTGTGTAAACAAGATGCAAAATACCCTCTGTGCTGATTCCTTCCTGTTAACACAGCAACAGTTCATTTTTGCACCATAAACAATAATAATACGGTAATTCTTAATCTTCTTTCCCTTTGAAACTATTTCAAAGACAGCTTCAGCGTCTTCACACTTTTTTTTAATAACATAATTCCTTTTAGATTTGCTGCCAGTATGTCTCCTCCAATTGGCTTTTTAAAGTCTCTTAGACTTCACCCCATTATTCCCACAGAACGGCCACCATAGTCAGGATGGCCAAGGGCACCTCAGAGCTGAGTTCCGCAGGCCCTCCCTTCTCACCTGCACTGTACGCTCATTCATTTGTGGAAGGTGACATTGTCCTGGTTACTTCCATTGAATCAGGCTTTGTAAATTGCATTGTAGAACAACGCAACCTCACGGCTTCTCAACACCTTTGCTGATCGCTCTCAATCCTCTGTGATAGTTTATTTATTATTTTCCGATTGCTTAAAATCGAGTCTTTCTTTCCACTCTTCTTTCTCCAGGCTCATCCCTTTGGTGAGGTCATTTACTCCAACAGCTTTTATTAAAAATGCTCCAAGTTTCTGGTCATTACAGAAATTTAAATTGAAAGAAAACTAAGATTATATTCTACTCCAGAAAGAGTGGTCATCATTAAGGAATAAAAATAAATAATTAAAAAAAAATGCTGGTGAGGTTGGGGGCATGAGGGAAGAAGTACCAGTGAATTACAATGTTGACAGGAATATAAACAACCAGTTTGGAAATCAGTGTGGAGATTCCTTACAAAACTGAAAATAGAAATTCCATTTGACCCATCTATTCCCATAAGTATCTTTTTTTTTAAAGATACCTTATCATATATGAACAAAGGAAATTATGCAGATGTACCAACTCCAAAGAAAGAATGTAAAGATTATGTGGTGCAAATATATATTGATAAAAATATAAATAAAGTCAAAAAATAAAAATAGGTTCTAAGTTTTTTACTTTTCCAAATAATGGAGTCTTAACAGAAAATTATGCAATAGGGCCAAAAACATTGGGTTACATCACAAATCTAATAGACCCCACAAATAAATATAAGCCATTATTTAATATGTAAGGTCTATTAATCATATAACTATAGAGTAATGGGCTGGTATAGCAATAGATAGCAACAGAGATTAAAAGTTATGAAAGAAACAGATTAAATTATATATGAATAAATATTTGTGAATAAAAAGCACTTCTAACCCTGAAGACATTGATGACAACTATATCAAATAATAAATAGTAGATAACTCATGCCTTTACATTGTAAGTAATATCTAATATAAATAGTTATAAGTGGAAAATTTTAGATTTTTGTTAACACATATAATTTTAACTATAATGTTAGCTAATTGACTTATTTGAAAGCAATTTATCCACTCTCAAGCGAAGAAGGGAAGAAATATTAATGGTTGTGTTCTGTTTCTTCCATTACCCCCTTATCTACAGCCTATCAAAATCATATCTCCTTTCGGCTCTGTGTATTATTTATAGTCTATGCTTCATGGTTTGGTACTTACAGTTCTTTGCTTTTCTTATTTTGTATGTGTATGCATTTTATTTTTTGCATATGTTACAAGTAACTGAAGGGCTAGTTCTTCCTTTGTAATTCACTGGCACTCAGCAGTGTAGTCAAGATAGGTTATGCTTAGTGATCTTCGGTATGTTAGATCACTCAGTGAGATAATCCATGTGCTTTAATATATTTGCTTCTTTAAAAACCAAAGCAATCCTTAAGAGCAGTCTTATAAATAATGTATGATGATCCCAATATTTGCTATTAGAATGTTTTCTTTCCTTTTTGTGCTTTAAACGTCTCCCAGAGGCCCTGAAAGAGGGCTGAATCTTTCAATTTTTCTTTATTCAAAAAATTTCTAATTTGCAAGAATAAAAATAATCTTTTACTCAAGCTGGCAAAGCCACCATTTTATTATCTTCTAAACGAGCTACAACCTGATCAAATTACCTGGCTAACATCTGCACGAGCCTTGAACTATCTATAGAATTCACAATGGGCTGACATGGCTGACTATTTCCAAATCTCTCGCAACACCTCTGATATTTTTATGGTTTGTCATCTCCCACAGAGTGCTTCTTTCAGTCTGTTCCTCGCTTTCTACATGAAAACTCACTTTGATTCTCTCCTGCTGCTTATGAGTAAACTCCCTGATGTGTTTGCAATTTATTGTGATCTATTTTCCTCTTTCCAATAAAGATGAATTTTACAGCCCTTCCCGTAGTGGCCAATGTGAAAGAATATCTTCAACGTGAGGTTAGTCAAAACCAAGGTGTACTGAATTCAGTTGGCACTAAATAAATGATGTGTGACTGTAAATATTTTATTGAAGCAGCATTTTAATACAGGCAATTTTAAACAGAAAACATAATTAGGATGAGAAAGCTAGCAGTGGCAATAAGAAAGGGAACTTAGAGTTTTTCTTTCTTTTGTTCATTCCACAACGATTTGTGCTTTGCCTAACACAGTTGTCTAGAGTGATGACACAATGAGCCAGATCAGGATGTGAGCAAAATACATGGTAGAATGCTCTGTGGCCAACGTCATTATTCATACTCTGACTCTGGCTCATGTCTCCAGTCTTCTAATTCCTTATATTTTTGCCATAGTCACCTCGATACAGCCTTTCACTGTTCCATCTGCATAGATTAACCTATGCATTTTGCCCTGAGAGTTTGTCTTCATCTCTGTAAATGAGTCCTGGCGTCCAGCTACCTGGAATCTTTCTAAGCCTGCTCGCCAACCACCACCACCCCTTGCCACCAATACAAAATTTATCACTTACTTCTTGGTGGTAACTGCTAATATTTTCTTACACACAATTCCCTGAAGTTTGCTCATTTGTTTATTTTCCTATATCTCTTGTTGTGACAGTTTGTAGCCAGGGTCCATGCCTTCTGGGTCTTTTAGTCCGTGCTCCCTATTATAGTTTATCAGGAAAGTCAATTGCTCGGTTAATATTTGTTGAATGTTAATGTCATGAGGACTTGAAAAATCTTTCCCTTTGCTGCCTTATCCTCAACACACCTGACATAAATCAAGAGTCAGAGAAACTTGCTTAATTCTCAAATATCAACTGCAGTTGAGCAGACACCCAGGGACAGCATTTTTTACCCTGAACAAGTTATTTGGGAAAGCACAGTGCATAGAGGCTATATTATTGCCTGAGAGTCTAAAGGAGAGAACAGAAATGACAGGGCATGAGTATTGACATATGCTCTCTCACCATTCATATTCATCTGAAGAGTAAACACCAAAGGCATGCTCCTCGAAGGAAGGAATCAATAAACTGAACTTCATTAACATTAAAAACTTCTGCTTCTCAAAAGATACTGTCAACAGAGGAAAGATAAGCCACAGACTAGGAGATTTAAAAACAATTTTACAAAAGGCATATCTAAAAAGATCGTTATTCAAATTATCCTAAGACCTATGAAAACTCAACAATAAGAAAACAACTCAAGCCCAGATGAAAGAACACACATAATTGGAAAATAAGTGTATACAAAGACGTCCCACATCATCTATCGTTAAAGAAATGCAAATTAACAGAAGGAGAAAATACTGCACATTGGTGGGATGGCGAAACCCACACCACTAGCAACACTGACTGCTGGGAGCTTGCGGGGAGGCTAGTCCTCTCCTTCACTTCTTGTGGGAATGAAGACTGTACAGCCAGTATGGAAGAGAGTTTGTTAATTTCTTTCAAAAATATACACACATTTATCATAGAAGAAGGCAATCCTCTTCCATGGTATTTTCTCAAAACAGTTAAAAACATGTCCATGGGTGGAAAAAAACAAAACTACAGACAGATGTGCATTGCAATTTATTTAGTATTGCCAAAACCTGGAAGCAACCGTGATGTCCTTCAGGAAATAAATGGATCGTTTAGTTCCTCCAGGCCATGGGACACCCTTTAGCACAGGAAAAGAGTTACCAAGTTTCTTCCATGAATGGATGAGGCATATCTAAGAGATTTTTATTCAAAATATTCATGAAAGACATAGAAGAAACTAAAATGCCTTCCTTGAAAAGACAAAGAAGAAACTAAAATGCCTGTAACTAAAGCAAAGAGGAGAATCTGGGAAAGTTTCATATAATGCCAGCCATATGACAGTCTGGAATATCAAAACTGTAAGACCATAAAAAGATCAGAATTGCTCAGCAGGAAAAGGGCAGTGAGTAAGAGGAAAACAGACACTCAAGGCCGTGAAACTATCTTGAATGATGGATGGATTTCATTCTACATTTGTCTAAACCCACAAAACGTAGATTGAGTGAATCTGAATGTAAACTATAGTTTTTGGACTACGACGAGTCACTGCAGGCTCATTAATTACAACAAACTTTCCCAGGAATATTGCTGTCGGGGAGGGTATACCTAGGATGTGATGGAGGGTGTGAGGCAAAGCCCTCTGCTTTCCATGTAAGTTCCTTCTCGATCAAAAACTGCTCTAAAATAATACGATAGTTAAAATCTAATTTTCATTATAATAGTTAGAAAAATAAATGAATCAAATACATTTAGTATAGACTTCATAAATGAAAGTTCATTATTATAAATTTATATAAATAAAAAATGAGATATTATATCAAGCAAATGAATTTACTAGATTAGTTAGCTCATTAATAGATCAGGTGACTTTGTGTCTTATCTTTATAGTGTAATATTCCATGTGTACAGAAGCTTTCTTAAAGGCTACAAACTATCTTCATTAGGTGAAGTGTCTGTATTTTCAATATAGAAAATTTGCATATTAAAGTCACTTTTAATAGACAATGTCAAGGAAAACTTCATTTTAATCTTTTGTGTATTACTGGTGCACTTTTAACAACATAATTCAAATGAAACTTTACAAATGCGTCTATATAAAGACAACAGTGATTTGGAACTCAAAGAACAAAAAAATATATTTCTCAAAATAGTAAGTTTGTATGTTATCACTGAATATCACTATGAAAGGCAATCAGTTTTCACTGTGAGATACCTTGAAACCACAAAAAGGTATTCACAAATTTCCAAATCAAAAATGCATTACAGGAAAAGAGATTGTAGATGTTCCCAGAATTATTCATTGAGTGTTTATGCAAAGGATCTGATACCATGGCGAAAATCTCTGTTAGGTCTCCATGGGTTTCAATGAATTGTGTTAATGGACTCACGGAGTAATCAAATTATGGTAATTTAGGAGAGACATCCCAACCTCTTCATGTAAGGTGTTCATGAGTGATTTCCTCTATTTTCTTTTTTTGTGATCAGAGTCACAACATGAAGTGTCATTAATCACATATGATAATGACACTCCCACAGTGATTTATGGAAAAGGCTAAAGCAATGCTGACACCTGACAATAGTTACAGTCATTTAATCTTGTCCCTATGAACATGTTATTCTGTTTCATTAACTTGAGTTGTTTGGTGAATTTTAATAGTATTCACATTCAAATTTTATCACATCATAAGCACAATAATAACTCCAATAGTGGAAAATAAAGAAAAAAGAATAAACTTATTTTCCTTTCTGGAGCATCAGTAAGAAATTCAGAAAACATAATAATACATATTATTATTTGTGGAAGGGTGTTTATTCACCTGTCCTTTTTATAAATATAAAATCACTGAAACGGTATCAGTCTGAAAAGACTACCTAACAATAAACAGAGGTATACTTGATACATGTCGAAATAAGATAACATTCAGAAATCTACAGTACTGGATCCCAATTCAAGATTTTAGGAATATAAATAGAGTAATTTTATAGGACGATCTATTAAAACAATTCATCCTGAATATAAAAGAATTTGCCTAACGACTTAAAAATGATTGTGGCAGGCTTACTTGGTAAGCTAAGTATAAAACTTAACCTCAAAAATGTTTTTGAAAGATAGTTAGATTTGGAGTAGAAAACTATACAATGATAAAAAGCAAATTATTTTAGATGATTTGTAAACAACATGGTTCCTTTGCCACAGTAGCATTAGGAAATTTTATATGACTTTTAGGGATGTAATACAAAGTACTACAATTACATTCAAACAGAGTGGCTGAATTTTTAAAATAATTCCCACCATTAAAATAGTTTGTTTTTGATATGTGTTTGGTTTCTAGATAACATAAATTTTGTCATTAATTACAAAGGCAGAAGAGACAATAGATAGTAAAAATACAACTATGTTCATTGTATCTATTCCAAAAATATTGTTAATTATCTTTTCAACTGGATTTTACATTGTCTCAGAGCTCTGTTAAAACTGATGCATACATTGCCTGTAAATTTTTTAAAAAGTGCTTAAATACTAAGATTACAATAATAAATTTTTATACCAAAGTAAATCTTAAAAAGTACAAAAGATAGTTTACTTGTGTGAATGATTCTAGCCAATAACAGAGTGGAATGCCTATCTTAAGTTAGAAACTGCATCACAGCCATTCAGAAAATCCAACAGAGAAGAAATATAATTTTGAAGTCAACATCAAGGGAACAATAAAAGTGTAAGTAACGGAAGCACAATCCGTTCTTATGTACAAGCAATAATAAAACCACGGGTGTAGGAACTGACAGTTTGTGGGGGAAAAAAGTCTTTTTCCAGCACTTTCAACTATTTATCAGACAGGCAGAGAGACTGATGAATAGGAAAGTTTTGTTATTTAACTTATCCTGCAGGTCTCTGCTTTAGGAAGAACTAGTGCTACTTTAGAAGTATTGGATCCTGACTCATTAAGTCCTAAAAATATCCAACAAGAATTTTGAAATTATTTACGATAATTATTTTGGCTTCAATTGCTGGGGGAGAACAAAAATGTTAAAGACACACTGGAGTGAGTATAAAGCAAAGAGTAGAAAGTCTATAGAATTTATTTTTAAGCTTTTTTTAAACAAAATATTTAGTCCTAGTTTTATTTTTTACTTTATACCTTACAATATGAGATTAACTAAAATCTCAAGCAGTCTGTGCCCTGTGTGTGCCTTACATATAGCATACAAAACATGTTTTTCCAGAAGGAAAAAATTAAAAAAGAATAAAACCCACGAAAGATTAATCTTTGTTTACTGGCTCCTATTGTAGTACCATGAAAACAGAGCACATAGAAAAAGACTAATCTTATCAGCAGAGTATCACATAGTGACAATAATGATATTCACAAAACAGACAATTATGGTTCTTAAAATTGACCTTGCTATGGTAGGTTTTTCTAGTCAACTACTTGGGATATATTTTGCTTCATTTCTACACAGATCTATGATACCAATAATATTTTTAGTTATAAGAATTCTCTCTTGCTTATTGAACATTTGTTTCCTATTTCTACATTGTATTAATTATTGTAAGAACCTGGTGTGAACAATTCTTTCTAACTTCCTATCATCCCCACTTTGCAGATTAGGAAATAGAGGCTCCATAAGAAAGTCTCACCACAAAACAAGTGGCAGAAGATTACCATCCTTTACTCAGTCTACTCAACACATAGAAGTCTTTTGACTGTGTGCTTTGTTATCTTATACCCACCTGCATATTGATTTTGAAAACTGTCAAGAAAAACATGACATTAGTGAAATTCTTTATATAGTAAAATGCCCAACATTGCTCTTTCAACTTAGCAAGACTCTACCCATCTTTCTGAGATAGATTTGGAAAGATATAGTCTGTGGAAACTTACATAAAAGAGGCAGAGAGATTTTCTTAAGAGTATTTATTTCCCTCTACTCCAAGAGCCAGAAATTCATTCCTGAACACTCTCAGCTGACTTCATTTGTGATCACTTCACAGCCTAAATTCCTTCCCAACTGTGACATGGCACTATGCCTTCTACCAAGGTGCTATGCCAGTGTTTCTAAGGCATGCCTGCCAATCAAATATAGGGCTCAATAGAGAACACTGCAAATGCCATGTCTTAGCAGGATGCCTATTATCTCTGGCAGGAGTGTGAGTTAACACCTAGTATGTCTTGAGTGCCAACGTTAAAATGATGAATTGTAGAAGAAAATGGAGCCCAATAGATGTAGATGTTTGATTCTGCCAAAAAGGCAGGTTGACATCCAAGAAGTCCATGAAATCCATTACAGATCAGGTATCCTACTGCTCCTTAGTGACTTTGGAAGTTGAAGTGATTTAAGAACAAAATGATATTTCGTTCTTGTCCAAGTTAGTTGTGTCACCCTAATGTTAGAATTAGTTCAAATACAAGAGTGAGAGCCAAAAGAAGTAACTAGATAGATTCCAAAGCCACATTCAAAGACTCATACATGGCAAGGTTGCTTACTGCTTTCAAGTAAATTGGTAGCACATTAGTTGAGCAGCCCTTATCTTCCAGATTACATAGAGCTATATGTTTTGATGTGGACTCCTGAATACATATCATAGTTCTGACAAACCGATAATTATCATTTTAGGAATCTCACTCCCAGTAAAGTATTTCATTCTGTGATGAATACTACTCACTTGGTCAAGGAAAGAAGTGAAGTTACTTAGACAACTAATTGGGGTCAAATTCACTTCCAAAGTAGCTCTTAGTCTTTGAGCTCTGGAGTACATCATATCCTCTTTTCTATTCCATGTCTATTTATATTGTGCTCATAGTATAAAATATAACTATGGGCATTTATAATAACACATCATAAAATATCCATAGTGATACTAGTATATACATTATGACTAGTAAATGTATACTGTTTATATAGTGTGATTTTCTCAATAACGCTGAAATTTTATATTTCCTTAATAATTTATGATTCAGTCAACGTGAAATTCATGATTAGCAAAACAAGATAAGATGTTCTGAGAAGAAAATGGACTTCCATGGATTGACTGATCCTGTATCAATGGTCATCTGAAAGTTTTTGACTCATACATACTTATCCTAGTCCATAGATACTTTACTGATTGATGTTACTTGGCTTTACCTTCTCTCTTCTGTGGTCTGGTATGTGCTTTGGAGTGGGAGTTCTTTTAGGACAGGACTAGGAGTTAGTGTTGAATAAATATTTGCTGAATGGAGTGATGGATAATTGCATGAACTCATATATCCCTTGGGTTGCTAAAACGACTTTGGCCAACCCTACGGATTATAATTTTTATGCCTGGTCTGTCTTTGAAGATTTCTCATAGGAACTTATGCATTTGAGCAAGACCTTTCTTTCAATCATTCACTCATGACACCCGTCTTGTTTTTATGCATGGGCAAGAATGATGAAGGCCTCTCAGAGGAAATTATTTTAATTACCAAAATCAGAACAGCTTAATTGTAAATGCGCAATATGAGCATTTTACAAAAGAGATTTGTTGCTTTTTCCTTTATTTCCTTCCTTACTCTTTAATATCATTCTAATTCACAGTAAAAATATTGCCAAGATTTCAGGATTTAGAGATTACATCTCTATTTTCTACTTAATCATACTTAGGAAAATCTATGATGTTAATTCATGAAGACTATGAGACCAATGATACTCACTTATCTCCAGTAAGAATTCCTGGAACTAAATTGCAATAAGGTAATCAATCAACCTTTGGATAGATGAGCTGAATTCTAAGACATACAGGGAAAATGTGCAGAAACTTCTTACTCTGTTATCTATGGAAACATTGTGAAGATCTACAACTTCTTCCAGATATATGATACAGATACAAGGAGTAACACTGAAGATTCTCTGTTATTCAGAAGATCTCCAGCAGAGATACCATGTAGCATACAGTGAAGGGGAGTAGGTTTCCCAATTTATATTGGGTGATTAATATTTCACTTGTCCACTCTGTCTTTGTATCTAGATGTTCCAATAAATCCACAAAATATGTATTATTCTGTTGGTAATATCATGGTTAATTTTATCTCGTGGCAGGATTCTAGAAGGGTCTAGGTGACATCTTTTCATAAAGCCACCAAATATTGAGGGCAGCATTTAAAATAAAGTGGGGGATGTTGTAACACACATAGCTATTACCCAAACATCACCATCATGGTAAAAGAGGAAAAAGTCATCAGTGACGTCAGTGACAGTAACATCATCTACCAAACACAAGCTGCGCTTGCGATTGCACTGAGGAACGGGGAAGCAGGTTAGGCTTGTTTCTCTCTCAACTACTAGTTTAAAATCTTCAGATTGAGGAAAACTACTGTACAGGCCAATGTGACAACTTTACAGTAACGGATACTGTGACATATTAGGATAGAGGTTCTGAAAACAGACTGAGTAAAATGCTGATTAGTCTGTCAGAAGCCGCCTAGAAAAGCAAGTTGTAAGGAGGGGATTTAACAAGTTTCCAAAATGGAGGAAAGATGGTTCAGGAGTGAAGAGAAAGGTGAAGGAGTTTAAAAATGGCAGAGATTGTCACAAACACTCTCCTAGAGAGCAAGATGTAGACTTCTCTTGACTAAAACTGGGCACAGAATGGAGACTGAAGAATAAGGGCAGCAAGATGAGTGAGAAATCAGAGACTAGAAGGCCAGGCTGTTTGGCTTTGACTTGTGGATTTCTTGTGAATGAATATCCACCATTCCCAGCATGGCTCTAGCAAAGAACCAAACACTTAGTGAATATTTCAGGTAACTGGAAAAATTGGTAAGAAACATCATGCCAGGATTTATTAACAAAATGGTGGCTTGATGAAAATTATATTTCCTGGAAGGCATTCTTAGGATGCCCCCAAGGAGATCCAGCACCAAACCTGGGAGAACTGACTACACCTGGGATGATCACAATTTAAATTTCAGCAGAGAAATAAAGAAAGGGAAACTATGTGAATGGGAAGCAACATGGAAAGAAAACATGTGCTGCGAGGCTCCCAAGGAACTGTGTTCCTTGAAATCATTCAGCTCAGTTTTCAATACATTAGTTTGTAGGGTTGCTGACTACCCCACAAAAGGCCTAAAGGCTGAAATGGAGACAAAGAAAGACTTCGAGGCTGCAGATAGAAGTTAGACATGAACTTTCTCCCTCTTGCAAATACGCTGTTATTACTAGCAACCTCTTGAAGAGATTTTTGACTCAGCAGCAGAGGGCAGACAGAAAATGACACTGTGGAGCTAAAATTATGGGATGCTGACATTCAATTGTCTGCCCCCCCCCCCGGAAATTGAGTCAAAGTTGTGTACAGAAAACTGTTAACCTAATCTTCTGGGTTGTCTTGAGGGAAATAATTTAAAAATCTCAACATAAATCAGTTTAAACACTCTAAATTAATTTAGTCAATAGAATTACAGAATAAGGCTAAGTCAGCTCCCTAGCACAGTGGTGCCATGTGCCCAGGAAGAAGCTTCCTATGTCCAGGAGTCAGAGACTGCTGCAGAACTGTCCACTTCTGCCACAGGGATGTGAGCTTCCCGACTCCGAAGGGAAACAAGAAGTCACAGTTCACCGAGTGGTGACCAAACTATCAATCCCATGATGCTCATTTATGAATTAATAGTGAGTATGCAACATGCTATGATCTTCCTCATGAGAACCTTTGTCTTGGTGGTCACAGAGGATGGGAGGATGAGTGTCAGCCCTGGCAAGGCACTGAGGTGTATCCCTTCATGCACCTAAGTGGTAATTCATTAAAACTATAATTTACTTGTTTTTCCTTCCCATATAAATACATGCTAAAACACCTAGGGAGAAATGTAAGATGTGTAATCTTTCAGGTCGTTGCCTAAAAGTACCCTTGTACACAACAGTGATGAGAACAGCAAAAATCATGAAATGGCCTCAAATCCACCTATCCAAAGTGATCAGCGGAGTTTGGGCCATTTAATCCAGCAATGAACCACCATCAAGAGTACTAGGACTGGTTCTATAGAGCTAAATATCTCAGAGAAGCCACTCATGATTATAATTTGCCACTTATTTATTGAGTTTACTGCTAATGCTAGCACCCATACATACTTGCCAACTGCTGTATTAATTAGTTTCCTCTACTTCCCCAGGGAAGATTGAAAATCACAGAGTAATCCATCTGTAATGATTTGCAAACTTCCCAATGCTCATCACATTTAGGAAGCCTGGTAGCAGCACATACAGGGCTTTCGAGACACTGGCAAGAACAAATCTCTCAATAAAGCGTCTACATTATTTATGCTAGAGTTCTAATCAGGGATAAAAAAGCACCATGCAAAGACAGAATGTTTGTCTCTTTACTTTCTAGCCAGAGGAACTAAAGGAATAATCAACGACACGAGTTTAGATTTTCTTAAATGTGTTTCTAAAATTTCTTTACCTTAAATAGGAGAATAATGTATTCAGACTACATCTGTGCACTATTTCATTCATTAGCTCCTAGACATGTACGACCCCTAGACATGTACAACTCTATCTGGACAGTAATGAATTATGTGATTTTAAGACACTAAATATTGTGATGGGAACCTCTTCATAAGAATTACGAGCCTTTTTTGATTCTGGGTATGGTGGTGTGTGGCTATAATTCCAGTACTCAGGAGGATGAGACAGGAAGACTGCCAAGACTTCAAGGTCAGCCTGGGCTACATAGTGAGTCCCTGGTTGCTGTGAACCACATGACAAAATTCTGTCTCGATAAACAAACAAAAGGACCCTTTTTTTGAAAGCTGAATCAGAGCTCTTATGTAAGGCTCTTTGAGCTTTTTGTGGTAATTTATAGTCTGCACTGTTTTTCACAAAAAGTAAAATATACATTAATAATTCTAATAGTTACATATTTAAATGGTAAGGTCTTGAATTTATGGAATTAAATGTTATTAAAACCATGTCCCTTGTTTCATTTTATCTTAACATAGTTAGAGACATTTTTAAATTTGGATGTGGTTTGCAGCATAGTCTTTACTGATACTGCCAGAGACCAGAGAGTTGCATTTCCCCCCGAGGCTGCGCGGAATTACAGCGCAGGCTATGCGTCACTTAGCTGCAGAGCGCTTATCACTACAGCTGTCTCACAGGTAAGGATGAAGTGGGAAATGTGAAAAGTACACCTGAGGCATTTAATAATTATGGGTGAAGTTCACTGAGTTAAATGCTTGAAACAATTAGTATACTGCATATTTAGACTATTCCTTATGGCTATCTTAGTTACTTTCTCATGGCTGAGACACATTACCTGACACTCCCAATAAAAAGGAGGAAAAGTGTACTATATATTGACTCACAGTTTGTAGAGGTTTCAGTCCATAGTCATCTGGCTTCAGGACAGCAAGGCATGGCAGAGGGACACGGTGAATAGACAAGGGAGGCAGGAGGGAGATCTACCCTTCCAGCCCACACTGCTAGCAACTTAGCTCATGCCACCAGGATTCACCTTCCAACATTACATGCAGTTATAAATCATCAGCAGACTCACCCCATGATCCAATCACTTCCCCAAATTTCCACCTGTAAGTCCATGAAGCTCTGGGGAGACATCCATATGTAAACCATAACAATGCCCAAAATGAAGAAGAAAAGAAGGTACCTAACATTTATTTTTCTTGAAATATGGTCTCACTTGGATTTCATTGTTTCAATTTTGGTAAAGAAATAGATTCAGTGAAGTATTTCCCTATTATGAGTAAAAGAAGGAGGCACTGCAGTGAAAGGCAGTATCACTGCCTTTGGGATCAGGCCAGGTGCTGGAGTGATCAGCCTCAGTTCAAACTGAGACACAGATAGGCACCTAAAAACAGGCTCAAGCCAAGCATTAACTCCAGCTGATTTTTGCTGTGTAGTTACAGGCCGGGTATGTCCTATGGTAAGAAAAAAATGTGAAAATCTATATTTTGATTCTTCCAATTTTAAACACTGTTTGAAATCTAAAATGAATCTGTGCCCAATAAAACATATCTGTGGGCCAGTAGAAAACAAGGCTCCCCAGTTTGTTAATCTGGTTTCCATCCAGGTTTTGATCCAAAAGAAAGTTCTGTCCATGGACTTCAATTAAGCATTGTTTTAGTGGTCTCATCTCTATCACTACTTAATGTCTCCATTTGCTTTCTTTCCTCCTTTGTGGGAGCTTGGTCTGAATCAAAATCATGAAACTGAATATTTATAAACCAATCAATCAATTTCAACAGTTAAATACAAAATGAAAGATTCACAAAAATTTCACATATATTGGTATTCAGACTGCATAGTGTGTTAAGGTAAACATGCAAAGCACACAAACTACGTAGGACAGGTTCTTCTTATGTTTTTGAGAATATCCATGAGACCAGTATATTTGAAAGGTTCCTGAAAATATTGATACCAAACAAAGCTCCTAGAGTGAGAAAGAATTTTTAAGTTAATAATAGCATTTTAAAAGAAATGCCATTACATAGGTTACTAAAATGAAAATAATATAATTCAATAACAAACATCCCACATAATTTGACATTAGAAAGTTACATTAGGAGTACATTAGAAATGCAGGCTTTTGATATTAGTTATCTTTGTATTGGGGGAACTTAGGATTCTTTTCTTCTTTGTAATCGTCTGCATTTTTTTTCAAAAATGAGGAATTTGCATATGTTGATTTTCTAGTTTGGAAAATGGATGTGAAAATACATAAAATTAGTTTACAAATACCAACAAAAGGTAATACTTAGGTGCCTTAAGTTAGAGAAACTATTATGCTTGAATTTTCTTGGTGATTTGAAGGAAAAAATGTCTACTTGATTTGGGTGATTCAGGAGATTATGTCATTTCCTCAGCTTCCTTTTCTATAACCAAAATGTGACAAAGAGAGAGGATTCAGACAGTAGGGAGCAGAAGGGCTGACAATTTATTAAAGATTTGTATATCAGACCATTGCTAGAAAAAAAAAACCCTATTACTTTAACACTTTAAAATCTGCACAAATTAAAAAAAAAAGATGTTCAATTTCCAGTCTATCTGCCATCCTAGCCAAAATGTCAGGGTTTCTCTCTATTCCAAAATAGGTAGTTCAGATATTTTATGGAAATTGTACCATAAATATTTTATACAGTTATCATCTGTCTACAAATGCAGCAGGATATCATAAGGTTTGTCTTTTCAATAAAATTCTTTATTGTCAGCAGAGTTGAATTCTCCTTGGTCTAATGTCTAATTTGAGCCACAAAATACAAAGAAGAATGAAGGCTTCCAGAGTCCTTGCTTCTCTGATATTTTTATAGCTCTATAAAACCATGTACTTCTTACTAAATAGTGTCCATGTTCATTGAAAAATGGTGAAATAAATATTGCCTTATGTCTTAGTGTATTTTGAGTAAGAGAGTATGTTTTTAGAAAGCCAAGAGCAAATGAAAGTTTTAACACCCATTATTTATAAATGACTATATTTCTTTATGGAAAGGCTTCTATTTGTACCTAACTATGAAAGCAATATGCAGAACAGTGCCTCCATAATTAATATATTTATGAAAATTTAAAATGTTCATTGAGTGAATGTATTTGATTTTCAAAATCCTACACAAAATGAGCACAGAAAAGTTTGCCTTCCTGTGTTTGTCACATAGTATAAAGTAAAGAAGACAAAATTCTCATATAAAATCCACTGTTCTCTGCTGAGTTTTGAATATGACAGTGGCATTTGTGACATGCAGCATATCTAGAAAGGTGAAAATGAATTCAAAACTTCCGTTTATGTAAGTGACTTAAATGTCAGTTGATATTAACTTGGAGCATCTATTGATTTAGGCCACAGTTTTACTTACAACTGAATGTCAAGGTCACCATTGCCCTATTACTGACACTCTGAATTGTCCATTTTCACTTTTGATTATCCCAGTTCAGCACAGGAAAATATAGACATTTAAAGTGGTTTGGTAGGATTGCTATATCCCACGCATCTGAGATTGATTCATTGTATTTGTACTGAGTATAGCTTATCAAGATGAAGATGTACAGTGCACACAAGTGAAGGGCAATAACCTTTGCTTATAATCATAAAGATAACAATGGAGAAAATATATGGAAAATAATAATACACCTCTCATCCTTCTTAGAAACAAATATCTGTAAGACCTAACACGTCATTTTAAAAAATAGTAGTATGTCATACTCTCTACCTAAGTTCTGCCTCCTCACTATGTCAGCACTATTAATGCAATATACCTGTCAAGTTTTATTAAAATTCTTTTTGATGTGTATCTTGGATCATAAACCTCTATAGAGCACTGATATTGCATCAGGAAATGTCCTTGTAACACTGAATCTGCAAAGATGGGACAGTAAAAGAGAAATCCTCCAAACTTTCAAGTTCAGGCTATCATATCACATACCTTGCCTAATCTTTCCTGCACACCGAACGTGCTTTTGCAAGTGTAAGTAATTACTGTATGATTGTCGTTCACACCCTGTTTCCTAAAGCCTTCTAGTAGGAAGAGCATTAAATGCATTCAGAGAAAAATATTCAAGGACAGTCAGCGCTGACACTGGGATAAACTGTCAGGTCCGTTTTCTTGATGAAGCCATTTTAGAAACAGCATTCTTTGAGTTACAGCACTAGAGTTTTATCCTTGGGCTTTTTTATTTGTGATGTACCTTAATTGGCACATTTCACCAGTGAATGTTCCCTATTAGTAACAAAGACGTCTTGTGGGCTCACGGCACACATTTTCCGTGGCCCCAAAGAAATCCTCGTACTGTGGGGCACAGGCAAACAGCAGACATGCCAATCAGAATGGGTTTATGGAGAACCCATTGTGGTTGTAAACATAGGGAATATAAGCCAGCAGAAACAGGAGGGTGAGAAGGCACAGAAAAGGGATGAAGGGAAACTGAGCACAGGGAAGAAAAAAACACACACTCTAAAAGAATCACTCAAAGTACACTCTTTCTTTTCTTATTCTTAGCGTTATTCTAGAGTCATACATTTCAGGCTATGTCTGAGGCTCAGATGATCTGAACCACCTTTGCCCAATTCCCAGGATGTCACGATCAGATCTATGACCTGCGAAGCAAGATCAGTGTGCTGCTCCTGCCATAGAATCACAATGCGAGTTCAGCCGCCATCAGAGAGGAGTCTACAGACCTTGTCCTGAAGAAATTTTAACAGTGCTTTTAATTTTTATAGTTCCCTGTTTCAGAATGGTAACAGCCAATCATAGACAGGTACTGGTCCACAGACATTATTATTAGTAGGAGCAGGAAATATAATTTCTCAATTAATTAAACAATTCTGGGCCAACTGTGCTAGTGAAGTCAGTGAATTCTAATGACCAGATCCAAAGGTCTGTTTTCTCAACACTTGCCACTATCTGTAGGAGTCAGTGCTGCTTATTATTTTGTTTTCTTAAATTCTCTCTCCTTTTACTGTTAGGCTGTGCTTTTCTGGTTCTTGGCATTTGTCTTCTGAATCCTCTTTAAATATGTATAGTCCTAGATAGCTCATCTGAGCTTGTTTCTTCTTTCTCTAGCTAAATGCTTCCATCTTTGCCAACTCTGATATCTCAGTGATGCTCAAACCATCTGCAGGGAGATAACTGTTACTAAATGAATGACCGTGAGACAGGCGCCATGTGCCTTGCTGGGGACAGACCCTGGAAAGCCAGCACTCAGCTGCTGTGCTGGGGAGTCTGCACCTCTGCAGATGCGCTCTCCGTGCTGTGCCCTGCTGTTCTGACTCAGGTCCTGTTGACTTCTCATCTGCTTTCTGTTCAGCACTTGCCATTGGGCCCGCACCTCATGCATCAGGACCATGGACCATGGGCTATCTTCCTTTAAGTAAAAAGCAAATCATGTTATCTACTGAAAAATGTTGGTGGTATCCTTGCATGCGCAAAGCCCTTCGAATTCCTATATCTGAAGTGTTATGCCAAATAAAATGGTCCAAATCTACTTCCTAGCCTGAACTACAAGAGACCATGCTTTGGCACCTGGCAGGAAATCTACAGCCCTTTTCTCTTTTTGAAAAAGCTTTATTCCTTTTTTGTCTTTTTTAAAACAATTTCTATTTACTAGTATGTAGGTGTAGTACACAATGCTTAGGCTCCTGGTTGGAAGTTGGTTTATTCTTTCTTTTATCTTCTTTCCTTCTTTTCTTCCTTTCCTCTCAACCATCACTCAATCCTTCCTTTTTTTGAACATGTTTGTAGAACATAATACTGGTGTTTTGCCCATGCTAAGATGCCTTCTCCAACTTCTAAAGACAAGGAAAACAGGTATTTCTCTTGGTGTACACAGCATTTTATCCACATTGCCGTCATTATGCTGATTACTATACTATATTTGAAACTTTTATACCTGTATCTCTTCTTAATAGACTATAAATTACTCAAAGGTGCAGCTATTCATTGTTATTTCCTCTGCTTTCCATAGAACAGTGTTTGTACATATTAGGTGGATCACATATGTTTGTTTTTGCAAAGCGCTGGAATGCCTCTATCCACAGAAGGATTACTTTTTAATTATGCAGGCAGAATCGACATGCATAAAACATTAGTAAAAGCAGAGTTTTTACTTCAAAGTTTCAGCATAGGTCTCTGGCCTTATCTCTCTCCATTTCTTGTTTTGTGCTTTGCACCACAGGAATATCACACGCTTGTGGCTTCCTACACATAACATCTGGTTTCACAGCTCTACAGTTGTGCTCAGTTGTCGCCTCTGCATGCAGCACCCTTCCCTGCGCCAGGTGTGCACATCAACTACCCAACACCCTCTCCCACATATATATATATTTTTTTTTTAGTCGGTACCAGGGATCGAACTCATGACCACGCGCTTGCAAGGCAGGCGCTTATGCCGCTGAGCTAAATCCCCAGCCCATCACCCACTTATTTTCAAAATGGAGTTCAGACGTGTAAAGTCGTGACAGTTTACTTGCACCCTAACATTAAACTAGGTGCCTCTCTTCTCCATTTCTAAAGCATTTATTCAGAATTCTCTCATTACATTTTTGGCATCATGTGTTTCTAATTTTCTTTTCTCCAATTAGTACTTGCAAAAACTTTAACTTGCTTAATCTTCCCACTTCACTTATCAATAGCACTTAATTTTCTAAGTACACTGAATAAATGTTACCTGATTAAAACTAAGCTAAATCTCCAAAATGGCTCCATTTTTACAAGGGTCTACATTTGGGTCGGATAATGGTAGACTACTATAAAAATTCATCGCAGACTGCAAGGGGCAGAAGGATATACCTGATAGGTTCTGGATAGTGTGAACTGTGGTTCCCAAACATTTTCTACTGGTGGGTGGCACATTTAGAAAAGGTTATGAAGCCCCTGTCTTCTCAATATGAACAAAATCACAAAATTGCGTTGGGTGGCAAGAAAGGAGCTCATTTTAAAAGAATTCCAACAGAATGATTCTCAATAAAATAACTCAAGTCATTTAAAAGAGACACAAGGTACAAAAGACTAAGACAAAAGGACACACAAATGGTTTTTAATGCACTAGAAATAAATGGCTTCATTTTCCTTGGTGTTTACCATATTCCTACTTCAATGATTTTCCAAATTTATATAGTAGGCTATATGCACTGTAACAAAGTCTTAAAAAAGTAAAAAAAGATTTCAATTGTTCTACTCCAAGTGATCAAATTGTTGTAGTGAAATGGGGGCTTTCTCTCTTCTATAGATTCAAATATGATGCATCTCACCTACTAGTTTAGATGAGAAAATGTTCTTTTCTTCTTCTGACACCTGAACTTCTTTATATTTTGTGATTTTCAGAGTTTAGCACTCCTTAGGCAGTGGTAAGATTTATACATTTTCAATCATTTATATTAAGCAGTTATTTTTGCTTTGGTTCCTAATACTAATTTCATATTCTTACTATTTTTATCATGAAATTATTTATTAATCAACTGCAAAGTACTTTCTAAACAAAATATAGCATCATCATAAGGCAAGGCTAAATTATTAATGTTTGCTTAAAAGTTGTACACATGTAAAAGCATTATTGATAATTTTGAGAGGCTTATCTATTCTTTGCACACAATATATTATTGAAGTCATCTACATTGAATAATCATCAATTAGAGAAGAGAAGATACCAACCACAGAATAATCACATGAAGGTTTCTTTCACTTAAGACCTTTTTTGTGGTCATTTTCATTTCTGGATCAAGCCACAGAAATTAACTCCAATCAAAAAAATTGCCACAGAAGTAATAAAACCAGTAACTCAAGTAATGGCTAAATAAGTGGTCATACTTTATACCTCAAATTCTTTCTTAAAATGGACAACTAATCCAAACAGCTTTCGCCTGTAAATTGAATCCACAGTAAATTCTTCAGGAAGGTTTTCTGCTGTGATCAAAGAAATACTAAGAATGGAGGTATTTTTATAGCCTTACTCTCATTAAATTTGATTATAACTGTTTTCAAAGTTAGAGTACATCAACCACATTTATTGAAAATTGACCTTTTTTTGCTGTTTTCTAGGCACGTATTGTTAATGTAAGGCTGGCTTACTAAGGTCAGTGAATAATTTAAGAAGTTCTTTATGCAAAAACAGCTTTGTAAGTATGCATAGGCAGATATCCATTGATGAAAATATGCTGGTCTTTCTAAAAACTTAAAGCAAAATATGCCTTTCAAAATCATGATCCAACTGGGCATGGTGGTACACTTCTGTAAGCCCAGCACTTGGGAGGCTGAGGTAGGAGGATCCTCACAAGTTCGACACTAGCCGTGGCCTACAAAGTGAGATCAAAGCCAGCCTGAACTGCACAGTGATGCACAGTCTCAAAAAGACAGGAAAAAAAAGTCATGTCCAAAAGGAACAAATGTTATAGAGTAACAGACATGTACATATTCAGGCGGTTGACAGTATTTGTTAGCATCTCAAATTATATGGATCCTAATCTACTACATACTCGATTTTTCTGGATTAGAGCAATGACACGATCTAAACAGCTGAAGTGACATTCTCCCCCTACCCCATCCCCGTCTCTCTCTTTTGGTGGCAATACTGGGAATTGAAGACAGAGCCTGTGCACTGAGCTACAACCACAACACTTTATTATCATCATCATCATCATTATTATTATTGTTCCTTTTTTTAAATTTTGAAGCAGAGTCTAAGTCACTAAATTGCTCAGGCTGGACTAGAACTTGTAATCCTTCCGCTTCAACCTCCCAGAGTGCTGGGATTACCAGTGTGCAGCCTCATGCCCAGTTAAAATTCTGACTCGACACAAACGATGGCTCTTGTTCCTGTATAGAAATCAGCATTAATGAAGATAAAGATAGGAAAGTCACATTTTCCTCGTCTCAGTGCCCTCATGGTGACCAGTAATGATGTTAAGATGCTTTCTGCATTTGCCACCATAATGAATAATTGAAGCGTGGTTTAAGTGGACAACCTTTTCAGATCGCTTCTTGAAATGCTCTCTCTGTTCTTCAAAATGCCTGAGCCTCTCAGCTTTTGGCATAGCTTTTTTGGCATAGCTTTTATACACTAATGGGTGAATGTGAAAGGACGAGAACTATGTTCTAAGAAAGGGCCTATGTTTTAAAAAAATAGCGTGGATCCTCTATTCAAGTACACTGTGCTACCAGTTATGTTTGCAGTAGATCTCAGCCTTCCACGTGTACTTGCCATCAGGCTGGTGAGCCAATGCAAAGATAGCAATCGGTTTTATAAAGAGCTGAGAGCGGCTCAAGAACACGACCAGGGCAGGAGATGAAAAGAGCCTGGTGGTTCTAACCCTTCTCAATCTAGCCCCTGGACTGAGAAATTCCTCACTATCAACAACTCTGGAAGCTCCTATATATCCATCCTTGCTTGTACTCCAAACCTCATCTCCAGAGGAAACTACTGTCTGATTGTCATGCTTATCGGTCTCTGGATTTTCATCAGTCTTACTACACTCCTCTCGTTTCTAAATAACATATCACATAGTTTCAGTTTCTGAACTTTCTACAATACTATACATTGTTCAGTGATCTGAGGTATGTATTCGCTAGTAAGATTTTTATGATTCATCTAGAAGTACGGCTGTAGCACACTTCATTCTTTTTTTTTGGTACCCGGGATCAAACTCACAACTATGCACTTACAAGGCAGGCACTTATGTCACTGAGCTAAATCCCCAGCCCAACATACTTAATTCTTAAACGTCACAGGATTTCCTGAAGAAATCACTTCTTTAATATGTATTCACTCCTTCATGTGTTTATTGTGATATTGGGTATTGAACCCAGGGCCTCTGCACTAAGCTATATTCCCACCCATTTTTAATTGTTTATGACATGGCCTCACTAAGTTGCCTAGGCTATATTTAACTTGCAGTCCTCTGGCCTCAGTTTCCCAGATTGTTGTGATTACAGTGCTTTCATACGCAACCTTACCTGGCAGAGGTCACTGTTTATGCAGATGGGATATGTACAATAGTTCTCTTTTTTTGTTATGGTAAAAATTGTTGCTACAAACATTCTTCATGTGTCTATCTGTGTGTACGTGCAACCTGGCCTATGGGGAAAGAACTAATATTAGGATATGTATGTCTTCAACAATACAAGAATTTGCAAATCATTTTCTAAAGTAAGGGCATTGATTTATATTTTGGCAAAGTATTAAAGTTCTCAATATTCCACAACTAGCCAACACTTGGCATGCTCAAAAATGGTAATTCACACAGAAAATGAATCCTGGCTTGCTAAACAGAGATATTCACTCCACAAACATATAACACTTCTGAGTCAGATCTTGAGTTGTAGTCACTTCCAGTGAATTTGCCCCCTTTAAAGGTTAGAAAAAGTCACACTTTATATCCAGAAAATGGAAAATGTAAGTGTTATAAATAATTCTGTTGATTCTTACACATTTAGCCTTCCTTTCTCTTCTCAGGAAATTCTCTGCAACGTTACGTCAAAACATTTGTGTCAACTGCTGTGTTTTGCCAAAGACATAAATTTTCCAGTCAAAACAATTAATTAGAAACTATTAATGATGCCTTCAAAGACTTCAAGTCACTGTCAGTGAACAGAAAAACCAAAGGGAACAAAATCCACGAAACACGACTTGCCTTGAGTTCTCTCTTTGGGTTTCATTTCACCAATTCTAAACGAGGCAATTAATAGATCACAAGAAGGCTTCGGCTTCACAGGTGCTTTTTTCTTCCACTCCTCATAGATTTCATCCTTGTAATATTTTATAATTATTACAAAGTAGTCTGGGTGCTCAAAATCACAGGGCTAGTAAGTTTGTTTTAGTTTATTCAGCTATGGACCATCTGGTAATCATTAAGTGAGAAAACTCATTAGGAAACTACTGAACTATTACAGCTATGAATTAAGAAAAAATTTCTCACCTTCTTTTAATCTGAGGTGCTCTCCTTTTTCTTTCCTTTCTTATTTTCCCTCCCTGCTTCCCTTGCTCTCTTCCTTTTTTCCTTCTTCCTGCCTTCTTTGCTCCTCCCTCCTTTCCTTCTCCAAAAGGCAGTACTCAAATGTTGGCATGGGATTCATGAGATCGGTTGATTAGAGCTAATGAGCCTCAAGTTAGCCAAGTAACAATCTACATAAATCAATTAACTTTCAAGCTTATGTGACCCACCAACCCATACTTAAAACTGTTGCTATATAAATGAAGGCAGCAGGCAAACCAAGAATGTAGTGTTCCAAAGTCCACTCCTCACCACTTCTGGGAGAGGACTGAAGATCATCATCTTGGTTGGGCCATGATGGTAAAGGGCACTATTTAGATTTTTGTTAGATGATGGTAGACAAAGAGCTCAACATACGAGTCCAGCAATGATCAACGGGTGATATCCTTGAAAATTATAAATGGCATCCTGTGAGATGTAGGGAAATGGTCAGCTGCAATGTATCTTGTGGCTTTTTAGACGCTTTGCTAAAAATATATCCTTGTGTCACTGGTATCTCCTCAGGTCATGACATCATGGTTCCGTTATTTAGACTCAGGCAGAATAAATACTCCCAGAAGCAATATTACTTACATCAATCTATGGTTTGATTTTCTCATGTTTCTCTTTGGATGTTGAGACAGGGTCTTGCTGAATATTCTGGGCCTCCCTTGACCTTACCCTGCAGCCCTGGGCGGTCTGGAAATCTCTCTGGATTTTCCTGCTTCAGCCTTCCAAGTGCTAGAATCAGAGGTGCACCACCACAGGTGGCTTCCCTGTCATTTTTTACCAAGAACAAAGGCTTCAGTCTGAAGCTTTGGGATTCAATTCATTTTGAGTGTAACTTAGGAAGTTAATTTAATTAAATTGTTCTTTACAACAAAATGTATCTGCTCAAGAAATTATAGAATATCTATTTACTTGGTATTAATTTATATTTTACAGATTGTTCTCATGTGATCATATGTATTAATCTACCTTTGAGAATATGGCTCCTCTGACATAGAAATCATTACTGCTATTCAATAAAAAATATTGCACTTAACATCTGAGTTACATACTCTTTATATCATTAAATCATTTGTAACTATCCCTTTAAGAGTCTTCTACAAATAACCTTTCCATATGCTCAAATGTTTCAGGAACTGTTCATTTAACAATACAGTCTATGAATTTTAAAAATAATGCCATAAGAGAAACACTTTTAAGGATATGTAGGATCTTTATGCCAAGATATAAATATTGAGATCAAAGTGGGGAGAAAAAAAGAGAAATACAGCAGGGTAGTGCCAATAGTTATGAAAAACACTGTGCTTCTTTGGCACAGCTCTGCAATAAAAAGTACTGTTTGGCAATAATCTTTGTATAAATATGACCTTCCTTAGGTGACATAATGCCAGATCCCTTTTATGTATTGTTTTTCCTTTACTTATAGTAATCGTCTGTTAGTTTCTTTGCAGGACTGACCTCATAAATGGGCAGGCCCATCTCATAAGAGCAGTTAAATGTCAAGGACAAACTTCAACAAAGGCAGATATCCTCTGCACAGAAAATATTCAGTGTTTAAAGACAGCAGTGGAGAATGATCCCTCGCATCAAAGGTTTAGAGACTTTATTCTCAAGGAAAGGCCCCACAGTGAGCTTGTGATTTATTCTTCTCATAAGTCCAACACAATACATGGCATGGAATTGCACAGATAATGGATAACAAAACGAATTATCTGCCAGAACCTGTATTTTGCATTTGTGAGTCTCCCCTAGTCCAGTTCTACAGGTGTCATCAAAGAGGTCTTCCTCCACCACTAGGGAGCTCAGCCACCTTGACAAACACTCTAAAGAACTGGCAGGTACCACTGTCCTGCACAGCTTGTCTCTACTTGCAGTTCCAATCAAGAATGCCACTTTCATTCCCAAAGGACCAGAGCCCTGACTGGGCTGTTTCATGAGTATTTATGACCCTTAAACTCTGATCAGAAATGTCAAGTGATCGTAGTTCTAAGCCAACTGTTGTCACATTGTTCCTGATGACAACATCTCTACTCTGTTGCTGACAAATATTGACATTGTTCCCTGAGCCACAGAGGAGATGCTTGAAATTCTGTCTTCTCTCACACAAAGCAAGGAGAAAAACAAAACGGAATTAAACTTCTGTGTTTAGCTGATTCCTCTAAGAGCAAGGACCAATGCAAGTAACAACTCTGACCTTGATTTATTTTGTAAACATTTGTTTTAAAAGCAGAATAAAAAGCACAGTTAAAGACAGTGAACATACTCAATACCTTGGAAACTCGGTTGGCCACTTCTCTGCCCACGGTGAGCCCCTGGACGAAGGTGCGGGCAGCGATGAAGGCGCGGGTGACCTGAATCTTCAGCTTCCGGGGCACATCTCCAAAGGGCTTCAGCTGGTCTGTGTATTTGCTCACACATTCCAGGTAGTCCTCGCTGAAGTGATACTGAGGGTTTATCAGCTGGAACATCCGTTCCAGGAGCCGAGCCCAGAAATCATTGAGCATCTCCTCCAGGTTCACGTTGCCCCCAGTGTAGTATCTCTTCAGCTCTGTGAAGAGGTCCTGGAACACTTCCGAATTCTGCATGTACAGCATCCCATAGGTCCGGACAAACATGTCATTTAGGGACTTCTCAGCATTCTCCAGCAGCTCGCGGAAAAATTCTGGAGATAAACCAAGAAAGCAGTCAAAAATTAGTAAGATGTTGGAAGTTCAATGCATTTATTTATTTGTTTATTTTGGTACTGGGGATCAGACTCACAACTTTGCACTTGCCAGGCAGGTGCTTATGCTGCTGAACTATATCCCCAGCTCTTGACTTACTTTAAATACAACCAGTTTTCATGGACAGTTTCACAGTAAACGTGTACTCCATGATTAAGTCTTTAATGGACAGATGAAAACCATATTTTAAAATGCAATTTGATCTATATCCATGATCTTCTACGAAGCAAAGGAATCAGAAGACCCTGTGATTTTCACTGGGAAGAGTGGCCATTAGCATAAGTAGTTCTCATTTATTATTCCTCTGAAACAGCTCCATGCTTCCCCCATGCACTAAGTTTTGGAAGAACCTATTGTTTGATATAAACTCAAATCAAAATAGGTTGCAGATATAATGTGTAAAGTATTGTTATTAACATAATAACAAATGCATACTGATAAACACATTTTCTCCAGCCTATTTACTAATTTGCTGTAATACTAAATTCAATTAAATTGCTTTTATTTGGAATAGTCCTTAGATGGGATGCTCAATTTAATGTAATATTTTGAACTCTTTCAAGTTCCTATATATAGCAATCAATTAACTGTTGAGAGATTCATGATGCACTTAAATTCACTAACTGCTAAAGCTATAATGAACATAATTAAGGCGGCCATAATGAATCATAGAGTCACGAAGTATCTTGGATTATCATTCTAAACATAAACTATCATTTGGTAGAATTCGGTATTTGGTATTTGTGTTTAGTGATTCTGAATAAATATTGGATATTTGGGCTTTGTGGTTAAGTGGTTCTCAATAAAATGTACGTTACAAGATGTGAGTATTTGAGTGTTATGAGAGCACTGATGGTATCAAAATGAGACAAATAGTAAAGCCACTTGTGTTCTGTCAACCTCATCGGAGCTCATGTTAGGCTCGCTGAAGACGCACTCAGCATATGTAGGGTACACACAAGCCTAGACATCACTGAATACATTGCATGCAAGAGCTTGGGCAGAGCAAGCCCAAATTTTATCCTTTTTGGAAAAGGAGAGGAAACTGAGGAAAGGGCACGCTTCTGAGTTTGCCAGTTCAAGTTTCCAGCAACAAAGAGATTCTGCATCAGCTCTTAAAAGTTTATTTCTGTTCCCTGAAATGGTGTGCTTTCTGAGAAATGCAGGGAAAATGAAGTCATGGACACATTAAGGACTCCAAATAAAAATTATAAAAAGATTCTTCCTTTTGGAGCCCTGAGGGATTCTTTCTCAACCCATGGAAAGGTGATGACAAGTCCTTGTACGGATTCCATGGGAGTTACTTTGTGGTTTCTTAGATGTTGACTGAAGAAGCACTTGGTTAATACAGAGTTAAACAATTGTCTTAATATTTTTTTAGTGTCTACACTAATGATAACTATTTTATATTTGTTTTTTTAAGTGAGATCAAAATGACACAGCTTATAAAGTATTCTACTCACTTGTTTATCTATTTACAAGGCAGAACATTTTTTTTCTAAAGAAATTCTATTGCTATAAAGGCAACAAAAACTTGAGCTGAGGATTAAAAACTCTATACAATTTTGCTCGTCACCAAATATTCATTTTTATTTTTCTCAGTGTAAAATCAGAATACATATTATTAACCGTTTAACTGATAAGGAGAAAAAAAATGTTACTAACTGTCTTGATCAGTACATATTGTTTGTATGTGTTGAAATATCATACTATACTTTATAAACATGTCCAATTATATGTTAATAAAAATTTCAAATACTTAACCAGGTGTAAATGGTCTACTTAAAATAGTGCACAATGCTGAGGACTGTACAATAATTTCATCGTTGTACATTCTATAGAGATACCAAATTATTACACTGTATTTCATAAAGTTATAGAAGTAAAATAGTATAAAAAGAAACCATGTAACCATAAAAGATTTAGTAACCGAAATTAGTGGTTAAGCACATAATTATGTATGCTACATGTCAATGTTATTTATGATTGCACGAAATAAAGAGTATAATACATTTTTGCAGAAACAGTAGTTATCTAGTTTGTTCTAAAATGAAAACTACATTAAATTACTAATATCAAAACAAACATATAAACATAAGAAAATCTTTCCATTCTGAAAGGAAGAATGAAGATAACTTGGCTTTGCTGATACAGGTACAGGGAAAAAGGTGTTATGGATTCTGGAAGAAGGTAGGATAGAATGGGACAATCACTGAATTGAAAAATAGTAATATAAAATAACTAGAAGTGAATTCTAATCATGAGCTCTGAACAGTCTATTCATTTGTCTTCTTTTTGAGGTCAAATATTTTGTTGGACTCAGGAATTAAAGTTTAATTTATTGAACACCGAGTAGTGGTTTCAGCAATGAGTACTCGCTGATCAATAGAATAGACTGAATCTGCAAAGAATGAGTGAGACAGCAAAAGCAAAAGACAGAGTCAGAGACAGACAGACACAGACACAGAGACAGACAGACACAGACACAGAGACAGAGACAGAAGGAGCTCCTCAGTCCTCATCACTTTCCACTGACTTGAGCTACAAAGGTTTGTTTTTCTTTTGCTAAGCGTTAAATTCTTGACATGGAGACTGAAATATTAGGCTTTTGCTGTTTTGAAGGTGAATAGACCCAATCACACTGACCACTCACTGTGTCTCACGACTGGTTTTCTTATGTATGTGGGGTGAATGTAGAAACCAAGCCATCATGGTTTAAGAACTATGGCTCAAGAGACATTTCGTTAGATTCTAACCTTAATTTTTTTTCTGAGGATATGTCACTGTCTCAAAACTATACTATTAGCTTCACTGGTCCTCAAAAGTCAAATTATTCCTTGTTCAAAATCATTATATGGTTTAGTGACTTCATAGTCAAAGTTAATATTTGATATTGAAAGATGATAATATATCAGCCAATTATGAAAAATGCAGCTATCTTGATACATTGATCTTAGATCTTTTAAAAAATAGGGATTCAAGGTACTGAGGCAAAACTAATATCATCCAAAAATAAGTCAGCGCATTTCAATTTTTGCAGGACTGTAGACTTGCACCTTTTGAAGGTGGACTCTGAACGAAGTATTTTATGCTCAGATGAATTTTTTTTCCCCTCAGCAATCCAACCAAGATAGAGATGGTAAGACTACTACTTGGTCCATTTTCCTGATGAAATATTATGTCCAAACCTATATTAGAGAAAAAAATTCAAGAGCAATATAAGAAAAACCAACCTCTATATAACCTTTTGTTTAATTAGAGAAAGCAAACCTCACAATGGAGAAAGCTTTCGATCAACAAAAACTCTCATCTACAAGAAACAGTTTGGCTAAAGGCAATGTTATTTGAGTTTTTTCTTTTCTTCTCCAATCACAAAATATACATCAAAGGTAGTTGCTTAGGGCTCAGTTATGCTTCATAGGTGCACAAAAGAACTTCTCCAGCAAGCATTAGCCTCTGGGAAGATTTTATTCATCTAGAGGGGAGATCTCAATGCAAACATCTGTTAGCTCTAAGGCAGACTGCTTCAAGGAGAACAATTATGTAGATAAAAACCAACACTGTTCCACAAGCAAAATGAAAGTCTATATTTTGCTGTCTGTTGCTTGGAGAGGCCTCTTCAGGGGCTAAAACTAACTTCTAGGAGTCATGAGGCACCCTAAGGACAACAGAGAAAGGCTTCAAAGGAAGCATCCAGATGAACAGATTGAAATGAAAGGTGGCAAATGAGTCCCTAAGGGAAGCATAAGCCAAAGGGAAAAGCAGGCTAGAGCCTCCCAAGCAATTCACAGGTAAATGAAGTAGGGGAAGCTTCTCTTATTGAAGCCATTAAAGTTGCTCTTTAACACCACTGTGGAAAAGCATGTATGTACTATGCTATATTGGACCTGGTGATTGGGTTATGTGCAATATGGTATCTTTTTCTTTTTCCCATGCTCTCCGTGACAAGGGAAGCCATACTCTGGGTGTGGGTGGCAAAACCACACAGGTTTGTAGCCTGGACAGGATAAAAGAGGAAGCAGGAAGGCAAGTTGGTGCTGCTGCTTGCTGCCTCCTGCCTGCTCTGCCATGGACTGTTTCTCCTCTTCTTTGCCGGCCTGCTTTGAATCCAGCTGGCTACAGACTGAAACCTCTACAAACTGTGAGCCAAAATAAATCTTCCTTTAACTTGGGAGTGTTGAGTGTTTTGTTTCAGCAATAAGAAAAGTAACTAAGGCAGTGGTGGCAACACATCATTACAGAGAGCACTTTCTCAAACTTGGAAAGCAGGTGTGCTAAATTTGTATCCTTAAACTCAGACACACACACACACACAGACACACACACACACACACACACACACACATCTACACACACAGAGGTGTTCATGTAAGTGTGTGTGAGAGGTTCTGCCCTTGTATCTTTGTTTGTATTCTTTCCTCAAAATCTTGATAAACCAGTTGGGTCAACCCAGGCAAACTCTGCTTATGGACCACTCCAGGACAGGAGCTGTCTTGAAAGGAAAAAAAATGGTGTTAAAACCTGATAATCTATAGAGGTTATGATTCATATACATGATGCAGTTGCCAGCAAGCCCACTCAATGACTTTTTCAAGGTTAACCAAGCAGGAATGCACTTCATCATTCTGAGTACATCTGTCTGCTTTCAGTTCATTTCTTCTTTGAGAAATCTCCTTGCTTACACAGAATGTTGAGTTAATGAGGGGTCTTAATGGAGGAAGACACACAGTGCCATTTATTTCACTCAGTGTTCAACGTCAAGGTTAAGTAAGCATAATCCCCATGATGCTTAATCTTGATTAGCAACTTGATTGGTTTGTCAGCTGCCTAGGAGATTAGTAAAGCACATTTCTGGGCCTGTCTGGGTGGATCGTAGGGTGGGGCCTTGAGAAATATATCTGGTCCTTGGTGCTTTCTTCTCTAGCCCTGATACCCTGCCATGGTTCCCACCCACTGTGGTTCCACCATGCTCCTCTGCCATGATGCTCTTGCCTGGGAGCCAGCTGACTATGGACTGACACCGTTGAAACTATAACCCAAATAAAACATTTCTTCCTCTTAAATTGCGTGTATCAAGTATTTTGTCTCAGAAAAATATGTTAATTTATTCAAACCCTCAGTATTCTACTTCTACTTTCTGGGGGTTGAGACCTTATAAGCAAGTACAGGTAAAGACTGATGTTGCTCAAGACATCTAGCATCATTTGTAGCAGGTTTTGTTTTATGTGACATTTAGCAGTTGAATGCTATTACCTCACCTCAACTCTCTCAACCTCATCACTGTACATCTAGTGCTACATTCTGTGCTGGGGGGAAGTTAGGCCATACATTGTTGGTTGTAAGTAGGGTACATGGCCTCTACCTACCAAATGCCACCAGCGACACAGCCTTCCCTCAGTAATGATAATCAAATTATCTCCAAACACTGGCGAATGTCTTTTGTACGACAAAGTCCTCTCTTTTCCCAACTTTACCCCCACCTTCTGAGAGCCACCATTTTACATACAAATCCCAGAAGCCTACAAAGAGTATATAAAACTTTCCAAGAACAAAACAGCACATTTCTAACCCTGCAAATCCATGAATTCTTTACTCTAAAAAGTGGAGGACCTGTGTTTTTAAAAGGCAGAAACTGAAATACAGGTTGTATTCACATTAAGATTCTTAAAGGTCAGTATTGGCATTTGCATGTATGGCAGGTAAGCTTGGCTATTTCACCTTGATGACTTTGAGAATGGGTCTGGGCTGGTGGAGCACACTTCCTTGTGTGTCTAGCTAGGTTATACAGGAATGTCCCTGGGTACCATCTAGGGTACCTGGTCCATTTCTCTCCGACATTCTTCTCCTGTTCAGCATCCCCAGACCAACTAAGCACTTTTGCTCTGCTCTGCCCTCTGCCATGATATTTTTGCCTTGGTGGCAGCTGATTGGTTGAATCCCTTGGGACTGTAAACCAAATGACACCTCTCTTTCTTTAATTAGCAAGTGGTGAGTTTTGTGTCCCAGTGCCAGTAAAGCTGACCAATATAGGATGTATGCTTCCTGTCACATAGCAGGATATTAAAATGTGATGAACAGTGGATGAAAACAGAGATGCATGAACATAACAACAGTACAGTGAACTGTACTTCATCTGGTCTTACTTCTGTGCGGACTTTTGTGGGCTCATCTATACACAGAGAGGAATGGAGGGAGCGAGGGAGAATTGGGGGATGGAAACTAGATTTTTGAACAAGCTGGAACTGATTTCCCTTCAGGTCACACTACAAATTCTTAAATATTAACACATATATAGCTATTCATATTCTTCCATGTTCCAAGTTCATGTGTACCTATGCATAAAATATATGTTGTTCTCTATTTAAAAATGTTAATTATCAGACCCTGCCTTCTTCCACAAATTCTGCCTACACCATGCCATGCTTTGCCTTTACCTAAGCCATGTGGCACTGGTGTGAACTCCCAAAGGCTTTGGTGTCTCCTATTCTGCCATATCCCACATAAAGCCTCTTCTGTTCAATTGTTTGTCCATAGTAGTGAACAGACTCACACTGGAGCTTTGTTCTCTTGCTGTTGTTGTTGCTTTTGTTGTTTTTGTTTGCAGCAAACAAGACAACTTCTTGTTCTATTTCTTCATAAAATAAGTTTTTAAAAAATATCACATAAGGAGAAATGAATTGTTTTGATTAAATATCTTACCATGTCATCTTAGTACTTTTTCTTAAAAATGGCTTGTCTTTTTGTGTAAGAAACAGAATATATTCTTTTTAAAACATTATGGAGTTGAATTTACATAAAATTAGTTTTAAAATAACAATTCATTCAAAAGAGGGAGACACCAGAATCTATAATTATTGCAAAACAACATTGCTTTGTGAAAAAAAATCAATCATGATTTGCCGTTTTTGCATCTATTAATTTGTATTTTCTGTTGCCCTCTACATGTGAATGTGTATACTCATATATTAAATTTATTATATTATATCAGGATTATGATTTAGTCAATTTTTCCTAAGTTCAATGGATGCCTACATGATTTCAAAATGTACTTATAGTGCAATATACATTTTTATCTGTTTGAAGGTTTTTATGGTCTTATTTCTGTCCTTTAAGTGCTGCCCATCCTTCTAGAACAAGAAACTGATAAAAAATGCTAAGAGGGCAGCAAAAGAATGTGTGTTATTTCTATTTTTCACTTACATTTCAGGAGGAAAGTATCTACTTCAAACATTAAAAGACAAAAGAATGACTGTGATACAGTCAGTGTGGCTAATTTCAAGCATAATTAGAGACAGCACCTAAGAAGATGCCCATTGTCTAATGTATATGGGATTTACACATATTTTAGCCAGTTAGACATGAACATGTCTACTTTTCAGATGAGGAAACCACGACTTCAAGTTTTCAGTGAGTGGCCCTAGACCTGTTAACTAGCATGCAATAAATAACTCCAAAAATATTAGAGACAAAAATGAGTTCTAAGCAAGGAGGAGTAGTTTGTAGTTCAACTCAAATCTAATTTTCACACTGAGATTTGAATAATTAATATCCTGAGACAACAGATAAAACTGTATTTAAACATAAATTGCAAAATACCTTCTAAAGTCATACATAAATCATTTAGAAAACAATTTTCATGTGTGATTATTTTTTTCCACTAGTACTAAGTGGTTGATATAAGCAACTGAGGCTGGAGACCATGGCCAAATCTTTAGGATCAGAAGAGGCTGCTCATGGTGACATCTAGTACAAGAAATCCCAGAGTCAGGTACGTTAAGTAGTACATCAGCCAGCAACTGACACACATAGGATGTTACAAATTTTGCAACAAGTGTCACATTTTATGCTAGACACATATAGATCTTTTAATAATAGCAGATACATATTATCAGTAACTTACATACACATAAGTACAGTCAAGTATTCCTGATAAATTATATACAGAACGTATTTTTATACTTAGGAAATAGTACTCTTAAGCAAGGAGCCATGTAGTTAAGTCCTGTAACATGTAGGCAATACAGCTGTATGCTGGGTATTTTGGTTTGTTTGTTTTGTTTTTGTTTTTGTTTTTTTTTGGCACAGGTCTCTCTAGGTAGTTCAGGCTGGCCTTGAACTGATAGCAATCCTCCTGCCTCAGCCTCCCCAGGGCTGGGATGACAGGTGTTCCCTGCAATGCCTTGTCTATATATTTTTTAAGGAAATGTGACTGTTCTTAAAATAATGAACATGATGTTTGTTCCAACCAAGAAGACTTACTGAAATGAAGGCCCAACACTCTTCAGCCATCTCAGTGGCAGCCAAATAAAAAGCATAGAGAAAGAGTGGGAATTCTGATCATATGCATCTATGGTGATTGTTCAAGAGACCTGTGGCATGTGCTTGTCCAAGAACAGAATGTGTATGTGCTTTCACTTCCAAAATGCAAGTCTAATAAAAGATAATATTTAATCATTTTGCTGTAAGAGTTAATAGTGGAAACCATATTGAAATTGAATAAAATATGAAAAAAGATAATATTTACTGTGAACAACTGTGATTACAAATAATAATTACAAGAGACTGTAGGCACTAAAGAATATCGATTTCCTAGTCCCCTGTTCTCCTAGGTTCACTTTATGGAGTCAGAGAGAGGTATGTATCTTATACTCTAACACCACGTGTGGTTCAAGAATACACTGCATATTTAAATAAAAATTCAAATGAATATATTATAGTGAAAGAGACATTGCCCTTAAGCCCCTCAAATCACTCCCCCTGGCATCAAGCACACTTATCCCATTATTCTTGACAGTTTCTGAAACAGGTCTGAGAATTCTCCATAAGGTGTGGTCAAAAATGAGGTGAATACTTCTGCGCATTTCGACTGAAAGGCGGGCATCAGAAACATTACCCCGGAAAAACAGTCCTGTGTACCCTCCTCTGCCTCATTCACTGGATCTGGCACAGTGTGACTTCAGGCTATTGCCCAGAGTCAAAATGATCCAAAATGGTTCAAATCGATTCAGGGTGTCAGTGAAGGCAAGACAGTGTAACTAAAGGTGGTGTCAAAGGAGCAATTCCAGAATTGCTTCTCAGAAAATGGCAAGCATGGTGAGATGTGTGCGTGCAGGCCCCTTACTCTAGAGGACTTTCATTCTTGTGACACTATTTAATGACCTGAAAATAAATGATCAAATAAACACACTCTAAGATATACTATGATGGCTTACAGGAGAGGTTGACCCTTAATCAGTGACTTATTAATATTATATCCTGCAAAGATGGGTGTAGTGGTGCATGCCTGTAATCCCAGAACTCTAGAGGCCGAAGCAGGAGAATTATCTTGAGTTCAAGGCCAGCCTTGGCTACATGGTGAGTTCAAGACCGGGCCAAACTGCATAGCGAGGCCCTGTCTCAAAAAAACTAAACCAAACAAACCAAAAAGTTATGCTCTGTGAGCTAAGAATGGTTTCAATATTTTTAAAAGTTTCAATAAAACACAGCAACAAACAAAAATACGCCACAGAGACTTTATATGCAACAAAATGCCAAATATATATAATAGCTACACTTTAATGAAAAATATTTGCTGATATGTAGAATAAGGAATCAAAATCCTCAGTGAAACACTTGAAGATAAATTAATTCAACAAAATAACTTGTGTCTTTAATTTCTTGTAGTCAGGAAGGAGGTTTAATTATTAGTCTGTTAATTGTAATATAAGCAGTAGAACGAAAGTTGCTTTTCTGCTATTAATTTATCACCCATGCTAAATCTACTCTGACAACGTGCAGCTGATTTTTCTCCACATTTTCTCCTGCAACATAGCCGAACATCAAAAGCAAATTCTGAAGTAACTTAATGGTTTAGAGAATTGAAGCGATAAAAATGGGACATTCCGAAATTTTTCTAAAGGTTGTATTCTAATGAACCCCTGGAGAACTTTATAAGAAGAAAATCTTACAGTAACCCTGGCATGTAAAATAATATAGCAATGGAAAAGAAGAAAACTTAATAGTCTATGCTGATACTGGGTTAAGAAAAACTGTTTTCGTTTCAATGTCCCCTTAAAATATATTTTATTGGTATATGCCTGCAAAACATAATATGAAATAGGTAATGAATACTCTTGTTTGAAGGAATTAGCATATATGTTCATGTCATATCTTGATAATTTTTGATGTCTTTTCTCACCCTTATTCACCCCCCCAATCCCCTCTTCAGCTGTTTTTCTTCCACAGTTACCTTTTGGTAAGCTTTTCCTCTCTGATAATTAATGAAATCAGAAATTTAAATTACAATTTATCATCTTACAAAATACTACCAAGCGTAACAAAACCAAATGTAACAAAACACAAGGTTCATCACAAATCATGAATAATTATTTCAAAGAATTATAAATTGATAAACTATCAAAAACACTATAATGTAAAATTTAAAAGTTGCTTATTATATTAAACTAAAAGTTGTACTCTCTTCCTTCAAATTTGGCTGGCAATCATTACCAATTGCATATAAATAGGTGAAACATAGAAGACCTTGGGAAATACTACTAACCAATAAATCAGAGCATCAAAGGGATAGCAATCAATTTTTTTAATTATAATACACTATTTTCATGCACTGATCAATTGATTAGTTCATGCATTAATAATAACATGGTAATACATGTTTAATGTATAATTTAGGTCAACTGGAAATCACCATTTATATATTTCTAATTTATCTAATCTCATCGACTAGACTTTTCCATGAAGAAATTTTTAATACGTCATCATTTTATAATCATGAATGTTCATTAAAAATAATCAATATCTTGTACCAGTGTCCTTCAGTTTTATAGTAGTAAAGTAAAGTCAGCAGAAGAGATTAGATGTCTGGAAATTTTCAGGATCTGCTGGGTCTTCAACAGTATAAAGATAAGTTTCCAGGTGGTAAGTAGTACTCTGTAAGTGGTTGATACAGAGAATTTTGAAACAATAAAGGAGTTCATAGAAACTGTTGAGTTGAATTCAGATTATTTATAAGGTTACACTTTCTTCTGTATCTTCATGATTCTTTATATATGAAGTTGATAAATGCTTTATTCCTTCCTAGGTTATTTTCCCCAAAGATATCTTTAAAGTAAGAAGAACTCATTAGGTCATTTATGTTCTGGTGTTTGTAAAGATAAACTATTAATTCCCTGAATCATGAGTTAAGTTTGAAATTTTCTGACACTTACTGCCAAAAGCAAACAATTGTTCTGAGCCTGCAGACTGTGTCTGACTCAGTGTAAGCCCTAGAAGTTCAAGTTAAGGTGCATTCCCAGTTCACTTGCATTACTCCCCACTTTGTGAGCTGTGGCCCACAGTTAATACCTATTTTCCTCTCTGATGCCATTAATCACAGTATTCAGTGTTTGTTTAAGGCTTTATGTACCTAAAGCATACAAAGGTACTAAAGGCAAGGTAAAGTAATTTCCCACATATTTTTTCCTCAAGCAAAAAATCAATTAGTTTTCCAAATTAGAAAATATTAATAATATTACAGTGCTCACAAAGCCAGTTTTTTTCCTACCATTCCTTTTCACCCGAACTCTGGCTTAGATACACTAGTATCTATGTAGATACACTCTGGAGTAGATACGCTCCAAACACCACAGAATGGAAGGTGAACTGTGTAACTTGGGATCAAGACTGGTTCCAGGTGAAAGCCAGCAGCAATAAGGACATGAGGTTACTGGAATAAGGTTTTATGTAGGTTCTAACGTGAGTAGGTAGGAATGGTCACAAGGAATTCATTCTCTTCTCTATTTTCTATATTTTTGAACCTTAAAATTACTTTTAAAAGTCCAGATACCTGAAGTACATTACAGATTAATTAAGTCACTGTTTCTGGTATTGGGATCCAGATATTGGTACATGACCAAGGTTCCCACACTACACCAATACACAGCCTAAAGTGGGCACCATTGGCCCTGGCCCTAATTCTCCAAAACTGGCATTTTAGTCAAGGTGTGACAGCCTCTATGTAGGCAGAGGACCAAGGACTAGTGAAGGAAGTAGCCATATTAAATATCACAAAAGCCCTCTTCTCTTCTTCCTTTACTTCTTTTCTCTTTCCAGTAGGTAATCAGTGGCAGATCTGGGGGATCAGAGGGTGTCCATAGTGTGAGGAGCTCTAACTGAGGAAGGAACGTCAAAGTAGCATGGGAAGTGGAAACAACAGAGCTTGGGGAACCCCCAGCTAATTAATGCCTAAGGGAACCCAGACACCAGCCTCAGCCTGACTGAGGCAGCTTTTAAGCACATAACAGACAGTGGAAACCAACAGTGCCGCATTGTTCAAGGGCAATTATACCTAAAAAATTTGTATCTTAATTTAAAGTTGAAATTTTAATGTATATCCTTTCTGGCCCTCAAAACATGACAATACTGAAATCATGGGAAGAGCTTATTTTCTTTACAGGTTTCTAAACAAAAGCAATTGTATACAGAAAGTTATAATAAAATGTAAAGTATTGGATGGTAATTCATTCATGTGTTCCACTATACCAATCTTCATATTTGAGTTGTGTTAAATTATGTTTAATTTTTAAGAGAAGAATTCTAATTTTGGTATCTATTACTAAAATATATATTTTAAGATAGAAATTTATGTCAGTCAGATAGGTGGAAAACAACACTAATAAAAGGATTCAATTTTAAATATGGGGCAAATATTTACTTACATACAAAGATCTGTCAATGAAGATTTTCAGACCATTATCATTACTCATAATATCTTAAATGCTAACAATGTAAAATTCCCAAGACATGGGAATAATCAAATTGTAAAATATACTGTATTTACAATTTTTTTCAAAGAATATTTAAAAGTTAATAGTTACTATGGGCAACATTGGAGTTGGCTACTGTGCCAAGGGTTTCTGGTGAATTAACTAATTTAGTCTTAACAGTCCTACAACTACTTTTGATTTGTGGGAAAACAGGGGCATGAAAAGAGTTGAGTAACCTCCAGGGTCTGTAACTGTATAGGTAATGAGGCTGGAATTATGATCGTGAGGATGGAGCCTAAGCAGTTTACCAAACCCTCCTCAATACATGTACTACAGGGCCGGGGATTTAGCTCAGCAGCATAAGCGCCTGCCCGGCAAACACAAGGTCATGAGTTCGATCCCTGGTACAAAAAAAAAAAAAAAAAAAAGAAATTAACTACTACAAAATTACTAGCACAAAATTAGGTACAGGGCCACGGAAAGGGTACATTAAATGAAGGCTTCCAAAACATAATCTTTACCAGTTTATCTTTGATATTAGTAATCCATCTTTGATATTAGATACCATGCCATAAAAAATGCTAAGATAGAAAAACAGTAGGAAAGTATATATTAAGAAAAAATCAGTTGATAGAGAATTTAAAAAAACATATTAAGAAAAGTCACAAGAAAGTATACAATAGTTGTTTACATGTTGAAAATTACATTTGCATTTCTTCTCTGTACATTAATATTCCAAAATCTCTACAATGACCACAAGTTACTTTCCATAGTTGGAAAAAACAAGTCTTATTTTATCTGAAAATATAGGATGAGGGCCCTTTGTTTAATAAAGCTACATGGGAAGTTCAAAACTTAAGAGCTCTCACACATGTAAACTACCATGGAAGGATTGGAGAAGACAAAAAACAAACCAGAAATTTACTTGAACTCTCAGACAAACTTAACAAACAGATCTGGGATTTTTTTTTACTTTAAATATAGGATTTAGATTTAGATTCTAAATTTAGGATTCAAGATGAATACAAAACGGACTTGACTGATAACAATGGAAATGTAGCAGTTTCCAAAGCTCTACATAGTGGCTGTATTAGGTCAGGTTTAGGTAATTATTGACCAATAAGAAGGGCAATCAGAGTTTTGCTATTTGAAGGACTGCTTTTCAAAACTACATATCATTTCTATTTATGTATAATCAGAGCAAGGATTTCCCAATTAGCTGCAGCTGATACTCAATAAAAGTCCATTTTTCACTATTATAGAGTAAGCCCATGCTAAAAAAATGAAAAACAATCTGAAATTAAAATGAGTATGAATTTAAAGTTGTTGCTCATTTTTGCTACACAGCATTTGGTAGAGATTTTGTAAACAAGATGACTGATTGTTTAACGCTAAGAATAGTCCTATAAACAATCTCACAGCAACTGCAAAAGTACAGAAAGGCAAGCACTTTCAACCTCCTGTCACTTTGAATAAAATTGCCTGTCAGACTGGACTTAGTGCCCAACAAGACATCAACCTCAGTTCTATTTGAATAGATGTCTTAATTCAAAGGTAATTAGTATGCTTTTGATGCAAATGAATAGATATCCTAATATAGATACTTAATAAAACACCAAGTACTATTGTACAAGACCTCAAATGTAAATGCAATAGTTTAATGTTGGTCTAAATTTGCTAAAATCTTAAATGTTTTGTTACAAATTTACAGATTTCTTCTAAAATCAGTGGAAGAGGGCTTGACTAAGATGTGAGAGTGTCTGGATTTGCTGCCCAGCACCTACAGGAAAAATTCATCCTTTGGTGGATGACTGTTATTTTACCTAGATCACATCAGTGTTGTGGAAAGGAATGAACAAAAAACGATCATTTCTGAACATTGATAAAGGCTTGATTACTGAGTGCCTGCATCTTTTATGAAGTTCACATGTTTGAATGTCTGCATCTCATCATTTGTTACATCAAAATTAAATTACATGTTAGATAAGTGACCTGCTTACTTTGGTTCAGTAGCATATTTTAGATAGTAAATACATTTCAAATTGTCAGTACTTCAATTTCTGAATTATATTGATTATAAGTCAAATTCACCAATAGAAGATATTTGAGTAATTAAAAATTACTTGTATTAAGATTCATTTCATACTTTAGTGAGTTTTAAATGTTTGTTATTAGCTATCTTTCATGTAATGATATGATAGCTTTCTTATTTTTTCTCTGATGATATACACACACATATGTGTACCTATAATTTTTAGATAGACACAAAATAAATATAAATATACATAAATATAAATATAATTTTTCCCTTTTTCCCGCTTTCATTTTTGTTTGAACATTTCATGCCTAAATCTTGTAATCTGAACAACTAATTTTAAGTTAACAATATGCAATATATTAACTATTCATTTTTTAAAGAAATTTTATATCATCTCTATCTTTTGCTTCATTTTGTTTTTTAATTAAAAAAAATCATTTAAAAAAAAGAGCCAAAAGGTTTTTAAGAAGGTATCTGCAGAGTAGAAGCTAGGAAACTCTGTAAAAGGCAGGGCTAAAATAGTTCTCCTTGGGGGAAATTTATCTAAAAAGCTCTGTAATGCTTCCCCTGAGGTGCAGTCCTTTGTTGTTTGGTTTTGTTTTAAATACTCTGACCTAGGAATAGGTGGCACAGGCTGTAAATGTGACTCCCTCCCAGCCCATCTTCCCCTCTGCTTTTGAACTGCTGATGGTAATGAATCTCTGTCTCTCAGCTCCAACTGTTGCATTCAGTTATCATCAGGAGCAGATATCACCTAGTACTCTACTCTCGCTCTGATGGATAGAGTACTAACCTTTCACAAGATTAGAGACACAAGGTGCTCTGCAGATAATAAAATTCAAATAGGTTTATTTCAAAGGGCAACCCAATCTCACTTTTGTTCATGGGTCACTTGATAGATCATTTGCCAAAGCAGTTTTGTGTCTTTCCAAGCCAGGTTCAGGTTCAATGTGCCAAAAATGTCAAATAAGGGGCCCTCAAAGGCCCAAAGCCTGCAGTTCTAAACTAGGGACAGGAAAAGTTGTGAATAACATCATTTTTTGATAGGTGAGAAAACCTTTTCTGGACAATAGTTTCCCTTTGGCTTAATCATAAATATACTCAAAACGTAACTCAAGACTAATCACACTGAAAATATCAATTAGTAGAAGTCTTGGAATTAAGTGTAAATTCCAGAAGATTGTTTTAAAAATTTCACTTGAAATAAATGCCTACTAAACATAAAAATCAAGAGTTAAAACAAAGGTTTTATACAATATTATATACATATCTAGTTAATATTTCTCTAGAAATAAAATATACTGTGAAGATTATACAATATACAAAAAGAAATTAAGTGTCTGGCATATAGTAAATGTGATGTAATTATAAGCCATGCTTATTAGTTTCTCAATAATAAGATGATCATATTCATTATTATTCACTGAAATGTGTCTTGGTTTATAAGAAAGGAACTTGCAGGCACAGAGGCAAACACTTGTAATCCTAACTGCTCAGGAGGCTAAAGCCACAGGATCACAAGATCAAAACCAGCGTGGGCAACATAGTAAGATGTCATTTCAAAGAAATAAAGAAATAAAAGAAGTGAACATTACTTTTCTCATCATATTAGTCTGATGAATTCTTATGAAATATCTTGATTGAGGAAGTCAGAAACATTGTTAACAAAGAGATGGAATATGATGGGTGTGTTATATCTTTGGTTAAAAAGATAACTTAAAGGAATATAATGTAATAAAAGTGTTCCATAAAAATTATGCCCCTGAGTTGATCATTTACCTCCTCCACAGGTTGGCTTATGTTTAGCTACCCTGTTTGCAATCTTTGAATGACTGAGGATTAAACATAACACATTTTAATTAAATGCAAAAAATCGCTTTCCTTCCTGAGTAATCAAATGGTGTTAGTGATGAATGTTGGTTTCAAAATCAGCTCAGATGTGCCCAATGTTTTTGTCCTAAAATAGGAAGTGTCATTTAGGGTAGAGATACAACCTAAAAAGCAGGGCAGTAAGGTAGTTGACAGTAATGTAATCAGTAGCTTTAGCTTCATATTTTGCTCTTACAGAATTCCATGTTTCTTTGTGCTTGTGTTTTTCTTTAATGTATTTCTTTCTTTCTTTTTGTATTAATCACCCATCAATTCCTTCCCATTTCATTTAGGTCACACTTAGGCTTTGTTAAAAATCACTTTGAATTCTCTCTTCAGAAATTCTGTTAAAGATACTCTAACAATGCTGACTTTGTTTCAAGTCCCTAATGCATGTTTTCCATTCTCTCATGAACCATTTGTTAGGAAAAACTCAGATCTACAATCAAACTTGTGAAAAACTTCTAAATAATATGAATTTGTCCCTATACTCTCTATTGACCAGGCCTAAGAATATTGTCCTAACCAGTTCGATACCTACTTGGTTATTATTCTACTCCAGACTCCTTATTTTTTTTAGAAGCTTGTTAATGATCATTCCAATTGAAAAAGCAATGATAATTGTACAAAGGTCAAAGTGGGTTGTAATCAGTGAATCTTCCAGTATATGGGATCAGTCACTTTGTCAAAGAGGGAAATTAGTTTTGTTTGGCATGGCTTGTTTTTGAGCAGTCTCTGTTACCTGTTGCTTTGTTACACTCTGGTTGCTTACAAATTGATTGCAGAATAAATTACTCCTGACTCTTTTCAAGAATGGACCTTAAACTTACAAGTAATTAATTCCAAGATATTTACTTCATTTTCTTTCCCTATAGTCATGTATGGTGACTGTCTTTTCCTGGTTCTCTGGATGTGTGCCCATCTGCCATAAATCTTGAAAATTCACTTAAATGAATACAAGGTAATTTGATGTTGCATTTTATTTGGCATTAAGTGCTACACAGTCGTTGACTTCAAAGTCAAATGCATAAATCTTCACGGCTCCTAGAAAGAAGAATCATTTCTTCTGAATTGGTTTGACTCTAACAGTGAAGTTCAGACATGTGAAGACAAATGCAACCCTTAAACAATTGGTTATTTACCCTTTCCTCATTGAAAATTGAGGCAGGAAAGTAACTATATATGTGAAAATAACACTCATAAAGCCTTCAAACAAATCCTGTCTTTTGTTATGTAACCTGCTGTGGAATTTTGTAGATCTAATCTTCAGCTACTGTTTCCCCCAAGAGCAAAATGTTCTATGATACTTAAAACTTCACACTCTTGACTTCGGGTTTGTTATTTGAGTTTCTTTCAGTTGAAGAAGTAGAGTCACATTTTTAAATGTCCTTTTTAATGACTTAATTATAGACCATATCTTAAAAGGTAGCACAGCAACAATTTATCAACTAGTTTAGTTCTCCCATGAGGAAATATCATCTGTTATTGTTTGCATTTTGAGGCCAGCAATATCACTAATGGATCCTCTAAAATGCAAACAAATCAAAAAGCCTGAACTGATACCATTTCAAGTTGTATCCTTGAATCTCTATTATCCCATTTGGATATGGGTAGAAATCCTGGACTATCTGAAATTTAATTTAGAAAGCCGGTTGGCAGTCAGAGGAGTATCTAATGAAAATGACTTGGGATAGGTGTATGAGTCTTTGACTCTTCTCTTTCTTTTCCCCCTGCAGTGGGGATTGAATTTAGAACCCTATCCAGACCAGGCAAGGGCTCCACTTCTAAACTGTATCCCCAGCCCCTTTCCATGTTCCCTGAATGTTTCCAGTCTGAAACTGTTTTTACACTATTCTTTTCCTAAGAGAAAAACAGACACAGCCTATGAGGCTTGGCTGAGCCTCAACAGAAATTCAGGTACCTTTAAATCTCTAGAAACTAAGAATGACTCACCTGTTGCTTATTCCCCTATTTTCCCTTTAACTCAGGTCTTATCTGTGGGGCCAGACTAAGCATAGACTCTAGACTGTCCTCTGAGTTACCTATCCAAAGCACTTCACTCTTGAAGGAAACTGCCTCCTTCTCCTTCCTCTGACCTCCCTGAAAGAGATGTTCTGTGTAATATTACAGAAAAGGATGAAGCAATCAAACTTGTGGGAAACTTCTAAATAACAACAACAAAAATTGTCCTTATACTATTGACTAAGGCTAAGAACATTTTCTTAATTAGTACACTACATTACATTATTTGTCTTCCCAAGCCTGTTTTTCTGAAGCTTATCAATGATCATTCCATTTGAAAATGCACTGATAATCAAACAAATTAGTTTTCTAGCTTCCAGGTAGAGCTATTAAATATGTTTGTATTTCACAGACATAACTGAATCTAGTCTTTGCCTAATCAATTATTAATATTTGGAATTGAGTTTTTATAACCAAAAAATCTTTCAGCCTCTGTTGCATAATACAGACACTGGTTGACTCAAGAACGTGAAGTCTAAGTGGCCCATTTAATTTCATAACTGCTGTATGAGTCATCTGCCTGCTCTCCATTAATTCAGACTTACAATTAAACACAAAATTATAATTACTTAAGCCATTACCTTTTACAGAATAATCAATGTCCCAGCAACTTTCCTTGGATGGACAACTGCCTACTGAAGACAGCACACTACTGAACTGGGAGGGAAATATTCTGGGGTTTCAAATGTGGTGGGGTTATAATACCTGTGGTGAGACATTTGATCCTCTGTGTCTCTTTTTATCCAAGTGATGCTAGCTGAGTGGACCATGTATCAGTGTCATGGATCATGGCATTGAGAATGGTCCTGTTATATATCTGAGTTTTCTCAAATAGAAAAAATGCTAATTGCCGTCTGTTAGATCAAGGGGTATCAAACTGTGGTACCTTTATCAGGAATGGCAGCAACACCTGGGAATTTGCTGAAATGCAATTCTGGGCTTCACTTTAACGCTACTAAATTAGTAACTTCAGGTGTAGGGCCCAGTGATATGTTTTAATAAGATTTCCAGATGATCTTCATCCACACTAAAGTTAGACAACTATCTCATTTGGTCAACCTATAAATATAGGTACTTTCAGCAACTAATTCATATTTGATCGAATTCCCCAGATATAAGTATGAGTTAGGAATGTGTGCTTAACTTCTGAATTTCATCCACAGATCTTTAAATCTTTTAACCTCCCCAAAGGGATCCTTCCTTAAATCTCACCTTTCTATAATCCCAGTCATTTTTATTCATTAGTAGGAAACACCTGTAACAGCAGGAGCTACTTACATTTTAATTGTTTTTTGCTCCTCTAAATTGCTTGTCATTATAAAAGAAATGACAGAAGTGAAATGGGAGAAGAGCAATGTGGCAAGAAGACTCTAGCCCATTTCCAATGTTTAATTGCTATACAATGCTAAGAACAGATTAAAAAGATAAATCAAAAGTTTGCCGAAAAAAGTGAGGCCCCCAGTCAGTTTTATGGTTTCATTTGAGCTGCAAAGATATTATTATACACTCATTTACAAAACAATGAGCTCTTAGTGTTTATGAAAGTTTAATCTCTTGGTTTATTGCCTTAATATATTTCACATTGGTAAGGTTTACTTTTAAATGAAATTTCTGACTGTCTTATGTGGATGTTATTTTATACTGAGAATACAGACAGAATGAGTGTAACATCATAATTGTATTCATCTATGAAGCAATTAGAGTCAGGGTAATTGCTTCTAGTTCTCACATATCTGCATACAAAGTAATAGAATTAATATTTTATCATTTGGCAGTATCCCTTGTTAGCTAAGAATTCTAACACTGTATATCTTCATTGTGTGTCCACAGGAATTTAAACAGATCCTATATTAATATTTACCTAAATCAAAAACTATGCCAAAGGAAAAAGTTATATGGAGTAATTTGACCCCATTTGTCAGTGTACCCATCCAGTGAACACACTAGGAGACTGAGGTTTCCTTGACACTCTCCAAATGGACTGGACTAATGACAACCAAGGAAAGGCTTCAGGACTCTCCTTTGCTGGGCATAGTGGTACAGGCCTGCAATCCCAGCACTCTGGGAAACTGAGGCAGGAGGCTCACAAGTTCCAGCCCATGCTGAGCAATTTAGCAACTCAGGGAGACTTTGTCTCAACATAAAAAATAAATAAATAAAAAGGACTGGGTATGTAGCTCAGTGTAAAGAACTTGGGTTTAATTTTTATTGATGCAGAAATAAAATAAATATTACAAAACAAAACAAAATAAAATAATGAAAAGGGACTCTTTCTCTATCTCCAGTTGTGAATTCCATGGTATTCGAAAAGGTTGATCCTAATTCAAAACTTATGGCTGCTTTCATGGCAAAACTCCTATGAAAACACCCTTACAAGTTCTTACAAAGAGAAAAATTGATGGAGCCAAAGGAGATCCATGATGACCTATAGGAACAGCCTGGCAAATGACTGACAAGATTCAAATCCTCAGCCAGAATCCACAGGACTAAGAAGGGCTAAATGAGGACTTATAGCCTCATTTATTTTCTAAGAAGCTTAGGCTGGACGGAGAGAAAAGGAGTCATAAATTAAATGGCACTTTGCTTGAATAAAAGGGGAACAAATGAGGGAATTAAGTTGAAACTTGCAGCTCAACCACTGGACCAAATTTAATTGGGAGATAAGCTATATTTCAACATTAAAAATATTATAAAAGATGGGAGAAATTAGCAATTAGGCTGCTTCTTTCAGTATATGCAAATAGATAACCTTTATGGAGAAAAACATAGTCAAGAAGAGGAATGGTCAGAACACATGAATGCATTACATGTGCAGCACATTCTGTGCATAAATTTATGCATTAGTTAGCTCAAGTAGTAACCTATTATTAAAATGCAACATACAGGAGCTAAAAAATGAAACTTTCCCTAAAAATTTGGGCAACATTGTAAAAATGTAATAATCTTTCAAATTGTCCGTGATTCCCCCATGCTGTTTTAGTATATTCTTTTAAATTCATTATTTTCACTCTATCATTTTTAAACAACTTTATAGAGACACCATTTATTTGGGAGATGTCCTGGTAACAAAGGATAAAATGCCACTTTTAAGTGTAAAACACTTAAAAGTGTTATATGGTATGTGCTATATAAGCATTAAATATTACTATAATTGATCATTTAAGTAGAGAATTAATTTATGATCCATTTGAAAATCTTTTCCTTTTCTCAATGACACAAATAATGATAGTTTTGAGATTTGTGTCCTTGCTCCTAATTAGTTCCCTTTCAAATTATTCTTAAACTTCATTTGTCTTTAGCAGTATTTATTACTCTAACTTCTTCCTAGTCCTGTTTCCTCTATGAATCTGGGTGGCTGTAATTTTTGTTGAACTCAGAATAATTATAATGCATTTACTATGTAAAAGGATCAAATGAAACATAGTAACTTTCATAAAAAACTCACATACTTTTTTCATTTATTAATACATTTTTGCCATACATATAATTATACTCACTGTAGAGAACTTGTATATATATATATATATATATATATATATATACACACACACACACACATATATACACATAGAATGGAAGAGAGGAAATTCTTTTCTATTCTCTAGTCACTAAGACCCAGAGAGTCAAGACTTAGAGTTTAAGTGATGTGCCTACATCACACAGCTCTTCAGTAGAAAGCCAAATGGAATTCAACATTACCCAAAGCATTATGGGAAGGTAAGATAACTGTCCAGGAAACATCCATGGTTCCTGATGATTGATTTAGAAAGGATCAAAGAGTTGATAGGGTCTTAGATATGTAACCCCATTACAGAAGAGAGACAAACCATTTTATAGGTAGGGTAGGAAATAGAGCAGTAAGCATTTTGGAATTCCAAGTAAAACTACTGTGGATTTTAAGTGAAAAAATTAAATTATGCCATATGGACTTACTCATTTAAATAACACAGAATAAAGAGATTAGAAACCAAATGTTCTAAAGCAGTTGATGATTTAGAACTAAAGTGACAGGTGAGGGCCAGAAAACAAGGTTTAAGTCTTGAAATGAAGATATGGGAGTAAATACATTTTTAAGCAATTTGATCAGAAAATAATTCAGGTTTGTAGACATAAAAATGACTTTTATTTATTTACCTGTTAATAATTTTTGCTTCTCAAAAAATGAGAAATTTTGAAGCATATGTGTTACAGGAAAGGGGGAAAACATGTTCTTTGGGGGAATTATTAGACTGAGCATAACAGTTCAGGTATGATGATATGAGACCATATGAAAATCTCATGGTTTTCTTTCTTTTCTATTATTTCAACAGGATATCTAGAAACTAATCAAAATGCTGGTTACAACATATTTGTCTTTTTTCATGTGATATTATTCTTCAAAGTGGTTTTCTTAATATAAAATCCACCCACTTGAAATGTGTAATTCGATGTTTTTAGTATAATCAGCTATTCTGCTCAGCTGCTCTGACAGGTGTAGCCATCACTACAATCAATGTTAGAACTTTTCATCTCCCCCAAAAGCAACCCTGTTCATTACCTGAGCAGTCAGTCTGATTCTACCAGCTTTACCCCAATCTCCTACTTTCAGCGCAGTGAAACCAGTTATGGGATTTCTATTTCTGCAGTTTTGTGTACGCAAAATGATGGCTGTGCATAATGTGATCTTTTGCGAGTACTTCATTCCTAGCATAAGGTCTCCAAGTTCATTTATGATGAGCTTTTTATTAGCATTAATTCACATATATTTATGACTGAATAACATTCCATTGTTTGAATGGTCTATATTTATCTACTCATCAACAATAATTTCACATTCTGGTTGTTTCCACATTTTGGGTATTATGAACTGTGTTGCTATAAACATTTGTTTACAAGTTTTTATTTCTTTGGAGTGCATAGTGAAAAGAAGAATTGCTGGAAAATATGGCAATTCTATGTTTAACTGATGAGAAAAGTTCAAGCTGTTCCCCACAGTCGCTGATTCAGTTTTTCCATTTCCTTACCAATACTTGGTATCCCTCACCTTTTTGATTATAGTGCTCCTAGTGGGTAGGAAGACATAGCTTGCTGAGGTTTTGATTTGCACGTTCCTACTAGATAATGATGAAGAATATCTATTATATTGCTTATTTGTATACATTCACTGAAGAATGTCCGATGTCCATTTTCCAATACAGCTCTCTATCATTGTTGTTCAAGAATGTTTTCAATATATTGAATAGACATTCTTCATCAAATATATGACTTACGAATATTCTCACCCTCCTCCTTTCAGTGCTGGGATCAAACCTAGGACCCTGTGTCTGTTGACTATTGCTCTACCACTGACCTATACCACAAGCTGTCTATCTCCTCTATGCTCCATTATTTTGCTGACAGTAAAATGTCAAATACAAATTGAGGAATCAATATAGAAGAAGCTAGTATAGGTATGCTAAATGTGAGCCTAAGTAAAATAATCTCAACTCCAATTCTAAGTTTTTTTCTTCTGACAGAAAGATCAGATTCTGTTCTTTTGTTTCTTAGTTCATGGAAAATAACATATTGTAAGACATGGGGGAAAAAACGATCTTAAGTGACAATAAAGATTGTTCTGGAGTGGAGAAAACTGTTACTTGGTAAACTCACATTTTTTCTAAAAATCAGAAAAGAAGTTTTCTTCTTACAGCATGTTATTAATGTTCTCTTAGGTATCTCTATTTTCTACTTTAGGTATCCTTATAGTACATATGTTTTATTTATTACTTTTTATGTTACCATTTTCCTACTTTGCAAATGACTATGAAAATTTATTTTCAAAAAGTGACTCTTTCACCCATCAGCCATAGACTGTGATGTATATGTTGGGTGTTTTCCAGGAATAGACAGATTGACAGTACAAGGAAGAATGGGGCAGCTACATCTACATATTTCAGATTAGAAAACAAAACAAGACAAAACAAGATAACAAAACACTGAGGAAAAAAAGACATAAAAATAGTTTCCATTTCGGAAACAAAATCATAGAAGACAATGCATAAACTATACCATGGTAAACATTATGTTACTGTAATTTCTCTTTTATATTCTTCACTTAAGATGAAAAAAAGCAGCAGTCTTAATAACGGAAGTTGAAATAACAAATGAAGCTTTTGGGAAACTGAAATATAATCTTTTCAGAGACTCCTATATTACCCATTGTGACACCTGAAAGAAAAGCATCTCATTCATTTGTTGGGTGTGGAAGAGATGGAACACATGAAGAGAAAGAGAAAAGGGTTATTAGAAGCAGCATTGTGTGGGATTCCAAGGTGTAGATTCCAGCATAAATTTGTTCAGGGTGAAAAGGATCTTAAGAAAGTCAGTAAAACGAAGCGGAGAACTTGAGGTGGAGAGCAAGATCAAGGAAGGACTTGGCCTCTGTTCATTTGTATTTTCCACCTCTTCTCGATTTCTACTACTGCTACTTTTACAACTTATAAGATCTCTCAACTTATAGTGATCTCTCCAAAATCTAATGAAACAATAAGCTGGGTTAGAAATTTTCATATTTTTAAAAGTCATTTTTGTCCTATTTTGGGTTTGGGCATGTGGGCAAGTCTTGCCTCTCTTGATACATGGTTCTTGGGTGATTACCAGGAATAGGAGCAGTACCAGTTAACAGAGTGTCCCTGGAGGGCTGAATCGAATGAGCAGAAGAGAGCTTCTGGAGTCCAAAATCCAGACAGTGTCTCACATCCGAGCAGACCAAAGATGCCAACTCAGAAGAGCACTCGGGAGAAATCAAATCCAACGCTGCCACCACCATTGGAAAGTAGATAGGGCCATTTTCACCATCTTATAAAGCTAATAGCTTCCTAAATACCCGCTGTTGCTTTCTCCTTCTTTCTTTAATTCCAGATTTTGTGTTTATTTTAATGACATAGAGCTAGAACAAATCCTGTGGAGGAATCCTGTAGACGTCAACCAAAGACAACACACTACATGCTATGTTACTCAGCCCTGAGAAGCAAATATTGCTCAGATCTCATGAAGCAATTTCCTTCCCAAAAAAGCAACCATGCTTGTTCTTAGATGTTTTGTAAATTTTATCCACAGCTTTTGTTGATCAGTAAGCCATTTTAAAAAGTAACTGTGTGATTCACAGTTATTATGCTCTAATTTGAAGCAAATTTAATGTCAATCCATATAATCTAGCCAATCTATAATTATCTTATTCTATCAGCCAAATAACTCAAAAAGTTCAAAACTAATACAACCTTATAGCACTGGCAAGCACATTCATGAATAGAAGAAATGTTCCATAGTATTGAGAAATGCTAAAATACGAAATATGAGAAATCACTGCAGCTAATTTTCTAGGTTGATGTTCTTGCTGATAGGATAATTTTTAGTGCACATTTTAAATTTGATTTCCTTTATTTTAACAAAACGCATTTCATGCACATTGTTTACAGATGAAATAACTTTCAAAAATGTAATAGGTTTTATAGGCCACATTCTCACAGAGATGCTGCACAATTCCAGTTCACAATAAATACTTCTCTGGCAAACATCAGCGTATGTTTGCCAGTGTAACCCTCTGTATGTCTATTGGAGGCCACAACTTGAACCAACATATAGTTCGGTCATGACACTAATCTCTGCTGTGAGGATAGTATCATTTTCTCTTTGAGAGGCTGTCTGAGATGACCTAGAGATCACAGTAGAGTCTGAGTAATTCCTGTGTCCCAGAGGTGCTAGTCTCCCAAGGCTCAGTTCAGTCCTTGAGGAAAGCTTCAGTCATGTCCCTCTACCTTTTTATACAAGCTGATATGAGACATTCACTCTACTGTATTTGGTTTTGCCCACCTCAAATGTTCTTAGATTATTTCTACAATAAATGTATCAGTCTTAATGTCATGTATTCTAAGAGGCATGAATTTAAGAAACAATATGCAATCCTTATAAAAATATGTTCACAGACATTGACACTTCATGGTCTTTTGATATGTATTCTTCACTTCTGAGAATACTAATATCTTCATTCTAAAGACATCTTCATTCTAAATGTGTGTGTGTGGGTGTGTGTGTACATGGTAGAGCAACTTTATCTATATAGTAGTAACAACAGTCAATGTAAATTGTAAACTGTTAGCAGAATAGAAATGAAGATATGCGAATGCAAACTCCGTGAGTTGAATGAAGGACTTTGTCTGTCTTTTTCCCTGGAAGCCTACAATTCCCTGGACAATGCCTACCACGTGTTAGAGTTCAGTGTGCATGTGCTGTAGTTTTCCAGTGCCCACGTAGTGTGTGATACTAATTCAAGAGTGTGAAGAGCTCTCTAGGTAAAGTATGGTTCTCATGTATAGTTATACACATCTTTGGTACTTAGAAATACAGTTGGATTATTATGAAAGAGAGTTAAAATATTCAGTTTACTGATATATACATATCAGTAAATATATATCCCATATTCAACTTTGTAAGCATATTGGATAAGCAGGATCTCATGAAGGCCATGTTTTGAAATGATGTGACTGTAAAACTTAGGTCTTTACCACATGTCCATGAGCACAGATCTACTAAACTTGAAGAAATGGGGACTTCATGAAGTGTTTAGAGCAGCAGAGGCAGACAGGTTCATAGGCACAGTTGCTTCCATGCATATAAATGTGAGCTCATCACTAAGAGAGAAAGATTTGGTGTTCAACACTTGGGCTTGGAGCAGTAAAATATTATTGTATGCTGGTAGGTTTCTAACCTTCTACACATAAAGCCATTGCTTTTTCTGTCTATTCCTTTTTCTTTTAACATTTACTTTACCTGTGTCTATGTGATGATGGCTACTGCTGTGGTTTCGCATTTCAAATGATCCTGCAGGCTTTAAAGCCAAACACATAAATATTATTATAATAAACGCCCTCAGAACTATTATCTTTTTTTGCAGGGAGGTATATAGTGCAACTGTGGCAGCGAATACACATAGCAGTTCATGGAAGACACACTGCAAGTTTTGCGCTGCCTACGCATTTTTTTCTGCACTGCAAAATCTAATAGAGTGTAATAAAATGTCATCTGCTGCTTATTAAATCTTATTTTTATATGGTTGACTGACCTAATTTTGCAAGTTAAAATGTAACTTCTTATCACCTGTTTGGTGGAAACTTCAGTTAGCGCTGTCCTACGCTTGCACATGTTTGCATGTCATTTACACATGTTCCAGTCAAGTAATTGGGTTCACAGAAATTCTGTGACAGTTTTAAATCTAGTCCCAATTAGAAAAATACAGCTTCAAAGTAGTAAGTGTGGATTTTTTTCCCACACATTCATCACGCTCCTAATACTTGAGAGCAAAGAGGTGACATCATATGATTTAGGCAGTGATATCGTGGATCTTTTCATTACTAACAGCAGTTACCCTTCCATAACCACAATTTCAAGCATTCCTGTCTTGGACCACTTCCCCATCCCTGCTAGTGTTCCCACATTAATCCTTCCAGAATATTTAAACAACTAGGAAACACAACCCCACATTTCCCCCCTTTTTGCCTTCAGACACATATGGCCTGACTCCCTTGCTTACTAGCCTCAACTTCATGGCCGAACTGCAACCCTTGTGAAAACCAGCCCTTGTCAAAACTAACAAAACTGGAAGCTGTGCAAAACAACTGGAAGCTGAGACCCAGAACATTTCATTCCCATGTTCCAAACAGTAACTCTGCTGTGACCATTGAAAATGAAACACTCAACCATGTGCACTGGTCTTAGTTTAAATTCATGGCCTCTAAGGTGAAGCTAACAGTAGCACTCTGCCTGGTCAGTTGACCACAGTTTATTCCTCCCCATTCACTTTCTGACTTACTTAGACTACTCTTTCCTACCTTTTCCCTAACCAGAAGCTCATAGAATGACACAAACATCCTCCAACCACTAAGCTATGCTGTGAAACAAAAGGACACCATTCTTTTATAATTAACCCTGCATTAGGCCTTATATCTAGATATTTCCCCCAAAATCTCAGGCAGTTGTAGGTGGGGCTTTTCGGAGTGACTGAATGTCGGATGTGTGATGCTGAGATTAAGGATGCCCTCACATCCTTGGGTGCTACTCATCCAAACGCCAGGCAGCATGGACAGAATATAAGGAACAGAAGGGATTCTGTTTTCTGCCTGTGGTACCTGCTGCTTGTTTCCTTGCTGCTTTGCTGTCTCCTGCTTGTTTGCCATGAACTATTTCTTTTCTGCAATGTTACCCTGCCTTGGAGCCAGCCAACAACAGACTGAAGTCTCTACAAACTCTGACCCAAAACACCTTTCCTTCTTTCACTTGGGTGTCTCATTAACAAGTAACAAGAAAAGTAAGACACCCAACAAGACAGAATGCATTCATTCCTTCATTTATTCACTTAGTCGTAGAGTCATTATGTAGTGCCTAACACAATCATAAAATACTCTGGATAAAAATTGGAAGCCTCTGAATTTATAGATGAGGAAACTCAGGGTCAGAAATGTTTCTTTCCTGTTCTAAACATTCCATGAATATAAAGATTGTATTGAAGGGAAAAGGTACACCCTTAATTGAGTTTCTCCCCTTGGTTTCATTTAACCTTGAGATGTGCAAAAAGAATAGACATTTTTTCACTAGAAGGTACGTGCCCTTGCTACACAATGGGACGCTACCTGTTAGGCAGCACTGAGTCCTGTGCAGTCCTCAGAAATGCAGGCTCTTAGGCTGCACCCCAGGCCAAGGGAATATAATCTGAATTTTAGGGAGCACCCCAGTGGTCATTTTTGTGCAAAATCTCTGAAATTACTTCTACATTAAATGACAAAAGAAGGAATCCTGGCCCAACATGTATCCCTCCTACCTACATAATACCAGAAATAAACTTTCTCTTTTTTCAATGCCAGGCTACTTCCCCTTTCAAAGTTATCTGGTCTTTTTTGTTAGAATGTTGACTTGTGGAAATTCACCAGGTGCTCACAATTCATCCTTTTGTGTCTGAGAAAGTTAGGAGCTTTGATTTTGTTGATATCAGAAATGGATGCACCAGCACATCAGGGCAAACCTCATACATTTTAAATTAAGATGGTGCATCAGAGTTAAGATGAAAAAGCTTAAGCTCTTCTTGGAATGGCAAAGCCAGAGGCATATGTAAGCTTGGCACCACAAAATCAAATATGTGTTGTGGTTTTCTTTCTTAAGCACTCGTACCTCCCCAGCCCTTTCAAAAACAACGGATTTCACTTGGGGCCCAGGAAGAAGTTAAAGCCACGAGGTTCATATTATCAAATTTAGGAGAGAAAAGTTTGTGTTATTGGGAGGAAGAGAGCAGCTTCCTCCTTCCTCATCCTTTCTTCTTCTTGAAATTACTTTTGAATCCTTCCAGCAATGGAAAAGTGTTTTCGGTCTTATTGCCTTTTTACAATTTTTTTTATGTTCATGATGCCATTTTTCCACAAAATCTCATCAATAGGGTTTTCTGTCAAAATGCTCACATTTCAGTGAAATTAAACAGATGCGAAGCCTATTAGAGTTGTGATTGCTAGGCTGAAGGCATATCACAAACAATTTCATGATAAAATATATCCACTGCCTCAAACACTAAAGCATTAAAATAGCCCAATCAAAATGAAGAACTTGCTATTTTAAAAGATACACTCCCATTAACATACATCCACTTGGACTTTTTTTATTTCTCTGTAAAATGAAAAGCACTTGCAACTCCAACTGTTAATGTGAACTGTGGAGGACTGATTGATAGCTGGTGGGCCACTTGTAATACCAGCTGAACTGAATCAGCATAGTGCTGGATGGGGAAGGTCCACCCGAGGATTGCAGCCTACATAAAAAGCAGAAGTGGAGAGAAAGAAGCAGTGTGCTGGTTCTCCATGGTGTTGCTGCTTCTCTTGTTGCCACTGGTTCTCCTGGAGGAGTTTGTTGAGCTTCCTTCCTGATATGAACTTGGCTGTTCTTACCATCACGGGAGCTCAGGACTTTGTTGCTAAGAATGGCTGCATTCACTGTGGGGGAGCTCTGGTCTTTACCTTACAGCTTCCTTCCTGGAGGGGAAGATGGTGTGCTGTTCAGTCTCCTGGAGAAGCTTCTCATGCTTGCTTCCTGATGTGAACTTGGCTGCTCTCATCACTGGAGAGGCTCAGGACCTCATTGCTGCTGAGGATGGCTGTGGTACTTTTTGGGAGAGCTCTGGTTCTTGCTTTGAATGTTGTTTCCTGGCTCCATTGTAGAAACCTCAACCTACTGGCACAGATCCTTCAGCCTGCTCCAGAGACTTTCTAGTTTTCACTGCTAACTTTGGGTCTTCCCAGTGCAGATCCATGAAATGGACTTGAGTCATTGTTATGGGCTCTTGGCCTCCAGTTAGTCTTGTGGGGGGCACTGTCCTGGGCTCTAGGTCTCCAGCTGGACTCGTGCAGGACACTGCTGTGGGATCCAGACCCTCAGCTGGATTCCTTGGGTCTCAGTGTGTGGATTTCTTGCATTTAACACTTTGGGTGACTATCATAAAATAATAATTCCATAAAGTATATGACCTGTATATAATTGATTTCCTTGTTTCCTTGCAATCCCTCACTACAACATGAAATAACTTTTTTTTTTTATAAAGAAAGTCCCTTGATTTTTATTGACTGGATTGTGAATGTGGCTAAGCGATGAAGTACTTACCTAGCATGTATGAAATTCTGGGGTTGATCCTCCATAAAATAAAACAAAACAAAAACAAAACTAATTCTCTGCATGCCTTTCCAAATCCAAGTTCCCAACTTTTAATGCTTCCTGATAATTATGTCCTCATATATTAAAATTCTAACACCATCTCTGGATCATAAATACACACTGAAGTGCACACAGAGGGGGATTGGTTCATCATTGGCGATGAAGATCCTTCCTGAACCCAGTTAACAGGAATGATACCTACCCACATGTGAACTGGATATTTGCAATCAAAGCATAGGGTAGGTAGAATGAACTTCTATATATGTCTATATTACTACAGGTAAATATCCTAGTAAGCATTCATAATAAATCAAATCTGTTGATTGTAAGGTAAGAAGTAGATTTTCTATCATTCTAGTTCTGTGGTTAATTTGCACAGTCTTTGCTTTCCATCAGATAAGTATGTTTTTGTATACCTTGTAGAAACGTTTACACATGTACTAGGTATTTTGATGTAGTTTGGTTTAAGTGGACCCATTTCCAAACAGAATACGTCATTGTGCATATGCTGGAAACATTTGCAATATAATGGCAGCTACCCAGTTTCAAGGGTCTGATGGTAAACACTGATACATTCCTTACAATATGACTAAATGGTTAATTTACATTTAATTAAAATATTTTAAAGTATGTAAAACTCAACACAAATTTGGCCTTGGTCCCTTCTGTGGATTGGGCGTGTTTGAGTATGCCCCACAGGTTCACTGTGACTGGTGACTCAGTCAGTGTGATGACTCTGGGAAATGGGATATCCTTAGCTCTTTGAGGATGTGTCCTTCTATGGAACTATGGGACACAAATCAATCTTTCTGCTTCTGGTTAAAGATGTGATTTTTCTTCCTGCATGTGCTCTATCATTCGTCAACTGCCATGAGATCCTCATCAGAACTGAGTCAATACAGGTACCATACAGTTGAACATTTCAAACTATAAGCTAAATAAACCTCTCCATAAATTATGTGCATCAGGTATTTCATTACAGTGATGCAAAACTAATACACTCACATTTACTGAGTGAATTTATAGTAGTACTTGATGTTGATCTCGCCTGCCCTATTTAGATCATGGAATACTATGAGATTTCTACATTAAGGGACTCTAATAGTTTGCTCTGAATGTATTAATAACCATACCCACTGGTCATACAGCCAGTCATAATCCTAGCTGGAAATGTGAACAAGCTAACATGTACATCCTTCCCACCTGCACATATGGACAGAAATACGACTCTGTTTTGCTTTGCAGAGTGGATTGTACGTTCTTTAGTATATCTCTTAGTGCTGTAAGTGACAATGTTTGTGTATCAAACTAGAAGCTCATTAAAGTGAGAGGGTGAGGTATTGTACTAGAAACACGCTTACCAAACTTGAGTGTATTTCAAATTCACTTGTAGATATATAAGAACAGAAAGTTGGTTTTAACTTCCAGAGTTTCTGATTCAGTACTTGTACCACGGGACACAATGATTTGGATTTCTAAAAAGTTCCCAGGTGATGCTTAAAGAACCTCTCCATGGCGGTACCACATAGTTCATGATTTTCCTGAAAAATCTCGTAAAAATATTATTTGGTTTTTTCCTCTGGGCATTTTAAAAATTACTGCTTCTCTTTGAACATGACACTACCATAAAATTCATCATAAATTTAGATAAAAATGAATGCAGGAATGATCTGAAAATAAATGCCAAGTGCTATTGATAACCCTGGGCTAAATCATCACTTATCTTCTGATTTTTCCAGGTTTTTCATTTATAGTTTTGAAATATTTCTTAAGTGAAAGCCATACACATGCTTACACCCATGCATAACCTACAATGTTTAATGAATATTAAAACATTAATACATACATAAAACATTTATTTTTATATTGGTCAACATTTATAGAAAAATGGCTTAATAAATTGAAAATGAATGCCAAATATTTCTTAGCAAAGTAGAAAATAAAGCTAGATTCATATCATAAAGTACCAAATCAGTTTATTTGCCCAGTTTTCCTAGAAAATAATCTGGCAATAAAAAGTAATTCTATAGTCTACATATCTTTTTATTTTATAATTACTAATATTTTAGATTTTGCTCTTCTATCATCTTCATTGCAACCATAAAAGTAGTTATCAGGGATTATTAAAAGTCCTTAGTTCCATGGTAATTATTACAAGATACTAACATTTGTAGTTAGTTTTCCATCTACACTAATCCTCAACACAATTAATTCAAAATGAAACACAAGGAAAATATAATGCATAATCTTAGCATAGAATTCATCAAACACCTTGTCATGGTTTATGTCAGTGGCCCCCAAGCCTTATGCAATTATGGACTTGACCAAATCTAGCATTTGTGATTGGTTCCCTGTCTAGTACTCAGATTGGTGGTGTGAGTGCTACATCTGTATAGGGGTAGAGCCAGCATATGATGTAATGGCAGGCAGAAGGTGTGTGTCTCCCTCTTGCAGTTCGTGCTTTTGCTGTTTGCAGTGCCCTTGAAGGGCTGCCCCCACCATGCCATGCTGCCTTGGAGCCCACTGAGTATGGACTGAAACCTCCAAGAACTATAAGAAATAAACCTTTCTTCTCTAACTGTGCCTCAGGTATTTTGTCTCAACAATGAGTAAAAAGTAACTAAGACACACCTCAACAGAGATACTCTTAAATGTATGCCAACACAAGGAAATATAAAATAAAACACATCAAGCTTTCAGAGTTTCTTGTCTCAACCAAAGAAAGCAAAACAGCAACTGCATGAATATCTTCTCTAAACTAAACTAAAGAGAACTAAAGAGAATTATTCCAGAATTAATTATATTAAATAGATGACTCAAGGCATTATTGAGAAAGGGTGAAAGATTTCATCACAACACGGGGAAGCTTCCAAGCACATAAAAGCACAGTGAAGAAGGAGGTTTTGAATATCAAAAATTAATTTGAAGACAAAATGGGCACACTAAGGTCCAGGAAGATATAGATCACAAACTATCTTGCATGTTGATAGGTCCTCATATGAAACCAACTGTTCAGGCACTATCCTTGCAACAATGTTGTCAAGTAAGTTAATATTATTAGTTCTTATTTTACAGATGAGAGGAAAACAAATGTCTGAAAATTCAGTGAGTGGATTTTTAAGGGAAGGAGCAAATTAAGCCTTGACTTTATTCTGGAATGATCGTTCCTAATAAATACTATGTATCCTTACAACTCCCAATATAGTTGGTTGTCTTAAAGTTCATATGTTACTGATGTTCATTTTGCCTGGATAATCAGCTCTTCAGAAGGCACTTCCTTCCTTAGCGTAGTTTGAGAATAAATGTTAAGACCCCTTGCAAGTCTTCACTGTCTTTATTCCTCTGATTCTTCCCTTGGCAATGGAGAAAGCATAGCCTTTAGTCTCTGGCTGGATCGGAGCAACCCAGCATTATAGAAGGTGTAAAACCCATGGATGAGCTGCCACGTCTCAAAGACAGAAACGAGAGAGAACAAAGGCTGAAGAAAGAAATTTACCTGCACAAAGGTCTGGAAGGTGCTTCCTGTCCTTTGTGCTCTGCTGCCAGAAAGAGGACAGAGCTAGTATAGCATCTCCATTTCCTGTTAATTTTTCAAAAAGTGGCTGATAAAATGCATTACTTGTAACATCTGTGTTTCAGACATGACATTTGTATAATGTTAAAAGTAGTGGGTCATTCTTTAGGAAACATCTCCAGAAAGGAGTCTCTCAATTTTGTCTTGTTCCCTGGGTAGGATCCATAGAAAGTGAGACTATGGATGGCAAATTAATTTCTAAGTACTCCTGGGATGAGAAAATGGTGCTAACAGATTCATTGGAAACAGGTGGACAGACAGTTTCATCATGTGTCGTTTCCAACATCACAATCTAAACAAGCTTCCCATCGCTTTGGACTCTTTTCCTATGCAAGGCTGTGAGACTTATTTCCAACATTCTGGAAGCGAACACTGTCAATAGACTGTCAGTGTGTCAACAGCGGTTTTCATATTCTCTTCTAACAAAACAAACAGGAGAGTCAAATAGCTCAAGGTGTTTTCACGTTTTGATTACTGGGCCATGGGCTGTGGGGGAGGATTCACAGGCCTATGCAGAACTGGGATTATTTATGTCAAGTTCATATTTAAAACCACTTATTAGTACTGTAGGTTTTATAGGGATGGTTGTTAAACAGTGTTGCCTGCTGAATTTCTTTGGTAATAAATATACAGTCACTGATTTTCATCTGAAAATGTCAATAGCCAAGCTGGTTTAAATTAGGCTTCAACTAATATGCTTTAGTAGGAAAAAAATTGTGTTCTTTGACATATCTCCCTGTTTTGCAAACGAACATAGTCCTACTTGAGCAAATAGTTTAAATAGTAAAGGGAAAGAGATGTTTCCTGTTTTACTGTTTCTATGAGACAAAAACATTTCTACAACCAAAGACCTCCAAGTTACTCAGCATCAGGAGCAACCAAATACTATTTTTTCATGAATAGCTGATCAAATGAATGTGCTGCAGCATAAAAGTCCTGAATACCAATGATAGTATAGGACACACATAATTGGTATCGCCAGACACTCATAATGAATTGATTGCAGTGTGCAGAACTGACATTTTGCATTTCCCTGGGTACAGGCACTGCAGGAATTTTGAGTCTCCTCAACAGTTCTCCTTTTTCAGAAAATAAATATTTATGTAAATGTCCTCTGGGATTGCATGATACAATGAAAGCATTTATGTCTTTTATGCAATATTGGATCATGTGCCTGGGATAAACTTTCTGTTCTTTGTAGCCCATGTAAAAACTTTCTTTCTCTTAAAGGCTAACCTCAATGCTTACCTCAAAATGGACATTCTCACTGTCCACTGAGTAATGTTTCTCCTCCTGTTATTCAAATATGATAGTGTTCACAATATTTGTCTGTTAGATGGACACTCTTTGGGTTTGGGCACTTGAGTAGTTCTCTTATAAATCTTATTCTTTTCTTTTTTCTAGACTGATGCTTTGAACAAATAGCCAAATAACTAGGATGGCACCATATGTATTGAACTAAAAAGGAATATATGAATTGTAGTATTAACCCAAAAGACAAAATTAGTTCTGCATATTAAGAGATTTTTTTCTCTCTAGGATCTAGTCTCAGACATGATCATAGGCCAAGAGGCTAAAGTTAATAGTGGCAGTGAGATTTGGTAGACATTTAAGTAGTGTTTTACAAAGCTGATTCTTATTTGAGTACACTGAGTTGCCTTTTAGGTTCAATGCAATCTCAACTGACTTTCCATGGACATATTTTTTTGATATGAGAATATCACCGATGATCTGGAACCTGCTTTTCCTGCATTACAGATATAACAGCCCTTGTAGTCCATCTCGGTCTTAATGAAGAGAAATTAGAAATGCCTATGCTTTGGCTTTGTCAATCTATCAAAAAATCCTTCTAACTTCCTTATCATTACAGAGCAAATTTATCTGCAGCAACTGTCAGTAGACTTGTAGTTGTAGCAATGAGGTAGTACAGTTTTTGATCTTCAACTATTTTGTAAATTTAGCTTCTACATGCACCGAATATGTGGCATTATGCTTTCATATAGTATAATATATGATAAAACACCTTAAGAAAACATATTTTTGTTAGTTTAATTCACCAGTAACCAATTAAACCTTAATGCCAGAAATGACTTACCAATAACAAATCTGATATATTTACCATTGATATCCTTGGGCCTATTTCCTTATAGTGTTCCTTTTCATTGGAATTGAAGATTGGACTGTTTAACTCTTTCTCTTTCAATTTATGTATAACCTCAAAATAAATATAGAGGACCCTGTAGTGTCCACATTTACAGATATTAATCCAAGAATTTTATACTTTGTTCTAAAAATATTTTATACTTATTTCCCATTTGGAAATAATCCTCCACTTGAAGAATATGAATTGAATGGTACTTACCTGTTATCTTGTCAGATCTAAGAAAAACCCTGAGATTTTGACTAGACTAACTAGTTATAAGTTTATGTATTTTTAACTCTTGCCTGTAAGAGTTTGTTCAAATATCAATGAGATCCTAAATATAATTCTCCCTTCACTAACTGAAAATTTATTTTTGTTCTTTCCAGTGGCAATTAAGCATGGCCTCATAAATGTTTAGGCATCTAAGCATTTTTGCTGCTTTACTTTAAAAAGAGATTTAAAATGCATTTTCAAAGAGTTTCATCTTAATGATAAAGAAATATATTTACTCTTTGTTTCTAAATTTTAACCTAAACTCTCATTTTTAAAAAAATTCTACCTCTCTACATTTTACCCCTTAACCTAATAGAATTGTTGATCTATTATTTGTATCAAGGGAAATTAAATTTATCATCATCCAAACAATCTACCTCACTTAAATTCCATGTAAATCTACATCTATGCAGACTCTGATCTATTGTAGTTCTATCTTTCCCTACATCAATATTTAATGGCCTATTGTATATATTGTTCATTCAATTGCCTCAACTACACTTGAAATTTCATGAAAGAGAAGCAATGTCATTCTTTTATCAACGTAAGAGTGAGAGCCCGGCACTACACATGCCATGAGCACACAGCAAATTCTCAGGATAACTGGTGGGTCTCAGTGTGGGGCATTAATATGCTCTCTGCTGACTTGTTTTCACTCCATGCTCTTAGAGCCAGTTGCATAGTTGGTACCCTTATCCAATAGACTTTTCAAATAAAAGAGACAAAACAGGGCTCGTTTTCTCTCTCAGTTATCAGTTGGCCTCCGTGTAGGGTGCCATCAATTCCCAAGTTGTTGAAAACTTGAAGCTACCCTTCAGTCTTTTCATTACCTTTCTCTCATATCCAATTCATTTGTAGAGCTATAAAGTAGGAATGCCACTACTCTCTTCACCTTGCTTTCTACTCTCCTGGCTCAATATACCATCAGCTTCTCCTGTATTTGTCTCATCATTTATTGGAAAAGATCAATCGGGTCTGTTTATTTTATCCATGCTTTTCTATAAGTTTCCAGTGCTCCTAATTTGGCATAGCCCATCTAGCAGAGTATACCAAGGGTTTCAGGATCTGGTCTCATCACACGATGCCTTTGGTCTCTATATCCAAGCCTGTGACATGCAATCAAGTGAAGACCATAGGACTTAGTACCTGCAGGTAGAAATCAGTGTGATCATGCAGTATTCTACTTAGTCTGAGGTGAGATTTAGAGAGAGATCACTTTGAAAATGAAAAGGAATTTGTCAGGCAAACAATCTCCTTCTCTTTCTCTCTCTCTCTCTCTCTCTCTCTCTCTCTCTGTGTGTGTGTGTGTGTGTGTGTGTGTGTGTGTGTAAGAAGACAGAAGAGTGTATATGATGGAACATTTCAGTAAATAATTTTTTTTCAAGTATTACTCGTGTTTGAAATGTATCCCCTTGAAAATCCAAGTGCTGTTGATGCAATGATATTAAAAGTTGTGGCCTTAAAGACGTGATTACACCACAAAAGTGCGTCCTACTTGAATGGGGATAAGGGCCTTACAAAAGAGGCTTCACTTAGCATTTGGCTCTTTTACGCTTCCACCCTCTGTCATGGAAGGACGTAAATTTCCTTCCCTATGGAGGCTGCAGCATTAAGGCACCATCTTGGAAGCAGAGTGGAGCTCCTACCAGAGAGCCAACCCTGTTAGTAACTTGGTCTTGAACTTCCCAGGCCTCACAACTGTGGAAAAATAAATTATTGTTTTCTGTAAATTACGCCATTTGTTTGTGGTATTCTCTTCTAGTAGCAAAACCAGATGAAGGCAATGATGATACAGTGCACTTACTGTTACTAGAATTAGTAACCTATCAAGCTGATAACCATTGAACTCTTCAATGGTTTCCTAATACCATTTCCTTTCTGTCATGAGCATCTCATTACTCGTAATTTGAGTTTTGATGATACTATCACAATGTTGAAGTTAAGAATATGGCATTGCTCATAATTTGATGATACTATTATGATATTGAAATTCAGTATATAGGACATAATTCAATATTTGAAATCACAACTTACATTTCAAGGAAAAAAACCTCTCAAGGATCAGATCCTGGCAAACAGTGGCCTACAGGAAAGATCTGGCCCACTACCTGTTTTTATAAATAACATATTCCTTGAATCATGGGTACATTTTATATTAATCACTTTCCCATTGCTGGGATACAATAATAGGCGCCCACAATTTAGGAGAAAAGGTGTATGTTGGCTGTCAGTTTCAGAGGGTTTAGTCCATGGTTAGTTGACTCCAAGGAAGAAATAGCATGGAGGAAGGGCTTGGAGGAGGGAAGTTACTCAACCCATGCAGCTAGGAAGCAAAAAGAAGGAAGGAAGTAGGGACAACAGTACAATCTTTTCTGTCAATATGTCCAATAACTCATATCTCCAACGAGGGACCTCTTCCTAAAAGCACATGAGTGAATGAATAAACTGATGACCGGAGTGCTCCCACAGTCCAGTCACCTCCCTGAAGCCCCAGGCCTGAACACAGGAGGCTTTTGGGAAACATTGCAGGTTGAAACCGTAACATATCTGTTGCTTAGTGTATCACGTAAGGCTGCTTCCATGCTCCATAGCAGAGCTGACTTGTTGGAACAAAGAGCAGAAATTATTTATTTTCTGGACCTTAACAAGAAAACTCTGCCAAGTTTTGCCATATAGAAAGTAGTATTCATTTTATTTCCTTTTTGTTAAGGAGAATTAAAAGCATATGACACCATTCATGGGTTGAAGAAACTGTACAGCTATCTGAAAAATGTAGTAATAAAGTAGTTCATGTTTGTTACTATTCCTGAAATAGTTTAGCTGTTAAAGAAAATACCGTGGTTACATAAAGGGCTCTCTAAGTGAGATATCACTGCCGTGTGATCAGTTGATATTTTCAGACTTGAAAGTACCTTTCAATACATCCTTAAAAGGTATAACAATGGGAAGTGATTTGCTGAAATAAAATGTTATATCTGGCTCTCATCCAAATTGCTTAAGGCCACATAAAAATCTGAGATGATGCAGACATAATAGGTTCACTAGGTTGGAAGTAATATCACATTTTTCTAAACGTGAAGACTAATCCTGTCACTTACCAAGTGCATTCAAGTTTCACTGACAATCTTTATTAACCTCTAATTTTTTCACATGTTTAACTTTTCATTCAAATATAAAACAGGCTGCTTAGTCCTTGGATGCAAGGGATTTTAAAACTGTTCATGAATTGCATGTTCACAAACCTTTGCATTTGACTGAAACAAAAGTTTCCAGTCTTCAAATGATCTATTGCAGCTTCATGGTTCACAAAATGATTTATTCAACATGAAATTTTCCAGCTGTCTCACACTGAATAGTATCTATGTCTGTACCTGATAGTTTGTGTTATTTCATTAGTGAAAAGAGGAGAATAACGTGATTTTCAACCATTGAGTGAAGACATTCAGATACACAGTAAGTTACTTGTGTCTTTATTTAACATAGCATTTTAATAAGCTGACAGACACAGTAATGAAATATATTATGGTTATCAGAAACTCTAGAACTTTTGAACGAGACACAAAAAAAAGAAGTCATTATGTAAGGCCTCTAACTTTGTCAATACCAACTATATAAAACTATCAGTTTTTTTGTTTTTCTGTTTTTGAGGTGGAGTCTCACTAAGCAGTTCAAGTTGGCCTTGAACTCACTTATGTAGCCCAGGCTGGCCTCTAACTCATGGTAATTCTCCTGCCTCAGCCTCCTGAGTGTTAGGATTGCTGGTGTGCACCAACACACCTGGCCTACAAGTATCAGTTTATTCATTTTTCCCAGTTTATGTACTTTGTCCCTTTACATTTTTCCAGATGTCTTCACTTTTGGGAGAAATGCTATTACTTTATATTTAGCTCACTCTATTTTGCCTGTCTTTCATCTTCAGATTCTATGGTTTTGGTAACAGCCTCTGTAATATTTGACTCGAGCCTATCTGTTCAGCCTTAGGTCATCTAGGACTCCTGGAGCACAGTTGTGTTCCCCACAGGTTTCTGTCATTCCACTTTAATGCATGGTAGCAGGAGGGTTTTACCTTCCTTACTCTTCCTTTTCAAAACTTACTGATGAGTCTTTATCTATAATATTTAATTAACAATGCCTAGTGAATAAAGTTTAAAGAAAGAATACAGTGGAATGTACCAAGGAACTGCTTAAGAGTTCTCAGTTCCTCACTTTTCTTACTTTACGTTATTACCTGGGGACTTCTCGAATTGTAATCCATGTGCCATCTGTGTCAGAAACAGAACCATGCTAATGGATCTCTTTAAAAAAATCCCTAGATAATAATTACAACAGATTTTGGGAGGATATGCCACCTATTTTTAATCTTTATAAAATTTTTTGAATGAATATATCATTGTTTTCTACACTATTTAACACATTCTTTATAATATATTTCTTCTATAACTATTTTAATCCAGGTCCTATCCCTCATGCCTGGATAATCAAAAGACCTTTGAAATGATTCCCTTGTTTCTAGTTTTCTGATGCTAACAGATGTGTCACCTAGAATCATAATCTTAACAGTCTAATCACTGGCTTTTCACTGACAGGTACCATTTTTCTTCTTGATATTAATGTTACCTTTTACTTATGTCACCTACTTAATGCCTATAAAATCTTCTCCATGGGGAATTAGATTACTTGACATTCTTAAATATATATTCCCTTTACTACTGTTGGGCTTCTATGCAGGGTTTTCCAGGTATATTACGATTTCTACTTCAAATCAATGTACTTCTTATACAAAGTTCTGCTTACATCAGCATCATCTATGAATGTTCCCCTCTACCCCATAGCATTGAGGCACTATCTGCGTCTCTACTGTTGTAGTTTGTGTATGTGCTGAGGCACTGCAGCCCAACCATCACCCATTTCAATAGAAACAGTCATTGATTTGACTGCAATTTCAGTTTACAAAAAGTTTGTGCATGTATTTGAAGCAATGTTGAGAATCTGTCTTCAAGTATGCACATAAATTCCAGGCCTCTTCTGTTAGGATACAGAAAAATAAAAGAGGTTGAAAATAGAAGTGTTAGCAATGGCACGCTAAAATAGATAAAATGAACTGAAAATAGACCCCAGCCTTAGAAATGTACTTCTGCATCTGGAAGAGAAGCTGGTGAACATATGCTTTGATGGAATCTTAGCGTAAGCAGAACCATGGCTGGAAAGCCTCTTGTTTTGAGAAATGGGATTGAAAAATGCCTAGTCAATGGGTTGTGTTTCATAGATAGAAGTTTCCCTAATGCTCTCCTCCAGTGGCTCTAAATGTATAGAAAACCTTGGAAGAAAAGCAATGAACAACAGCCAGTAAATCTGCCCATGTAATCTTTGGTCCAGTCAGGGAAAGATTAATGTCCAGTTATTGAGTTTAGTAAGCTGGATCCCCAGGAATGCGGTAAGTCTGTCCTACTTACTTTTCTCGTCGCTGAGACAAAATATCTAACATGTGAAGCTAAAGGAGGAAAGGTTTATTTAGCTCACAGTAGAGGTTTCAATCCATAATGGGCTGGCTCAAAAGCAGAGTGAAGTGGCAGAAAGGCAATGGCTCATGGCAGCAGAAGGCAGCAAATCAACAAGAGGGAAAGTGAGACAAGCCTCTGTCTGCCCCTTATATAGTATCTACTTTATGGGATTAGGGCAGTGCAAGTCCAATCACTGGATTGATCCAGCAATCACCCACACTAATCCCAGCACCCTTTATCCCAGCATTGTCCTACCAATCAATCACACACGCTAGATGGAGTGACCTTCAAAAAATTTCTGTGATCACATGAGGCTGTGTGGGAACATCTAAACACAAACCATAACAATTTCCAACAGTTCTCCAACCAAGGACAACCATCTTTTCCAGGTCACAAATAGTCTCTTATTATATCTGTCTTTTCATTTCAGTCTGCAGTTTTCCTCTACTTCTCATCATCCCTTTCTATTTGATTCCATTAAACAGAGACTCATTGAGCAAGTAGTACACTGTGTACATAACATTACTGTGGTCACAGGGACACTAAAATGACTAGTAGACGTGATTTCTCTCCTTAACAACTGTGCTAAATGGTTGAAGAGCTTAAAATATACTTAAGTAATTGTCAGGTGATACGATAATATCTACTTTTTACTGTCTGGTAACACACTAGGAAAACAAAGGAATGGTTGCAATTAACTGCAGCTAAGCAAGAGAAAGACTGAATCATTTTCACAGAACAGCAAAATTCTAGGAAGAGAGTAAGTAAAAGCACAGAAGTAGGAATCTGTTGGACAGGCCACCAAGAAGTACCTACAAGAGCACATAGCATTTTTCTGAGGTGTGGAACAAAGGAAAAGATGGAGATTTTCCATATGGGCTGGAATACTTCATGTGTCTTTGGGGAATACGCATGATAAGAAATGCTCTATGGGTATTCACTATTTTACTGTGTACTTCTCCCTCTTATTTCAAAAATGTGTATGTTGGGAACAAATACTCTGATTAAAAAATGAACACATCATAAGCACATATGAAAATAAGACATAAAAATGGTTGATAGATATGTGAAAAAATTTTCATTGTCACTAAACAACAGAGGAAAGAAAACCAAATCACAGTGATATACCATTTTACACCGTTGAGAAGGGCTGTCTTTAACAGTTAGGAGACAACAAAGGCTGCTGAAGATGCAGAGGAAAGGGAGTCCTTATACATTTTTGGCAAAATATAGATTGGCATAAATTGTTTTCATTATGGAAAACAGTAGAATTCCTCAAAAAATTAAAAATAGAACCACCATGTGACCCAACAATGCTACTTCATACTTGGATTATATATCCAAAGGAAAGGAATAAGTGTGCTGAAGAGATGTTTGCACTTTTCAGTTTATTGCAGCATGATTCATAGCAACGAAGACACGGAACCAACCTAAGCATCCATGAGTTCATAAGTACAAAGAGAGCATGTGTCATATATCCATAATGGAATACAATCTCACATTTAAAAAAAAGAAAATCCTACCATTGATGACAAACTTGTAAACCTGAAATTCGCCAGACACAGAAAATAGACAAAATAATCTCACTCCTAAGTGAAATCTAAAAAAAGGTAAAACGCTAGGTAGTGTAGTGATACCAGTGCAGTGTTTAGAGTGCGGTAGGGAGGCTATAGTTTACAACCACTTTATTCCCTCTCTCTCTCTCTCTCTCTCTCTCTCTCTCTCTCTCTCTCTATATATATATATATATATATATATAGTGCATTTTATAAAGAACTTAAAGAAAGAATTCCGTATCCTCCCAACTTGAAGATAATAGATATTTCAGGAGAGGGAACAGATCTGATCTGATCATGATATATTGTATATGTGCATCAAATTATCAAATTATTACACTGCATAAATAAGTACAATCATGTATAAGTCATTTTATAATTAAGTTGACATTTAGAAGAGTAAAATAGTTTACCAGAGGCTGGAGCTAGGTGGAATGGGAAGAAGTTGGGAAGAAGTAGGATTCAAAATGAGTATTTTCATCATCAAAAAGTAAGTAGATGGGACGTGTACTAAATTAAATTTATTTAAACACTCTTCAATGTACACATATTTCCAACATCATATTGTTCACCATAAATTTTAGTTTCTGTTAGTTAACTAAAATTATATTTTGTTTCTCAAGAGGTGCTGACTCTAAAGTCAAACCTGTCACCTGTGTATAGAGTCAAAAAGTGGCATCTAAATGACTTGATGTATTATCTCTGTATGATCTGTTGTACAGCTAATATTACCACTCAGGGAGTCTCAGGTGTTTTTGGAAGACCATATGATCTCATCCTGTGGGATCACTCCATTGAGTAATTTTAACTTCACCAATGACATTTGCCTCTCTTCTTCATTTTTTCCACAGTAATAATTTCAAATGCTCTGATAAATAAAATTTTACAATTTAGATTGAAAATTAAGGAACTGTAGGGAAAAGAATCCTGGATGCACACAAAATTCAGACCTTGGCTTTGCCTATAGCCATCTCTTAAATTGGACATGCTGACTGTCTCCAAAGCTTTGCTTTTCATCTACATAAATGAATGTCTTTCCAGCATGGGGGAGGGATCATCAAGAGATGAGTGGAGAGAGGAGGATGGAAGACAGAGGATGATCAAAAGGAATTTAGGTGTGTAATTTGCATTTCCTAAGTCACTACAAGAAATGTGAATAACAGGTACTACAAATATGCCCTAATTAAAAAAAAGAGATAATGAAGAACCTGCTGAAACTGAGAAAAAAAGCTGAAGAAAGTCTCCTCTTGGGAAAGAACAGAAAAAGTAACTATATATTGATTGATTAATTCATCAATCTCTTACTATATATTTTAGTATGTAAGACCCTTGAAAACAGGCTTAAATATTTTATGTTGTGCCTATAGCAGTATTTCATACACTATAATCCATAAAAATAATTAACTTCCCATCAATAAAGGCAAAGTGAAACAAATAAAAATGGTGTTATACCACATAAAATCGGGTTCACATGCAATAAGGTGCTTTTACTATAACATGAAATAGAATAACAAAGGAAAATGAAGGCAGTGACCAAAATAAAGATTTGAAATTTAGACTAATACCAAAGTTATGGAATCAAAGATCTGTTTCAAACATCAACAACCCCAAATCTTTACCAGAAGAGATCTAAAATGAGAGAAGTTCCATTGAAAGATTCTACTGTGGGAGTGTCTGCTTTTAAAGCACTGAGCCATTAAGGTTAATTTAATGAAATTTCATACAGCTATAGTGCCAGCTGTTAAATAATGAAGGATGCTGTGTACCCATTTAGAGAAGGCTTCAGGGGCTGTTTTATTTGCTGTCTTTAACAACCTCAGCTAAGCCCAGGGTCATTTAAAGATATGGAGATTGGAAAAAAATAATTCCACAGCAATGGCTTAGCTAATTGTTTATAAGAGCTAATGGAATGTGCTATGGTAGCATGCAATTGACTATGAGTGCAGCCCCTGGTGATCTTCCCTTAAGGAAAAAAGTGGTTTTCATTTGTGTTCATGCATGTGAATGTGTGTGTGTGTGTGTACATTTGAGTTTTCAATAAATGAATTTTTCTCTTACACACACTTTAAGTTCACTAATATAGATGTTTTCTTAGCATTTCGAGAATAAAAACATTTGCTGCTAGTACTTTTGGTTGTTTTAGTTTTGAACTCATGCTTATCTTCTTTATGATTTCTCAAATAAATTTTTTATCCAATGAAATATTATCAGGCTAATTTTATCTTATTTTTACCTAACTATTCCTGATCTTGGTATTCTTCTAACGTGTACTGGGTTCACTACTTGTAAGGTAATCTGACTTCCTTTCATGTATAAGGAAAATTTTTTTAAAATGTGCCTACAAGTACGCTACAAATTCTAACACTGGAGAACTGGATACCTCCCAGTTACATAAGATTTAAGCCCAGTGAAACCTCAGGAAGACTCAACATATCCTTTTTCTGCAGCATCAAAGAGCTGACCCTCACTAGGGGACGTGGTATCATTTTCCGTTAGGCTCTTTATAAATGCATCGAGCCTTAAGGGAAATTGAGAGGAGAATGTGGTCTCCAATTCCTGTGCACAAATGCACTGTACCATCTTTGTTTGGCAAAAGGACAAAGAATACCCTCTGGTCAAAACAAAGGACACAGTGACCACTGAGGCAGAAATGGTATCTATTTTGTTAATATAAGCCATCTAGGTCTTTGTAGGATAATCAAACTATCTGGAACCATCACACAACTTGTATTTTAGTGTGAGGAGTAACAGTAAAACACAGAAACACTCCATTAAATATACATGGTTTCAAAATTACTGTAACTGTATATTCTGCTGTATTTAAATATTTTATTTTGTCTTTACATTATTTTTCTAAATCTCTAGTCTTAGAATTATAAACAAGTGTTTAGTAATTATTCACTACAGGTAACATGAGTTGAAGAAGCAGACATGATTTAGATTGTGTTTAAATGTGTTCAAAGGTCGATTTGAATGTGAATTATTTTGCATACACAATGACATGAAATAAAACAGTAACATCAATGTAAGCCCAACAATTTCAGCCCAGTGTATTCAGTTTCTTCACCATGTTTGCTGTAACTCTGTGATCTAACAAGTTTACAAAAATATCAGTCTCAGAGCTTACTCTCACAAAATACACAGAACTATGCATACAAAGTGATATAAATAAATAAACTGCAAGAAAAACAATGAGAGATTGAAAATGATATTTAGTAAGCAAATATTATTTTTTAAAGACAACAAAGAAGCAAGACAAAATATTGAAAGGCTACTTCCAGCATACACCAAAATTAAGAATGCCAAATATTTAAGCAAAAAATTAAATTAAGAAGGGCAGAAAAGTTTCAATTAGCTTCTAGAGTGAAAATCATTTTTTCCAACTTGGGGTGGCTGCATTTTCTGTGCGACATTTGATGCATGTAGACATGGCCATAATTTGAAAAGTGATGAAGACAAATCCATCCAGCCAATCTCATAACAACACACACACACACACACACACACGCACTTTTCCATGGGGTATACCCAGTTATATGAATTTGATTACTTCTAAGTAATCCACAAACGTGGAATGGGATGTATCTGGAGAGTGGTGAGAAAAGAAAACAGATTTAGCTAGAGTGTAAGAAAGGGAAAATAAGTGAATTTTCTTAGTATAGAAGTTGGAATGGACACATGTCTGGATACAGGTGACGCCAACAGCCACAGAAGATGCACTGATGTCCACTTCAACCTCCCAAGTTGTCTTTGAGCTACTTAAAGGCAAGTTTAATGCTTCCTTTTTCACCTCGTCAGCACTCCACCGAATGCTATAACTTCACAGATACTTGGCGAATATTTGCTGAATGACTTACTGCACATACGTGCATGTGTTTGAATTAGCCTGTCTCACTAGACAAATTGTCCAGAACCTGCTCTGATATTTCACTCTCTTCGTTTTGGTCTCCGAAGCTGCAAAAAGTTGCAGCTGCTTTTTTTAAATGCCTGAACAGAGATGTTAAGAAAAGGGGGAAAAATTCTGTCAAAGGAGAACAACATTCTATTGAAGAAAAATATTGACATTCACAAAAAAGAACAAAGTTCTTGGTGCCCCTCTATCTTTAACATCCCTCTAGCAGCACAGGAAAGCACAGAGGTTAACAGATTTAGCAGGGAAAGCAGGTTGTAGTCCCATTGACAGCTAGAAAATGAAATGACATCAAGTATTCGATGGTTGCCCTCAATTAGCCTATGCAAAGCAAGAATTAATTACCAGCATTGAAAAAGCTCACCTTTGACTCCTCTTTCAAGATCTCACTTCCACTGAGTGTTCTTCTGGTTTATAAATGAAGGTCCAGTGGAGTTGATAACATGCTTTTTCCCTTAATATATTTCAATAGGAAGTATTTTCTTTGCTTTTTTAAATATGACAATCCAAATTTAATGAAAGGGGGCTCTTTGTAATCTAAGATACAGATGTAAATATAGATAGATACACATACAGATGTAGTTTTGATATATAATATGCAGATATAGAAATACAGATTCATAAAAGGCTGGGATTTACTGATTCAGAATGCGATGGGCATTAGCAATAACCTTTGCACACATTCACTTTGGAATTCTCATGGCAGCAATTAAATGTTTTAAAGAAAACTTATAAAATAATTTTATTACTATACTGGGAAATAAATCATAATAAAATAATGTCTATAAATGTAGAGATTTTATTTTCTGCATATTCCTCATGCCAGTAATAAAGTAAAACTAAACGATTCTCTAAAGCCATTCACTTAATGAAATAATTTTGTTAAGCAAACAATAAAAACCTCATTGGCAACAAAGAAGTGGTAGCTTAGGGGCACACAAGAATGCCTGAGTGAAAGGGCTGAATGTGATTTGCTCTTCTGGGAAGAGAGTTATTTGGGCAAATGAAAAGGTTTAGCTAATGTTGCTAGTAAATAGAACAAGAGTCAGGAAATACAGTACAAGGAAGTGCCAGAGTTTGAGAATGACACAGACAAGGGGAGAAAGTAAGATGTCAGAGAGAGGGCTTGGAAGAGGAAATTAGCATTTGTCTGAGAACATAAGTTTTATTCCCTGATGAGATCCTCTTACCTAAGACTATGCAACTACCACAGACAACAGTGTTACCAACCAGGAAGCTAAAGTCAGAGAAAGTACAAACTTGAGCAGGGGTAAGAATGATGGGGAAGGAAACTGTCCAGTTTTGGAATTCTACTAGGATGTCCACCAACTGGAAGCGGTTTTAAGGCCACTCAGGTTATCTATGTGGAAAAGGAAATCAGCAAAGGCAACTGTAGACCACCTTCACATAAGTAAGGCTTTGCTCTGGATAGTTGGCAATCACTGAGTGGAAGGTGTGGTCTGAATCTTACATCCATAGCCGCCTGACATTTCTGAAAACCTGCCAGACTGTCAGCAGGGAAGGGTAACGATCTAATGTTTTAACAGGGATAAGGCACACACTAATTAAATATCTTATTCCATGTAAAGTTGGTGCATATACAAGTCCCACGTGACTTGGTAATTGCCTACTATACTGAAGTTTCCATACTTCCTCTGGGGTAGACAGGGCCAAAGCATGGATTTTGTTGGCCTTGAAAGAAAGAGAAGACACATGGCTGAACACATCTTGGAAAGGTCAGTAGAGAAATGCATTGATGGATCAAGACAATATTAGTTCATCATCTTACTGTGATATTAGGGTTCAAAGGGAGATGTTATGACATTTTCTGACAATAATTTAGTGAAGTGTTAAGAGAAGTTGAGTTCAGTCCTAGCTCTGTCATTAGGTAATTTGTTCCCATGTGTCTGGTATCTCAGGACAAGTTGCTTAACTTCTCCTGGTTTCATCTCTTTAATCTGTGCAATAGAGATGTCCTTACGCGTGCTTGCCCATAGTGAGGGCTGACTACATTACCATCGTCATTATTAACATAATGAATGTTAACCCTCTATATCTCCAAAGAGTACCTATGAGAGATTACCTTGATTGCATTCTTCTAAAGCAGTTCTCCACAAAATAATATTTGGGTGTTTCCCTATCCAGATTCAATAAAACTGCAAAAGGAGTGGAGAAGAGATTTTAAAGGCAAATGAAAGTGAATCATGTATTTTTCCAAAGGAGGTTTATTGTTGCTGGCGGTAGCACTACATGTAAAAAAGCCAATCGTTTTCCTGCAAAAACACTCTGCAAATAATGAGTCATGTTGTAGAATTTGAGACTTTTAACAGAATTATTTCTGACAGCAATATATCTCTGAGTAACTTTAAAATTCTGTTGAAACTGGTTTGTTTAGAGAATGTTCGCCAATTTCTGCCTTGGGTGTGAAGAGTGAACCACTCAGTTTAAGTAATGGAACATGGGCCAATGTTTTTTGACTGCAGTAATATTGCAGTGTGCCTCCCAAGAAACAGAAGTTGGCAACTTAAAAATGTCATCAACTCACCCTGAGTTTTCAAAGGTGTCATACGTTTAACCGTAGCTAATGGAGTACAAAGTAACACTTGCTTGGTCAAGAACATGTGTTTTTCATTATGTTCCCAAACACTCTAAGAATCATCTTTTTTGAAGCCACACTCAGCTTTCAGAAGCTTGGCACCCCTAACGGTAGGGATGTCAGTTTTGTTCTAGAAAACTCTAGGCTTCCCTTTCTTGCTATTTCACAATATCTGTTATCAATTTTAGTCCTTATTTACCCTTTCAGAGAAACGATGCAATATTTAAATGTGTGTATGATTTATTTCACTTAAGAGTAGGGCTCAATATGTATCAACTTCTCTAGAAACGTCTCAAATTTATCCTTTGGAAGAGTGATACGCCACTGTATAAAAATACCACATCTTCTTTACGTGTTCATTGATTGATGGACATCTGGACTATTCTCAAACTTTAGATATTACAAACTGTGCTGATATAAGCAAGGGTGCATGTATCACTGTGATACAATGCCTTTAAATCATTTTGGAAGATACCAAGAAAGGGAAGAGCTGGGTCAAATGGAGTCTCTAATTGACTTTTTAAGGGAACTCCATACAGATTTCCACAGTGGTTTTAACAGTCTACACTCCCACTGATAGTGGACAAGGGTTCCTTTATCCCTCAAAGTCCCACTAACATTTGGTATTGGTTGATTTCTTGATGATAACCATTCTTTCTGGAGTAAAATGTAATCTCAGCATTGTTTTTAACTTGCATCTCTCAAATTATCCATGATGGTGACCATTTTTTCATATACTTATTTGCCATTTCTACTTCTTCATCTGAAAAGTGTTTATTCGTTCCACGTGTCCATTTTTGGACTGGGACTTTAAATTTTGGAGTCTGATTTTTTTTAGTTCTTTATATATTTTAGATATTTGTCCTTTGTTTGAGCTATAGCTGGCAAAGATTTTTTTCCTATTCTGAGAAAAAGAGAATACAAGGGGAAATGGAAACAAAGTATCTATAAATATGGAGGAGAAGAGGGTTTTAAGAGAGGTGAAGAGCATGGCAAAAAAGAATTAAGATATGTACAGGTACAAATTCCTTATGATGAATGTGATCATTATGTATATCTAAAACAAAGCAGTAAAATTAATTAAGAAAAAGAAAACTCTAGGTTTAGCTTAGAAAGCTTCAAAATCTAGGCTGTAGATATGGTTTTAAATCTCAAATATAAGGTATAAACCTTTGTGACTCTAAGCATACACACTAATCTCTTCAGATATAGATTTCCTTACCTATAAAACCTCATCAGCAGTTTTCCATGTATATGAGATAATGAGCATTAAGCGTCTAGCACAGTGCCTGACACATAGTAAACCTTATAAATACCAGCAGTAAGCACCATTTCTGTTGTAATCATCCTGTTATGACATATTTGCCCATGCTCCTTCTTTCTTAAAATGTTCCTACCCTGACTTTGCATGGGTGTCATTTTCTAGACCCTTGTGTCTCAAATCAAAAGGTGTCTTCTCCCATGTGCCTCTGGTGAGCTTTCCACATAAAAGCCATTATTCCTGTCTTTCCATTCCTTCTCTCTGGTCTACTATTACCTGACTTGAAATAAAATTCTCTGTCTGATTTCATTTGTTAATTTTTCTCATCAAATGCAAGCTCCTTAATGGAAGGATTTCTTGTGTTTTCTCCAAGAATTTCCAGAGAAAAGGATGTACCTCATTAGGGTCTTTGACAAAATACTTATAGATGAGCCAACTCTTACTAAGATGATGTTAAGTACATTCCTGTGTTCAGTACTTATTTAATTGATGCCTCAGAAAGTCACTTAGAACACAGCACTGCATTATATGAGAGAGTTCCTGAAGAAGTTAATCCATCATATGAGCATTATACATGGCTTTGACTAATTATAGCACACTAAGTGTGCCTGGGATTCTAGCAGAAGGAATATAGTATACAGAGTTGGAAAAAAGTGTATAACATTAGCATAACTTATCTCATGCTACATGAAAAGTATAATTTACTGTGTGATCTATTTTCAAGTATTGTATGGCTTTTGAAAATGGCTCTGAGAAATGAGAAACAAGGGAGGAGGTCCACTAATTTAGGAGTGTGGACAAAAGACTTTTTTTTCCTCTCTCTTCATAGGAACTTGATCTCTGGTGAGTATTCTAGTCATAGTCCCATAATTTAGGAAGAGTAAGTACAGGAAAAATGACCCTTGATGGGTAAATTTCATCTATTCTGGATGGAGCTAGATGTAAAGAACTCACATATGGAAAGGTCTTCACAGTTTGGGACATCCCTGAACGTGGTGACTTTATGAAGGAGAAAGCCCCTTATTGTATGCAATGGCAGGTATATCCATGGACTCATCCAAAATGTTTGCTCCAGTGCAGCGTGAGATGTACATCAGCACAGCTGGCAGCTGCCTGAACTGGACTTGTATCATACCAGAGCTGTCTTCCACATGCCAAAAAATGGCTCTGTTGGCCTCTGTGGATCCTGCAGAAAACACTTTAAGTGGTCTGCTAACTAAGCTGGACTTCCATCCTAAATCATTCTGATTAACTTAATGCCACTGTGGTCAAGGCAATCTTATGACTCAAGTATCAGTGGTGGTTGGGGCTTAAATACAAACTAGGAATGGTTTGATTGCTATGAAAATCACAGATGATGTCTTTTAAAGTGTTCACCAAATCAAAGGCCATGGGATGAACAGATGAAAGGGAGACAATCAAAACATGGAAGAGAAGGCTGTTTCAGTTTTGATTAGGTGAGGAAGTTGGCAGGAATCTCTACAGTCATAGGTAAGTAAATGAGATACAGTTCAAGGCAGGAGACTTGAGAAAGAACTATTTTAAATGTACTTGGAAGCCTTGGAACACATAAGGTAAATAAAGAAGTTCAACTGTACATATCAATTAGCCAGACTGGCACTTTACTGTATTATCTTAAAGCTATAGTATTTCCACATCTTGTGTTCTACTTGTTTATTTTTAAATAAATTTTTCATAAAAGAGCGATTTTTCTGAGTGTGTGTGTGTGTGTGTGTGTGTGTGCGTGTGCGTAAAGATAAGCAGTGCTTGTCATAATATATATTGGATTAAATGGAAGGGAAAATGTCCTACCCTATATGTAGGTGAGAATAAGATCTCCAAAGAGAAAGGAATTTGATTTCTTGATAGGATCCCACTTTTTCTGAAGAGTTAATCCAGAGTATGTCATAATAAATCAGGACTCTGGAGGGAATTAATATATCCAGATTCTCACCCAGGTAATCCCTCACAGTGACACTGTAATTGGGCATCTGCCTCTCAGCCTTCCTCAGACAGGGTCTTCAGCTGAGCAAGAGGAGGAGGATGTGGTTGAGAAGGCCCTGTGGCACCAACATTTTGAAATTCCATGACTCCCCCACATCCTTGTATCTATGACGAGACCATGTGTTTATTTTTGTCTTTATTTTTTTCTGAATAGAAATTTTCCATATTTTGTAACCAGACATCTTCCTTCTTATTTTTCTTCCTGGGTACAGCTGATATTTTAATTTCCTCCATTCTCCTCACATATCATGTCTTTCAGGGTGCCTCACTGCCCACCACATGATGTCTGAAGTCGGATGTTCCAATATAAATCTTTCATTCCTATCCCAGCAAACTGCACATTAGGCACAGACTCCATATATTGTGCAAGACAAGGGTGACTATCATAGCTGACAAACTGTGTTAACTTGAAAAGTTTAGAAGTTTAAGTGACTCAGAAAGGAGCCAAAGTCTTACTTTGTAGACATCCTCATACTGTGCAGAAGGAGGGCAGAGAGATGGTGCGAGTGCTATATCCATCCTAGGAGGGTAGTAGCCCGCTTACAATATCTGAGAGGAAAAGAAGCTTGCTCCTACCTCTCTTCTGCTCTTGCCACTTTTGCTTTCTTCTGCAGTCTTCAACTCTTGGCCCTCACCATGCCACCCTGCCTTTGAGCCAGCTGATTATGGACTGAAACTTCTGCAAACTATAAGCTACATAAAACATTTTGTTCCTTAATTTTGGGTGTCAGGTATTTTGTCTCAGTACAAGAGAAAAGTAAGTAAAACAGAATTTGGTACCTGGAGTGGGGTCATTGATGTGACTATACCTTTGGGAATGGCTTGTGGGAAGAGTTGGGAAAGGTTTGGAGACATCACCTGAAAGAGTAGAACTGAAATGCCTTAGGCTGTTCTGTATGGTAGATAATGGTTGGAGGTAAGGATACCAAAATTGGACTCACCATGCCCAGTGAATCAGGCACCTGATCCTTAGGGAAAAGAGAAAGAAAAGCCTGGCTACTGCTCCAGCTGGCTGCATTCCTTGGTATCATCCATGTGGTGCTGGTTTTAGATGTATATAGAATGCAAGAGTTTTAGGGTTAAGAAGTCTTCTACCTGATTTCAAAGACCTGGGAAAGCAGGCAGCATATCCTTGAGAGGGCAGTGTGTGAAAGTGTGAGGGTGAAACCAAAGGTGCAGTGGAGACCCTAGAAGTTGGGAAACATCCAGGAATGTGGATCATCTAATAAAAGCTGCAAGAGGGTAGCAAAGCATGCCCTTTAAAGAAGTTATGGGAGCTACAATAACCAGAAGCGTTATAAGGGTGTAGCCATCCAAGTCCTCTAGATCTCACAGTTTGTCACAGATTGCTTTTGATGTTACACATGAAACTATAGCACTTAATGTTTGCCCTACTGAATATTGGGCTTGCTTTGGTCCCGATCCTTTGTGTTCTCATTTGTAACTTTTAGAATGAAAATGTTTATATTGTGCCACTGAATGTTGGGACTGTTTAACTTTTCATTTGTACAAGGTGTTGCTGCTAATGGTTTGCCTTATACCTCAGAGAACGTTTGGGACTTGGGCTTTTCAGCAGTACTGAAACTGTTAGGACTGTGACAAGTCTTGCAGGTTGACTAATGGCCTTTTGAATAAAGGGATATGCATGAGTCTTTGAGGGGCCAGAGGTTAAATGTTACAGTTCTAATGCAATGTAATGCTGCTGGACTTAGCGCTGGTTCTTAAAGTTTGTTAAACCTATGATATAACACTCAAATTGTGAAATAGAAGGAATATGAATTTCTTGTCACACGTGGGACCTGTGGTCTGGGTAAACATTTGGAGGATAACAGTACATAATATAGTAATAATTGTGGGTTTCCTACTGTCCCATTATTCTTTTGTTTCATTTTACTGTTCTGTTTTATTCCCTTTAAAATTAAAAAAAAAAGGATGTGCATGTCTTTGTATCTGGATATGGGTTTGAAGAAATATGTCTGGTTGCCAAGTAAAAAAGGGTGGATTATAATGGTTGATACATTGTGTCAACTTGAAACATTTAGAAGTTTAACCCAGTGACTCAGCAGGGGTCCAAGGTCCCCACTTTAAAAACCCATCTTCTTCCTAAGCGAGAGGGGGGAAGGAAGATGGTGTGAGTGCTATATCCACCCTAGCAGATAGTACTCTGCTTATAATACAAGGGAGGAAAAGAGGCTTGCTCCTACCTCTCTTCTGCTCTTGTTGCTTGTCTTCTACCACCTTCAACTGTTATCCATCACCATGCCACTGTGCCTTGGAGCCAGCTGATTATGGACTGAAACCTCTGCAAACTATAAGCTAAATAAATCTTTTCCTTCATTAACTTTGAGTGTCAGGTATTTTGTCTCAGCAATGAGAGAAAAGCAACTAAGACAGTGACCAACCAGGACAGGGTCACATGGGATTGTATCTGCTGCAGATCTGAAGGAGGACACACATCTGTCTTTCACTTCCATAGTGAGTTGTGGGAGACAACTCCAATGACTCCCCTTGAATGCAAAACAATTACTGTGACTTTGATTATTTGGAGACCTCTTTCCTTATACTGATATGTAAAGAGCTGGCTAGGGTATTTTCTTGTCTCTTCAATTGGCTCTAAGCATTGCAGATAAGGCTAGCCGAGGTGCTGGTAAGCCAACAGATAGTCCTGTTTCCTCACTTAGTGTTCTCTGGTACCCAGATATGAGCTCAGTGGGATATTTAGAGCCAGTCAGCTCCAGGAATGTCAACTGGGTATGAGCCTCAGGGTAAAGAGGCTGTGACTCCCCAGAGCATAAGAGTTTACATATCAGAAACTGAAGCAATAGCCTCCCAAAACAATTGAGTTGCTACCTTAATTAGATTGTATAAATTGATTCTTCTGTATATCTTTATCTCTGCAATTTACAGAGATGCCTTTTTCCCACCTGACCAGCCAGCTCAAGTTACTCATGTAATCCCCTGTCATCCTCACTGTCACTCATCCCTGAGCCACCCCCTTCTTCACAGGATAATAAATTTTGAGAGAGGCCTAGGATCAGGGCCCTTGTCCACATGTCCTCACGGGGATTGGATTTAGGACCCCTTGGCTGCCCTTAATTTGGAATGTGTCTTGTTGTTTTTACCCTTGCCATGGGTTGCATTGCTGGTGGTAGATTGGAATTAACTTGCTGGGATTCCAATGACGTCTCAATGGGATTACAAATAAAGCTTTTTGGATTGTGAGGAAGACTTAAAAAGAAAGTTATAACACTTGGATGACTAAACTCAATATTTGGGTTTGCAATAGTGAGTGATCCTTTATAAGGTGAAGAGATGTGTCTTCTCCCAGCACAAAATCTAAGCAAAGGTGATATCTGTGTACATAAGAGCAAAAAGTGCACTGAAGAAATAAATTAACTGATAGTTATCTAATGGTAATGATATAAACACTTTACTACAAATGAAATTTTATTAACAATTTTACTGCTTGGTTGAAAGATTACTGATTCAAACATCATTGAGCCTATTCAATATAATAAGTAAGTACTATGTGGCCAAAACATATTGTCATATCATACATATGATGACAATTCCTTTTCCAAAATCTGCAAAAAAAGTGTAAACTGTGAATCATGTACCATACAACTCCGAATTTGACAACCTGGACCAGCTCTCCCTCAAAGTTCTCATATGTATTAGATGGAATAAGGTAGAATAAAATCTGAAATTTTGTTGTCTACCCTAATCTAAGTTTTATTCTTTCTATGTTGAAAGTTTCTAAAAGTGGGAACATAATTACTCTCCTTATTTTGGTTTTAAATACTATGGTGGATACTCATCATTCATTCCCATTCCTTTGATATGAAATCATCTTATAGGATTGATTTATAAAGTGTATTTGTTAGTTTGTTTTCACCTTTGAAATCATTACATGTAGTTCACCTCATTTACATTATTTAATTAAAAAAAACTATTAGTGTATGCTTGCTATCATAATGATTAAATTTATCTTGGGGATTAGAAAAATCACATTGCATGCTTATGTTTATTTATTTTATTCCAAAAGTGGTAAATTAACAAACAAAGATGAACCACCCAACTTTCTACAAGGCAAGAAAAAAAACTTGCAATCCTGTGTGTCCTCAAATCTCACAAGCTTCCAGGTGGCAATTAATAAAGCTGAATTGCAAAGTGTACTTCATAACACTTGGGCGACAGACAAGATGATGTCAGAGATGGGGCCAAAAAAGCAGCATCCCCCTGTGTCTTCAATTAGCCTTGGAAGGAGACTGAGACCAACAGTCATTTATAATTTAGAGGCTTGCTCTCTGGCTCTTCCTGATTGCTAAACCCTTCCCCAGAGAAGGAAGTGTGACACGATGAAGCACTCAGGGATGGGACTCAGCTATCTTGGGTTATGTTTCCAGTTGCCTTTCTACCTTACTTTGTAACCTGTGTGCTGCTTAGTCTCTTTTGACGTGACCTAAACACCTTGCTTTTACAAATGACATGTCTGGCAGTTCTCAGTAGGAGGAGGCTCAGCAGTCCTTTGGTATAAACCGTGTTCAGTAAAAAAAGTATAAAAAAGCAAAGGGCTTGGTCTGTGAGACCTATGTGGGTTGTTGAGGCAGTGAGGATAACAGGGCAAGAAGCACTTGATGACGTCGCTATTCACATCCTTTTCTACCTAGAGGGAGACCTTTTGCCTTCTGTCTTCATCAGTCAACATACTGGGAATGCTTCTTAAGGAGGAAAATTGTGTGAGTGTCAAGTAATCTGAAATCTTATTTGACCAAGAGACTATGTGGGAGGAAAAGATTTAATTTCTCAAGGAAGCGAGTCTTGGTCTAATATTAACTTTAGCTTGAAGTGCTGAGGATGAAATAAAGGAGTTGGAAAAGTCACTTCTGCAAACAAATTTCATAAAGCAGCTTCATCTACTGAGTAAGAAATGATTCAGTCCATAGGGGAATGCAGAAAGAAGGTGGGTAGAATCACTCTCCTGCTGTGGAGACTATGGAGAAATCTCTAAATTTCCATAGAGCTGTTGAGTGAGCAAGAACCTTCAAGCCCAATCTTTAGGAGCAGAGAAACACAGGGAGCCTGTTTCAGAAGGAGACAAAACTCATCAGAGTGCAAAAAGAGGGTGGCTTGCACCACACCAGCGGCCAGTTTGGAAGACTACTGAGAAATCTGCTCACCAAAGATTAGCATTTTGGTAAGCCAAAAGGAACACAACTATTTTGGGGCATTAAACAAGATCATTGATACCTAGTATCTTGAATGGCATAATAAGTAACTTATGTATTTTATCTTATTTAAAATATTCCAATTCATTCAGGATATTCCTGCTTTAGTACACTGGCCATAAAACCCCCAGTCCCAAGCAAGCTAACATAGTTAGTTGCACATCCCATCCCCCTAACTACTAAGTTATTAACTACTTAGTGAATAAAACAGATATCTAAGCCCAGAGTGTAAGCACCTCTTGTTTTAACAGCTTTCCCAGGGACACTGGTGTACACTAATGCTGGAAAAATCTAACTTCAAATACAAGGATCCAGGTAAGGCATGTTGAATCTTTCTTCCCAGCCATGCATTTAGTTAGAGGTTGCACATGCATTCCAACGTCTGCCTTCAACTTCATGTCCATCCAGCTGAAAATCTAGCACACACACCACACATGAAATCACTATAGATTGAAAGGGAACAAAGTAAAAGCAAGTGCAGAAGTATAAGGGAAAGATGTTATTTAAAAAAATACGGAAGACATAAGGCCACAGGGATGAGCCTAGTAAGGAGACTAGAGGAAGATGAGAGATGAAAGCAGAGCTTGTAGGGCTGGGGGTGGGGAAGTGCAGAGAAAGCTTCTCCTTTTCCCTGAGAAATTCCTCTTCCCGGAGACCATGTACCCCTTGAGGGCTCCTTTTATGGCATATGTAAAAGAGTGCAGCAGCCTCACACAGCTTGGGTTTCTCTCAAACTTGGATCATTTTGCCAGCTATTTAATAAGACTAAATAAATGGTGTCAACAGCAGCAAGCATGACACATTTTGTTTAGAGAAGCCTACATTCCTTCTTGCTATTAGACTGTGATAACCTTTGGCAAGAAATACATATTCCTTCACGCAGTCTTCTCTGAGAAGAAATTTTCCTTCTGTTCTCACATGGTCATGGAAGAAACAAAGACTCCCATATTTAGTGGAAGACAAAAGGCCATGCTTTTAGAAAAATATTGACTCAGAGAACCTTATCCTTGAGAAAAGATTATAAAGGAATGAGCCAATGAAACGTCTCCACTGAGACTTAGCGGACGTAGAAACTTTTTTCTCCCTGAGGTTCACATGTCACTTTAAGCTGACCTATAGCACTAAATCAATGCTAATTTTAGAGAGCCCTTGTGTTTTTGGAAATTAGGGTTTAAATTCCATTTTTGTTAAGTAGGAAAAAGTAATCCCATGAAGCTGCCTAGTTGGGACCTGGTAATGAGGTTCTTTTCATGGAAAAAAAAACTTCACTGAGAATAAGTAAATAGACTCTCAAAAAGGACTAAAGATTTTGATCATTGTACTATGAAGATATATTTTAAAAGGTAGTTTAAATTAAAAGCACATATAAAAATAACTCTTTAGTAACCACATAAGCCAGCACTTCTGTTAAAAAAGTTCCTCTATGAAGATCATTATATATGTATCTCTCATCACTTCCTTTACTCTGCTTTGCCTTTCTGTCATTTTTAGACAAGCCTGTTCAGAAAGTAAAACAGCACTGTGGTTTTTATTCATTCATTCATTCATTCATTTGTACACTCAACAACCCATATTTGCTGAGTGCCTGTATGCGTCAGACTTTGTTCTAGGTATTTTGTTGCTGTGACACAATACCTGAGGCAACAGTTTAAAGAGAGGAGAGGTTTATTCTGGCTGACGGTTCCTGAGGTTTAAGTCAATGGTTGCCTGGCTTCATTGCTTGCAGGCATTTGTTTCAGGTGAGGCAGAAAACAACATAATGGAAGGATGTGATAAAGAAAAAGCTGCTTACCACATAGCATACAGCAAGGAGAGAAAAAGGAAGAGAGCCGGAGAGAAGACGTGGTCTTGAAGGCAACTGAAGTCCATGATCCCATGACTCACTCCCTTCAATTAGCCCAAATCTCTGTGTTTTCAGTAGTTTCTGCTAACAGAGCCCCCATGATCCAGTCACTTCCAGAAAACCTCACTTCTGAACACATGTGGCTTCTGGGGGCCAGTTTAGATCTAAATCATAAAAGGACACAATGACGAATGGATACAGTAGGGTGGGAGGCTTGGAAATATCATCTGAGAAATCATGATGACAACTCTAAGTACCATCAAACATGTACAGTTATGATTAGGGTTAGTACGAAGGCTGGGATGTGTAGTATCAGCTACAAACAGCACAATTTGGAGCAAGAGTGTTACAGTTGAAAGAGCGGGAAGGTGCTGAGTTCATCTGTCTCCAGTAAGCCTTAAGGTCTAGGACTTGAAGAGCATGACATGAATTAAAATAATGCAATTCTACCTCGATCAAAGTGTACATGAAGAAATGTAATGTCACAATTATCCTTCACATATTGCAAGGGCTCTAATCACTCTTAATTTTCTTATTTTTCCTGTAGTCCTTATTATTCAACAGTTTAAAGAGGCCAAATCAGGTGGGGGAGGGGTGGACTTCCTAAATTTTTTCTTGAAGATGAGTTACATTTGTTTAACAACAGAAATCCGAGGGACATCAGATGTTTCCTCATCTGTGTTCTATACATGCACGAGTTGAAAGTTGGAATAAACATTTTTTAAGCTCAGCAAATTTTGCTCTCAGAGTCAACCAGATGTTACAGCTAAACACTAAGCTGGTGGTTAGCAATCAGGCCCTTCTTTGATGGTAATCAGTTTTTACTGATCAGTGAAAGAGTGTTTCCAATAATTCTTCCTTCATTTATGAAATAGAGTATGTGCTTAATTTGCATCGGCTATACATTGGGACAAGCATTTAACATTTGCTTACAATAATAAAGTCGCAACAGCCATTCCGCAAATGAGTAAACTCAGATTATTTTAACATGTCAATTCATTTGGATTGGGGAAGACATTTTTTGGCCTGATAATGATTCTAAAAATAATTTACTCTGGGGCAATATACACTAAGTTTAAAGCACATAGAAAAAAATTCAAAATACTGAAAAACATACTCCTACCTAAATATCTACACATTGTTACGGTTGCCTTGGTAGAGAACTGCATCTTATTTTACTTTGCTTCTTTCAACATAACGTGATTTTCTAGTACAGAGCTTGTTGCTTTTTTCATGCTGTATTAAATAGAAACTCTAAGGGCAAAATACAGCTGCTTCTCCTCTGATAAGCAGCCCAAATTATCTATAAAAGGAGAACCTTCATTATGGCCCGTCTCTTTTTAGGTAGGAGCTTCCTAGTTGCAGGATGCGTCCCATACTGATTATTTAAAAAGTGACAATTATGTCACTGATTATTAATGTCTAAGAAACAGTGTCAACAGCAGTGTTATGGAATTTGCCATGAAGCATTGCAAAGTGATCCCAATGTTACCACCACAGTGGGAGGGAGAAAAAAAATGTGCTTTAGAGACATTTTTTTAATCTATTAGGATGTCCACTAATCTAAAATAAGGGACCCAAAATAGTCTGATTTTTTTTGCATCAGAAACCATCATATTTATTTGGCTTTAAACTAAGCTTAAGGAGATAAATGTATGAGGCGCAGATTGATGAGAATGAAGTCAGTCACATGGCGCATCACTTCACAGGATTGTTTTAAGTGTTTCCCTTCTAACAGTGCCTATGGCAGAGAGCTTGATATCTTTCATGTGATCTGACAATGACATACTTACTATTTGTAATAACCTATAGAATGTTTTTTGAAGTTCACTGGCAATATTTTATTGATTTTTCTGTGCTGTTTTAAAAAATATCATGATAAGAGTACTTACGATAAGATCTACCTTCCTAACGATTTTAGATGTACTATAGGCACAATATTGTAAACCAGATCTCAAAAAATGCACCAATCTTGTCATTTAATGAAATTGATTAATTTGACTTTTTAACAAAGAAAAATTTTCAGATCCCATTCATACACAACAAATTAATTAATAGCATGTGCTACAACTCCCACATAGTTCCAAGAATTAAATAAACTTCTATGTATTTCCTTCTTGTTTATAATTTCACTTAAAAGAGATTTTGTTCTATTGCAAAATCCTGTTTTTAAAATAATGGCCAGAGTTGGCGTACACATACCAGTTGGATAGTTTTATGGTATAACTATGAAACATTCTCCAAACCCATGAATTGAAGATTTGATTCTTGAGGCAGGGCCTAGAGAGGTGACTGAATCGTGAAGCTCTCAGTATAATCACTGCATTAACCCCTAGCTATTGGCTACCGGTTATTACGCAGTGGAGACCAGATGGAAGGAACAGGTCACTGGGTTGTGCTTTTGAAGGCTGTATCTTGTCCTGAGTCTCTTTCTTTCTCTCTGCCTTTGTTTCTCTTTGGTTCCTGGCCACCAGGAAGAAAGCTTTGCTCTGCCACATCTTCCTACCACAATATTCTGTCTCATCTTAAGCCCAAAATAATGTGGTCCAGTGGAACATGGACTGAATCCTATTGCACCGTGAATCAAAATAGTTCTTTGCTGCTTTAAGGCGTTTGCATCTGGTATTTTTTTCACAGCTATGGAAATCTGACTTTTGAGATCCTATGCTCTGTAAAACAGTGTTTATACCTGGTTGCACTTTTATTCTAGACCTCACCATCAATTCAGAACATGCATAGTAGGAGTTGAGTGATGGATTGGACACCAAGGGCCGATATCTCTACTTTGTGGCTCACTGTCATGAGATTTATGTTGTACTAACATGAAAAAAAAGGTTACATTGGGGCTGAGATCTTGAATTTTACAAATGTTGATGTTTTCCCATTGAATTAAAAAGTTAAATTCCACCTAGGCTATTGGGCAAAAGGACAGCTCTATCAAACACTGTCCTCAAAGCTGCTCATTTCATAGCAGTTTAACTGCATCACCTGCATCATTGTTTAATCACCATTATACTCCAAGAGCTACCCCCATATCTTGGCATGTAGCTGTAGTCATTACAGTGGCCTGCGCTGCTGCTGCTTGGATTCTGTAGTTTGATTAGGCCACATACAATCTTCAATGAGTAAATGCCCTCCTTTCAGTGGCATTCCTGATTATGGAGTTTCTGAAGGGCAGCAGGATTGCCAGGCATAGCAGGGCCTCTGTGCAGACCAGCGAACTGTAGAAATCCATCACTACCCCGCCAAACACTTTCCATAAGAATGGCTAACCCGGACATAGAAATGTTGAAATCTACAGTGTTTCACGAACGTTCTGACCTGTCTGAAGTAAAGCTCAGGGCCCTGTCGATTAGCATTACTGCCTCAGTATTACTGCCTTGAAGAATTGCTGCTTCTTCATTTTATTTTCCAACTTCATACTCAGAGCACTAAAAATTTCAAGTGGAGTATGCTGAAGTAGATGTCAGTGTCTTAGCATCATTTGTATTTAAGTTTTAAAATTCTCTCACAACCCTATTGGGTATTTTTCTACCTAAATTTGCATGGCTTGAATGAAACACCAGATCCTGTGGAAGTCACATACAAGAATATGGGATTCCCTATTACATACAATCCACACAACATAACCTTAAACAAATTTATAGAGGAATTTAAGAAGCATAGCATTACCATAATAGTAAGAGTGTGTAAACACTCATGACACTGCTCTTATGGAGAGCCTGTCTGCATTCTCCATTGGTCTTTTGATGATGGTGCAAAACTTTTCATCTAGATTGTTTATGACTGTGTAAGTCCTATAAAAATTAAGTTGCATGAAGAATCTGGTTGTTGTATTACTATCTCTTTTGTTGTAGGCCTTTGGAGGGTTCCAGTTTTTGTTGGTCTAACGTGAATTGAAGGTGGACTGATATATCTCCTAAGTCACAAGTAATATGGAGAGTTCAAGAGAAAGGAACTTTTGTATTCAGAGAAGTGTCATCTTAAAATGCATCCATCTTCCAAGATTCCAATGGATACAGATGGAAGTAGAGTGGAATGGAAGTAGAGTGTGAGATGGGACCTAAATTGTCATATATATTAGCCGATGTTTTAGCTTGGTGAATAAGTCTAATGAAGTTTCTATAGGAGTACTGAAAGGAATTTTGCCAGGCTAACAGCTTGGCAGCATTACAACCTCTGTGTTTAGGTTATGATCAACCTATTTGGACAATCAGTGACAAAGATTCTCACTTTTCAGTGTTTAAAATGTACTTATCATTTGTACCAACTGTCCTTTGCTGAAATTATGCAGCAGCAAATTATGTCTTTAAATCTATTCTCATGACAAAATGTTACTGACATGAAAGAAATTTAAAAGGAATAGATGCCAAAATAACCAGCATGATATTTGTATATTTTTAGTATCATACAGACCCAAGATTCCAAGAACTCAGAACACTGTAGATCTTAAGTGGTTTACTTTGTCATTGGTCATATTAAACATTTTGGAGCCTAGGTGGCTATGTGGCAACTCATTTTACACTTAAATCTCCTAGATTCATAGCAGTGTGCATGAGGCTTGCTTAATAATTGATTTTCTACTTTAATTATTACCAAGTCTTATGGTGATTGCTTAATTCCTTTCTGTAAGGCTTATTTTATGTTATTGTAAGAAAGTTTCATTTTGAAATTCTATATTATTACAGAAACACATGTCTTAATGTCTCCAGACCCCACCAAAAATCTCCTAAATTAACTTATTCGTGTTTGCTTTCTGAGGTGCAATTTAATAGAACCTGAAAAAGAATGGTGGGGAGGGGCTATGAAGTATTTTCAGTAAAATTTGCTTTTATCTTGTGCATAGCATGTAGGATACACTTTTTAATTCAGCGAATATTTTTAAAAGGTAAAGATGCTTTGTTATTACAAGTAAAATGATTCTTCATCATAAAATTTCTGAAATTCATGAACTTTGCTTCCATACTCACAAGAAATTGTTCATCACTTATTTTTTTAATTTTATTTTAAAGAAGGTCACTTATTGTTTTTATTTGTTATTTTCTTACACTGAATGCCTTAATAACAGTAACAAGGCGAGGGATTTTTCTTTTTTCTATTATTATTATTATCATTATTGTTATTATTATTTATATAGCGAATCAAACTCAGAACCTTGAACTTGCCAGTTAGATGCTAATACCACTAAGCTAAATCCTCAGCCCCTGGAAATGTGACTTTTTCCCCTTTATTTTTCCTAACATCTTATTAAAAAAATAGAAAGCATATAAAATGTTAGATTCTGTTAATGAACTGGGTAAATATCTAATATTTTATATGCCTCTTGTGCTATGTAATTTAATATTTAAAGACTTGAACATTTGTTTTATTATGTAATTGATAAAGATATGTATTAATAGTTCAACCATATATTTACAGTGTTTAGGAATGCATGGTTATAGTTTTTTGGAAGAAATAAATCCTTAGTATTCACTACATTGTAAAAATTTAAAAGTGAAAGCATTAACATCTAAACACATAATGAAATGCTTTCATGAAAAAGGTTAAATTTGTGGAAAAATGAAACATGTTGAGAATAGTAAGGTGTTTTATTCGTGGAGACATGGGCCCATTCCACAAGCTAAATATTCTCTCACTAGAGAAAATAACAATGAAGTTACATTCAAGGACCAGCATAGGACTTAGATAAGATACTTTTAAATTTCATTAATTGTTCTATAGTTCTGTATGTATGTACCTGAAAAGTACCACATAATTTGCTACTGTGAATGCTTGTTTGATAGAACAATAATTGCCCCAAATATTTACCTCAACTAAGATAATTCATGTAAGCTGGAGCATATATGTATCTATAAGCAAAGCTTTCTTTCTTGATTGCATTGGCTTTTTGAAGTTATATGATTTAAATTATATCCATCTTACTTTCTAAAAGAGTTTATAATACAAATTAAATAACTTGGATTAATGTAAGAGGGATAAGAAATCCTGTCTTTGGCACTCTACTAGAAAAGTTCTGAAATATTATGTGTAACCATTTTCAGTGTGTGTGTGTGTGTGTGTGTGTGTGTGTGTATTTCTGTTTATTGATGACATTCTCCTAGGTGCTCTACCACTGAGCTACATATCTAGGCCTTTCTTTCTTTCTTTCTTTCTTTCTTTCTTAATTTCTTAATTTCTTAATTTCTTTCTTTCTTTCTACTTGGAATGGGAGACAGGGGCCTTTACTTAATCCTCAGCCCCTGTCATGGTTTACCTCAGTGGCCCCCAGGCCTCATGTATTTGCATTGTGCATTTGTGATTGGTTCATTGTCTAGTGCTTGGATTGGTGGCGTCAGTGCTACCCCCTCCTAGGGGGTGGAGCCAGGATGTGATGTAATGGCAGGAAGAAGGTGTGTCTCTCTCTCTTGCTCTTTGCAGCCACCATGAACTGCGGGCCCCATCATACCACCCTGCCTTGGAGGCAACTGAGTATGGACTGAAACTCCCCAAAACTGTAAGAAATAAACCTTTCCTTTCCCAACTTTGGGCATCAGGTATTTTGTCTCAGCAATGAGTAAAAAGTAGGACAGCCCCTTTATACATTTTTTATTTTTAGACAATGTCTTGTTAAATTGCTAAATTATTCACACTGGGCTTAAACTTGGAGTCCTCCTTCCTCACCCTCTCAGGGTATTAGGATGATAGGCGAGCGTCACCACTCCCAGCTGCACTCTTTAGTGTATCTTCATTAACTGTAACCGTTTTACTTTTTTTCTTATTGCTGAGACAAAATACCTGTTTTCAACAATTAAGGAAGGAAAGGTTTATTTAGCTCACAGTTTGGCTCACAGCTTTAGTCCATAATCAGACTTCAAGGCAGAGTAGCATGGCGGAGGGAAAACAGTTCATGGTGGTAGAGGACTGTAAAAGCAACAAGAGTATAGAAGGTAACAAGCCGCCCCCACCCCCACCCTTGGGTGTTGTAGTCACACCATCTCCTTGCCCTCCTCTTGCACAAAGTTAGAATGTTTACAAAGTGAAGGCCCTGGCTTCCTGCTAAGTCACTTAGTTAAACTTCTAAACTTCTCAAATTGACACAATGAATCAACCATTACAACATCCTGGAGCATCAACAGCTGCCCCAGAGCTTGTCCTCTGTAATCTAGAAGGTAGAACTGCTGAGTTATTTAGTTAAGCTTCTAAACTTCTGAAGTGAGTAAAAGTATTAACAATCAAAGTAACTTAAGGTTGTACATATTTAGAAAGCATGGAAATTTTAACATTTTAAGATAACAATATGCAGTATATTAACTAGTGTTAATTTCCTACTTTTTTTGAAATTCTGCATCATTTTTATCCTTTTTTTGTTGGTTTTGTTTTTAAAATTAAAAAAAAAAAGTAAATGAACTTGTTCTTTCTACGAACATACACTTTATGATGAAAAGGTATTGTGGTCTTTATTCTTGTATAACATCATCAAAATATAATAGATAACGATTTGTAAACATTATGTGTCTTCTACATAGAAACACAGATAGATGTAAATGGATGGGTCAAAACATACGTGTTATGATTCATGTCTAGATGCCCCTTAAAGCCCCATTCAGTCATGGGGGCAGGCTTTTCAAAGGTGGCTGAATCTAGAATTGGTGCTTGGATTTGTGGTCCAATGCTAGGATTAAGGGTGTGAGCACTACACTTGCCCTAGGGTGGGTAACCTGCATACAATGTAAGGGACAGAAAGAGTCTTTTCTCTCCCTGATTACTTTAGTTGTCGTCCACCACTGCCAAGAACTCTTGCCCCTCTGCCACGTCACCCTGCATTGCAGCCAGCAGATTATGGACTGAAACCTAAACAATCTGAGCTAAATAAAACTTGCCCTCTTTAACTTTGGGTGCCAAGTACTTTGTCACAGCAATGAAAAAAGTAACTAAAACGATACACTAGTGACTTTTAAAAAAATTTCATATAAATTTATGTAATGATTGGATTCTAATTTTTCAGGGTTATAATTTTCTCTTCCTTTTGCTCCTTTAACTTTAGCCTTGTCCACATGTACCCTCTACCACCGACCTGCACAATGGCTTTGTTAAGCCAGATTTGTCATTAATCTGCTTGAAGCTGACCTATGTGTGTGTCTTACACATTAATATGTATTCACTTCAAAAATAAGCTTTACATTCATAAAAGTTGAAATCAACATGCCAGAAATTCTTGAATTTTTTCAGTCTGTAAGCTGCATTAATTTACATCTAGTAGAGAGAATCAAATACTCTATGTGAGACATATATATATTTTCAAAGCTGTCAAGGTTCATTTAAAAAATTAGATAAGCATCTTTTGTTGTTTGGTTTTTGTGTTATAGTGCAGAGGATCAAAATGTTGCATTTGCTGGGCAAGCAGTTTATCACTCCTAAATTCTCTGCCCAAGAAATTAAATTTAAAAGGACATGTTAGAAACTTAAGCAACATCAAAAGTAACAAAAGACAGTATTATAAACACAATTGCATAAAACTATTGTTTATTGTATACATGCAAAACCTAGCATTTTGCAAGAATAGAAGCATCTGACATGGTGAACAGAGGGCGTATCAAAGGGTCTGCTCTGTAGTAAAGCTGTGTTTATTGTATTCTATACTAAATATCAAGCCAATACATTTGTGAAATTCAAAACAGGGCAGCTGATGCTTCGATGACTGGTAGTAAACAATTAATGTGAGAAATGCACACTGGAAGTTCAAAAGTAATTATTACTCATAATGCAAGTATAAATGTTTTGAAGGACAGAAACTCTACTAAAACCATGATATGGACAATGGTTCTTGCCGTTCTATGTCAGAAGAACCACAGAGAACAAGGATGGTAGTTTTTAATGGGATGAGAAAACGGAGCATTGTAGGATTGAGCAATAGCCTAGATGACAGCAAGCAGTAACAAGAGTTTGATAATTATTCCAAAAGTTAATGCCAATACTGTAACTTGGAATTTGGGGAATACAGGTAATTTACTAAGTCCATGATTTCTGCTGACAGATATCTAATTTTAGAAATCACAAAATGTGTCATGTGAAATACCTTCTGGGAAATTGTGGGACTTTGAAGAGAATGAGTGTCTTGGTAGACAATATTTAAAACTTGTATCACTAAAACAGTTATTGGAAGCTGATAAATGGTGTGTGGTGGTAATGATAAACCTTTTTCGAGAAGAACAGGCATGGGGAGAGGACTGGAGGCCAATTTGGATCCAACGACAGGGAAGAAGAGGGGCCTAGCATCATTTTGGACTCTGTTCCAAGGACACTAAAGAAAGAATAGTCTCACAGTTTTGGCTTTGATTTTATGCTATGAGCGATATAATATTAGTGAAATGGTATCATGTTTTGCTCCATGCATCATGGAGAATCAAGTCCAGCTGATCTGATCGTGACAACAAAACTTCTGTTCTCTCCGAAAGTGAACTTGCATCACTAAGAAGCAACCGATTTCTAATTACTTCCTAAGTGTCTCCCCCTCAGTGGTGAATTACAAGAGTAATCAATATCATAGTAAAACTGTCTAGTCTCAGTATATCAGAGTGACTCTGAATTAATAGTTGTCCTTTATTGATTATCCTATCATGAAAATGGAGAATTTGGGAAATAACTGACTGCCTTAGTTCCAGTCAAGTTATTGAGAAATGAAAAGTAGAAAGCACTCCAGCTAACTGGGCCTCAAATATAAATCTTTTCCAAGGTGCAGTCTATTACTCATAGCTTGTCAGGTGCACCTCAGCTGAAGGATTTATGCAATGTCTTCTTGGCGCAGGGACAATCTACCATAATTACCTGCGCTCAGAATTGCTCTCAAATAGCACAAATGGTGGATGACAATTATGAATCACAATTAGTACGGTTGCCAATCAGGCAAGGAGTAAATTGATCTGCATTTTATCTGTACACCCACCCATCAGGAGCTGACTTGGAACAATAATATGGATTTATTCATTAATGCTACTTAGGTCATTTTTGCATTTGCATAACATTTTTGAAAAACCTTGTTTTCTTCCCTTGAAGGTGACAGGTAAGCCAAGCATAAGCATTTACTTTAAAATTCTCTGCCAGTCTTTAATCCAACTCTACTGCTTGCTTTGTAACTCTTAGTAGCTTCTTCCTTCTCTTGTTTCAAGACCTTCTGTACTATGATTACAGCTCCATTCTGGGCAGAGACCTCATGTCCCTGGAGTCTTGCTTTTACACTGGCCACAGATCAAGAAGCATTCACAGGCTCACATCATCAGTCTTATCTCTGCCTGAAAAATTCCTGAGAGATTGGTTGTTATGCTTCCAGAAACAGATAGCAGGAAGTACAGTAAAACAAAATGCCCTGACTGCAGAAGCGGTAGGATTTCAAAGCTGCATTAAGTTTTTTTTTTTTTCCAACTCCTAAAGACAAAGGAGAAACATCTCAATTTTCCCTTTGTTTTGACCACCAGAGTAATAGAATTTTCTTCTTAAGGATATTGTCATTTGCCACAACATAATTGAACTGAGAGGACATTATACAAAGTGACACAAATCAAGCACAGAAAGGCAAATACTGTCTATGTGGAACCTAAACTGTTTCAACTCACAGAAACACATAATGGAATGGTGCTTACCTGAAGCCGGGAGGAAGATTAGAAGATGGGGAAAAGAAAAATGTTGTGGAGAGGGTATGAATGAAACTTCAGAAGGAGGAATAAGTTTTAGTGATCTACTGCAGACCATTGAGACTGCAGTTCATAATAATGTATTTTATATTTTTAAAAAATCAAGATAGATAGCTATACTACTAATCTGTTAGCGCCTCCAGAAGAACAGTTTGTGCTTTGATTGTTTGATCATTTTTTCATGCCTAAATCTTGTAACCTGAACAACTACTTCTAAAATAATATGCAATATATTAATTAGTGTTATTTTCCTATTTTTTAATGTTGTATAATTTCTATTCTGTTTTGTTCTGTTTTTTAAAAATAAAAAAAAAATCAGTTGCCAAAAACCCCCCACTTACTCTGTCACTTAGAGTAAAGGAATCTGGTCATGACATTATTAAAAACTGTTTACATATCTTAAAATTGTTTTTAATCAAAAAATTTTTACAAAGTTTAAAAATTAAAAAAGCTGAGGATAGATTCCAAATATTCTTACCACATATGAGGTGCGGTATGTTAAGTCGGTCAATTTGACTATCGTATTAAAACAAATGACTATCGTATACGATAGTCAAATATATATAAAATATTATAAATCGTATAAATCAAAATATCATATGGTGTCCCTTGAGTAAATTAAAAATAAAATAAAATTTTAAAAATTTTGTTTTCACCAAGGGTGGTGGGTGAGAGTTTCATGAAGTAGGGCACAGAACTGAATTGTCTGACGCACTACCTAGAGGTAAGAAAAATACTTTGATGCAATTTGCATATGCACCTCCATGTGGCAAGTTATAATCTGTTTGTATTAAAGAATCAACTTTGAAGCACTTTTCCCACATACAACAAAGAAGAGTGTATTTCCTTCCAAATCAATATTTGCTACATTTCACACTAAAAATGAAATTAAACTCCTTTTTAAAATCAGAGTCTATAAACCAGTGCCTAATATAAAATGACTTACTACAATTTTACTACCGTATGCCTTTACAATTGCCTTCAAGCTGGTAATTTTCTTCAAAAATAGAGGGAAGAAAGAAAGCAAGGGGAACAAAAGAGGTTAATGAAAACGGAATATAAATTTCAAAAGTTCAAAACAACTTTTTTTAACTTTACAGAAGCAGTGTTCCTGAGTATCAAAGACAGATCGCATGCTGTAAACATAATCACTGTTGACATGAAAGAAATCTTACTTTGTCTTTGAAATGATCATATCTTATGTGAAGAAGCACTTAAGAACAATAGCAACAATTTACGTATTTTAGGGCTTTTCATTTCGATGATTTTTCATGGTGCTATAGGAACTGTAAAGGATGCTGGGCAATTTGAACCCAAAAGCATATGTAACTAGAGGAACAAAAAAGCAGGTCTGAAATCCAGTGAGGCAATGAACAGGCAATCATTTGCTTGAACTTTGAGGTGAATGGAGGAGGAAAGTATATCAAAGGAGGGCACACTAATTTCCTTCGGCATAAATCTATATAGCAGATTTCTCTGATTGATGAGTCTTTGGGGTACTATCCGGGGCTCTTGCAGAGAATATGATTGACGTAGGATTCTCAGGTGTTTAGGTTTAAGGTGAAAGGCCAGGCCCTCCTGAGAACCTCACTAATCTAGCCCTGGTCCTCAGCTCAGCTCCTGCTGAAGATGACCGGCTGGGCGGGAGCATGGAGTTGTCTTGAGGAGCAGGCCGGCCTTCTATTGGGCAAGTTCACATGAAGTTCCTTTCTAGGTCATCACAAAGGCAGATTCACTTTTACATAGGAAGCAAGAAAAGTTTTCATTGGCCTCTGGGCTCTGGGTAGGATTAAGATGTAATTAACTCTTAGAAGTCCTAAGATGCCTTTCGGGAATCGTCCACGCCTGCTAGGAAGCATAACATGGAGGTCAAGGGAAGGGCTTTGCTTTCTGTGAACTGGCTCCATTCTTGGTTCTGCTGTTTCTGCCTACGTGTCACTCATTATTACCAAGCCTCAGTCTCCTCATGAATAAAGTGAGAACAATACCACTGACTTCTCAGTTGCCTATAAAAATATTAATGTTTGTGCAATAATTATTATTATGCTGCCTAGCTTGAAAGAGTTCAACAAATGCCAGCTATTATTAAATGGTGTCCCAGCATTCTTCCCGTTATCTGTCTGCCAAGCTGAAGTAGGGGACCGTTACTTGAGGAGCATCTATAAGATGGCAGCACTTCCTGTCTATGACTTTTATATTTGAGGCTGTGTTCCCAGATGATTGCATTAATGCTCTTTTAAGAGAATGATGATCCAGGGGTCAGGCAATGTGGAATTCTAGACCTGTTCCTCATAAGCAGCCTACCTCCCTGCCACAGTGGAATTCACAGTTGAGGGTGAGTTAATGTGATTGTGTCTCATTACTAATGATATATTATTATTTCACTTTTTAAAAAATCTGAATTAAATTAAAAATGCAAAGAATCAGATATTTAGAAATATATTGGATTTATTTGAACTAGGATTTTCTTTTTAAAATGTACCACTCAATGTAAAAATCAAGACTATACTTACAAATCTTTAAATCTGATATAAGGAATGATAGCTGGAGATAGTGAGAATTTATATTGCTTTTGCAGCACGGACACACGCTCTTTCTTACCAGCCTATAGCATAACCCAAACTGCCTTCCTTATGCAAACTTTAGGCATTCTTGATCTGACTGCCTGAGGGTGAGAGTTATTAATGAGGTTTTTATAAAAGTCAAACAATGTCCCTTTCATTGCTGACATTGGAGCAGATGTGAAATGTCCATGTTTTTCTTAATCATTTCATTTTACAACACAACTATTAGTGTCACATGTGACTCAGTGAGGCACAACTGTAGACAAAGCTGAACAAAGTATGTTATCTTTAGCATGGTCATTGCTGACAGAAAGATAGGCTTGAAAGCATACCATGATGCAGCCAGAGAAGTAACAGAATGAACCTGCATACACGGGCCCACATTGCCACGTGGAGAGAAGCTGCCTCTCTGCAGGGTCTACCAAAGGAGACCCTTGGTGTGCAGCCTGCAGAGCATGATGGTGGGGCACATAAATTTGGGGAAGTGACTGCTGTACACAGGAGAAACAAAAGTGAAAGAAAGTGCAAGGAATGGATGTCTAATGTGTTTCAAAATAAGTAGATTTCCAGCTCAGAGATGAGGAGGAAAAAGCCAGGATTTGTAATGGGAAAGAAACACAGAAGTCAGATCATAGAGAGGCCCTCATTAAAAATTAATCCTGCAAACAAGAACACAGGAAATTAGAAAATAATGATACCATTAGAAAATGCCAGTAGGTTAAAAAGTAGTGAAGTCAACACTAGCACTGCAGAGGCAGCTGATTTGAAGCTCAGCTTCTATAGAGTCATCCCAACATGGAAAAGCAAGGGCAGGGCTGCAGTGGACGCTTTCGGGCTTAGGAGAGAAGGCAGGAGATAGAAATCCCTGTAGTCTCAAGCTGAAAAGGCCTGCCTTTATTGGTGAATATAACCAACGATGTGAACAATTTCTGCTAATATATAAGTTAGTATTTCTCTCTCCATGTTATTAATATGCATTAATTATCTATAAGTGTTATTATCAAAATAGGGCATGTACACACTGGCCATTCAGGAACAAATACAGTTAGTGCAGTTGAATGGCAAAATGCATGAACCAAGTATTTGGGATCAGGAAATCAATGCCCAGATGGGAGGAAACATAAGAAAATGCTCCATGGAATTATGATGTGCAAGATTGGTGCTTGGATCTAATTTACAACTCAAGAGATTTAGTCTTGAAGGGAGTCTTTGAAAATCTCCCAGCCAAAGCCCCCAAAGAAACAACTTAGACTTTAATTGTCCATTTCCATTTTTCTATTTAAAATTATGTATTCTGCTTCTCTGCAATTGTTTCCACTTACTTGCAGGGCTTGTGGACATCCCAAAGGACAAAAATCTAAAGAGCCTGAATTCAGAAACAAAATGTCTACAGGGAAGGGACTTCCAGGTCCCCGTGGAATCACTCCATTTCTGCTGGCCTCCACCTGAACTAGGAGTTAACCTGTCACACTCAAGGGATGTGACACAGAATTCCTAGCACCTCTAAAGAGATGAACAAGGAGAACTAGAGAAGTGAGCATGGAAATGAAGACAGGGGTTGTCAGGCAATGTCTGGCTCATTTAGGATGAAGGGAGTGTATTGTGCTCTGATCCTCCAAAATGGAACAGGAATAGAAGCATTTGCTGTGTCTCTCTTCTCCCACAGATTTAGTAACATAAAACAGGTTTATGTTGCAATGCCCCAGACACCGATGCTTGGTTACTGACTCACATCTTTGCTCCAAGCTATAATTGGTGATGGTGGTAGGACTGTCTCAGAGAAGACACAAAGGCCCAGGTCCCCCATTTGCAATCTGTAGACAGACTGTGCAGGACCTGGACCCTAGCATCTCCAGTCTTGTATCATCAGTGTGAAGCCACAGACTCCAGTGTCAAATTGAACCAGATTTTAAACACTTGCTGCTTATGTGTCTTGATGAACATATGTGGACCTACATGAAGACCGGGAACAATGTAGATACAAAATGTTGACATTCAGCACTTAGTCCGGAAGGCTTCATTTGCATGCAGGGAATTATTTGGTTGGTTTCTATTGTTTAGCTAATTAGAGGTATCTGTCATAATATAAACATCTACCTGTAGAACAAGGGAGTCATAAAAGGCTTGAAGTAGAATCTTTGCAATGTAAAAAGTGCCACAGAGCAATTAGAGTATATTTTTACAAGCTTTATTAAGCCAGTTGTGGAAGTTAAGTCTGGAAAACCAATTTTACATCTCTTCGGAAGTGCTCTTGTTTATTTGCCTAAGGGACAGCTTAGTGCTCACAGTTTGCAGTATTTAATCTCCCACTCCCTATCAAGCCCCTAAAACAAAATCATCAGCTTATCAGAAGCACTTTGAAAGCCCAAGTACAGCTGCAAAAATTGGAAAGTTTAAATAAAGGAAAAGAAAAGTGATCCATTTTTCCCTGCAGTATCTGTTACACCCTCAACAGTGGGAAAACCCAGTTCTTAACACAAAACTCTGCAAAGATTAACCCAATCAGGGTAAAATTAAGCATCATTCTCATCCTTCTGCTTTGGCATCTGGTGGCTTCAAAGAACAAACAGAACGTTCTAGCATTTAGCGTACCTATACATTTTTAAAATAAAGGTAGCTAACAAATGAAGACTTGAAGGTTTGGGGACAAGAGTTATACAGTGGGTAATCTGTCACCACCATAATGAAGGTATTCTAATGTGCGATAGAATGCACATACTATCTGGGACAGCTACAAGTACATTTTTGACCTGGAGAAGAGGCTGCAGTATGATTCTTCACTGGGTGGGCTTCTCTCAAAGCATAAACAAATGAGTGGGGGTGGTTTGGTTTTCATAGTAAGTGCAAGATGCTCCTGGAATTTACGGACCAGGTTGGAAAACATCCTGAAATTTGCAATGTAGTTGTGCACCATGAGTTAGTGAGTTGCCCCACATGCTAGGAAACTTGTACTGACTCATCCTCACCAGGGTGGAGGCAAGGTAGACTCCTACTGACTCCCATGATAACTGCTGTGAAGTTTAGCTTCCTGAAAATGCCTTGGAAGGAAATACACACACACACACACACACACACACACACACACACACGAGTGCATGTGTGTAGAGAGATAACATGTCAGTAAACACATGTAGGTCTTCTACCAGAAGTACTGTATAAGTTCTTTGTCTCCATCACAGAAAAAAAAAAGTTTCTGACACAAAGTTATTGGTGGAAGAAGAGATATAATTGATAATCATTTGAGTACATCTTGCCTACACACAAATGTCCTGATTTTTTAATGTAAGATTCTATAATGGTTTTCTGCTAGACTTCCACAAAAATCCCATTCTTCAAAGCCTACTGATGAGTGCTGAGCACTCTATGCACATCGCGAACCGTATTTTCACATAGAAAAGAATCTTGCTCTGGAAATTCCGAAAGCGTTCACTACCGTTGCTTAACTTAGGGAAGAACAGAATGCGAGGCCAAAATCAGGCGCAAAGGAACTGCCTTGACAGGTTTTAGAATTCCACATTCTCTTTTCCTGTTTTAGCAGACTATTCATCCACCTCAAAAGTACAGGCTGGAAACCCTGGTATTGGCATCAAAAACTAAATAACGATTCAAACGTGAAGCACTAACCTTTTCCCAGGGTGTGTGTTTGAACAGGGATCAAATCCTCAAGCTAGACTTCAAATGGTAGCAGGCTTTTACAGAGTTTCGAAACTCCTGCCACACAATCTGTATTAACTCATTCTGCCTCCAACACAGGAAGAAGTAGCTGATGCTTCTTCAGTGGGAGCCAAACATGAGGCTTTTCCTACAACATGGACCAAAGCTAATTCTCTATGTGTATAAAATTGCATTTATCTATTCCATAGAAAATGCTTGGTAGCGCTAGGGGTCTTAACTCACTCCTCGTCAATTCAGGATTGTCTGAAGATCTGTACAATGTGTTTGTGGCACACTTACATTGTATTTGTAGAAGTCAAGTTGGTCCCCGCCCTCTGAAGTGACTTCCGAGTTCACAGAATTGTTAACATTAACTGAGGTGTCAGTGGCCCAAGACTACAATCTCAGTACTATGGAAGGTTGAGGTAGGGAATTATAAATTCAAGCCTAAAATGGGTAATTTAGATACTTACTGAGATCTGCTATCAAAATAAAATTTTTAAATGGCTGGGAATATAGGAACAAAGCCCTGGGCTTAATTCTCGGTACTGCCAACAACAAAAAGCAAACAAAAAACAACAACAACAAATGCTAACATCAGATTAAGTCAGGGAACAAAAATCCAAATGGATATGTAACAAATCATAGTTTTTATAAACAGTAGTTACTTTAAGCTTTTTTCAATCAAAAATTATTTTGATTCCATGCTTTTCTAGATATCCTCTTACTTAGGTTCACTGTGGGTGCTGCTGATATCACTACCTACTGATGCTCGGATTCTAAGTATAGGCAGAAAGCATTCTTTAACATTTTGGAAGAAAGGGCATCCTGTTACAGCTCTTTTTCTTAGTGCCCCCTGCTACTCAGCCATATGTGTCATCTTCTTCCAGTGGGAATAGTGATTAATTATTCATTCATTCTTTTAGCCGGGTAAGTTGTTTTTATTCTAAAGACAACACAGAGGAAGGGCTATGGGCGTGTTGGAAGGTGTCATGGTTGATGGGTGAAAAAAATCAGGAACAAACTGCTAAGGAGAGAAAAGGGAACCAAGCAATGGCTAAGATCCATTGCTAGGATTCTAAATTACATGGGATACCTCAAAAACAATTTATAATTGTTGTTAATCTCCTCTCTTCAAATCTAATATGAATAGCGTGAGTTAAAAATCTGGAAGAAAGTTATCTTTTGATCAAAAAAAAAAAACAAAAAACTTCATTCAGTAAATAAGAAAATTTGAGAATAGAAAAGTTAAGAATTTGAGAGTAGAAAATTATTTAATATTTCATAATACACCTTCATCTATTATAAGAATATCAAAGCTAAAAGTGCAAGAAGTTTTGTACAATGCTTAACAGCACACTGGCTTCCAAGGAAGCTGTGAAGTAATCAAGCAGCCAACCACACTGTCAGTCCCCTTCTATTACATGCTCAGGACTTTAGCCCAGGATTCTGAAACACATTCCATTCATTATTATGCTACTGAAGATAAGCAGGAGGACCAGGAGGAAACTTATACCTTCCTTATCACACACACCACCACCACCACTACCACCGCCAATGCCAACACGAACAACAGCAACAACGATATTAAGCAAGTTGTATGAGTATCATGCCAAAAATGGAGCTATCTAAATTTATAAAAGTCCTCGCTGAGGTGACATGGAACATAAGCCACCAACAGCAGGTAATGAGGCAGCCGGTCAGGGCATTAATGAGGTCTTAAATTTCGGTCATTGTGAAGTTGTGTAAAGAACATTCCATTGTGTTCTCCATGAGCCATCACCAAAGCCAACCAGAGAAGAAGCAGAAATTCTCAGTCTTCTGCCTTGGATTCTAAGAGTCTACCTAAAAATGTGTTTATTCTTTGAAATTCAGACCCAGAAAGAAAGAAAATGCATCAAGGGTTGACTGTTGGACATTCACTGAGGAACTGACAATTTCAAGTTAATGTTGGACAACCTGCTGAATGCCGCCATTAATTCACAAACCTCAGCAGTAGGTATGACAGCTCCTGTGCCCAGAGGCTCAGTCCTGCCTCAGCACTATGCCCATAATTTTCTCTCTATAAAAGACATGCCGCCTGGCCCATAAACATCACAGCCATCACTGGTATGAGTCAGGCCTGTAGGTCTACAGGTCCTGAGGGGATGACAGGAGAGAAAGGGTTGCTGGAACTCTTCACCCACACTGACGGGTGCCCTTTCAACACTGCAACGCTGCGGCAGGAGGACCCTCAGCTCCCCAAGAGTACACAGATCAAACTTGCCTAAGCATATCAATTAGCTCTGCGTTGGCTTTTCTGAGCGCTGCGGCAGCTCGAATTATCATGTAGCCAGTGGTAGAAGACTGAAACTGTCTATTCATAAATGCTGCCGTGGGCTTTCTTTTTCTTTGTTTAATTTAAAACACACAGATAAGCAACAGCTCATCTCTTTTGTGGGAAGCATGGCATTTGCGCGACATGAAATGTGAAATTTCTTAAGAGTTGACACACAGAGAGAGATAGAGACAGACAGAGAGATAGAGACAGAGACTGAGCTCCTGAACAAGGGACATTCAATTCACTGTGTGAAGTACACGGTGCAGATGAGCATTAGCTCAGAAAAATATTCCAAACTGTTGCTGATACATTTTTCTGGACCCTTATGGTCAGCATACTCATGGAAAACAACAGAACTGATTAATAGCAAATCAAAAATACTATCAGAGCAAACAGAGTCAAAGAGAATGATTATAGACCACATCCAAACCACATACAGAACACACAACTGGGCTGGTGCTGCTGGAACTTAAGTGAGAGGACAGAGTGGAAGTCATACAAAAAGAAGGTCCCAGGCCAAAATCTGGGGGAAAGAGAAATCTGCCTGTTAAAATTTAGTGGCCTTCTATCCATGTGAGCAAAGCAGGTATTGTTTATGTCTGTATATCTAACAAAGGAGCAACTCAGAGACCTACTCACAAAATCGCTGGAGAAGGAACTGTGAAACACAATACAAATAATTTATTTTCAGAGCTCCTAAGCCAATGACTATCACAGTAGAATGAAGTACCCCATCCCTGTTCTCATGGTGCTGAGACCACATGCCCTGCATTCCTCTGATTTTTGGAGGAGAATATGTGCAGGTTCATGTCTACCCCAGCCAGAATTGCTTTCTGTTACTCCTGGGCATTTTATGTTTGAAAAAAACCTTAACCTGAAAAACAATATTCTGTTCTTGTAAAGGAGCCAAGTCTGCAGTCCTTACTTTGCAAAGAAAAAAAAAAAGACTAAAAGACTGGGAGTTTAAATGGCATAAAGATAGAAATTAAATGGAGTTTCTGCTTTATTTTCTCTTTCCTTTTTACACTGCTTTTGTGAAGGTAGAAGTGAAGGTAGACCAAGGCCCTTCATGCTTCCCTAGACATCTAGCAAAGACATTGTGGTGTGTTCCGTGAAGCCCACTGACAGGCCCACTTTTCACTTGACTGTCCTTGGAATCACACCTGTAGTTATTCAGCGAGAGGAATTTAAGTCCTTACTGAATAGATACAGTATGCATGGCCAGCCAAATAGCTAAACTCACCTCAAATGCGCAGGGATGGTTGGAGGGGTTAGCTGGAATCATTTAAAACTAACCATATTGGTTTCTAGTTCTGGTCATAATTATAGCCAATAAAATCAACAACTGTGCTTTAAAGTTAATCTGTTTATGACATGTTTGCTATACTGGGGTGTGTTTATTTTTAAAGTTTGCTATTTCAGTTGTGATACCTTTCACTCTGCATCCATTCTGCTTCAGGGATAACATAGTTTACCACAAACTGGTTTCAAATACAAATTATCAACTGCCATAAAGTAACTTTTATCTTTATGAAACTATACCCTGAAGAAATTGCTCTTAGGTTAGTATACTATGCTATACTGATTTTTGGTATGAATATTTACATTACAGTCATGCACTGCAAAGCAATATTTTGGGAAAGGACAGAGAAAATATGCAGAAGTATGCAGGTTAGGTTTGGACAGGTTATAACATTCAGTCTTGTGTAAATATGCTCTGTGATATTCTCAGAAAAATGAAATTGTCTAACATCGAATTCCTAGGAATGTATTCGGTATTAAGTGACACATGACTATATCTTATAAAGCAGTATAGAATTGTTATTTCTCATCAAAAGAGAGATTATACTCTGCTTCTCAGCAGTAGCTTCTCATACTTTTAGCTTGTTGGTTGACAAATTACCTTAGAAACGACAAGCTTTCTGATCTTGAGATATTTGCTAATTGCTTTCCCTCAACTTGTGATTCTTTGTCTCTTTAAGACAAATCTTATTGATCCTCAAAGTCACTGATTAAATTCTATATTTTAAAAAAATTCTATTTATTGTAGTACATGTCTTCTTAACCATTTCATAAGATCTATTTTTCTCTCCTCTGAATTTATTCGCTCTGTATTACTGCTTCTTTAAAAATTACACTTTTCTGTGCCTGACTGTAGAAAATCTAGAAAGTTCAGAATAGTTCTAAAAATACAGCAGGCCATTAACAAATCTGCAATTCAGAAGATTAGAACATTTCAAAAATAACACCTACAAATACTTATTTTTCAAAAGTCTCCTTAAAAATGTAGCTCTTTTAATCAACTACAGTTTGTTAGGAAAGAAAATAGCTTTCCATTCTACTTTGTAATTTTTTTATTACTAGTGAGGTTGCAGAATTTCTGAGTCACTTTTGACCAACTGACATTTTAAGATGCAATACCATTTGATTTGTTACCTTGGTAATGTTCATGCATTTTAGAAATCAGATCTCTTGCACATATAAAAAATACGTAATTATACTACTAATTTCTATTGTTCTTTTGAAAAGAATGGTTTGTGCTTGTATTGTTTGATCAATTTTCCAAGCCTATATCTTGTAATCTGAGCAACTACTTTGAAGATAACAATGTGTTAACCATTCTTATTCACCTACTACTATGTTTGAAGATTCTGTATCATTGGTTTTATTATTTTTTTTTAAATTAAAAAAGCCAGTTTCTTTTCCTTTCACAATATCTAATGTATCTTTTGGATTTTATTTACTCTTTCAGTATCTTACAGAGACAATGTTTACACACGTGAGTCTGATCTCTTTTCCTTCTGAGTATGGTCTCCGTTGTATCCATTTACCTATAAAAGCACTCCATCGTATAAACATATGCATAGTTTTATCCATTCCTCAGTTGATGGGCATTTCGGTTATTTACAAGATTTTGCAATTATAAATTGAGCCATTATAAATATGGATGCACACATATCACTGTGGTATGATGTTTTTAATTCTTCTGCGTAATATCTGGGTCAAATGGGACCTTTAATCCTAGCTTTTTGAGGAATCTCCACACTGATTTCCACAGAGGTTGCACCAGTCTATACTCAAAGGAAATAATAACTGGGATTGGGGGAAAGAGAATAGAAGGAAGATATATGTACAGACACACACACACACACACACAAGATAGCTGAGATAATTATACTAGTAGTTTCTGTTAGTTCGTTAGGAGTTTCTTGTCAGTGTTGAGGATGGACTGAGCTTAAGTGGAGATTGGTGAAGGGAAAGCTATGACATTGAGCGAAATTCTCAGAGAAGTGAAGAGGAGAAAACAGATTTGTGTGATATACATTATAAAATTTGATGCCACTTGACGTCAGTTAGGCTGACAACTCCTGTTTTTCTTGTTTATTACAGTGAAGAGGAATCTCGAAAGAAGAGATTAGGAAAAGCTATAAGACAAAAAGTTGAGTTTTAAGCACTCATCTGCAAGTCCTGCTGGAAACACAAGTGGAAAAGTCCACTGGGGCATTGTGGATGGAGAGATCTGTGGTCATGGCTTAGAAGAGCAGGGCTAAAGGCAGCATTCTTGGGAGGAAATGGTGTCCATGGATATCTGGATTGAGCTGAAGAAAAGAAAGTAGTGAAGAAAAAGCAAAGTGAAGAAAAGTAAGAGTTCGTGAAGGAGACTAGTCATTCAAGACAAGGATGTGAAGAGGTCCACATTGTCAGGTGCCATAGAAGGGAAAACTAACAACATAAACTGTATCTGGTGACCAATGCATTAACAAAATCTGAGAACTACCTGGAATAGGTTGAAACAAAAGAAAAGGAATCATAGTCCAGCAAGCAGGAAATAAATCTGTACCAAGAATGCTCAATATATAAACTATGTGCAAGATATGAAGGGAAAAAAATCTCCAAAGCTTAATAAATGGAAAATCAGAAGAATTATGTATTAATGTCACCAATGGAAATACAATAAAATTACATTAAAATTAATGTCATTAAGTATCTGCAAAAAGTTTAAAATCCTTCAAAATGCCAGTTTGGTCAAGAAAGAAATAAATTCACTTTAGAAATAGTACTGAGAGTAATGGTGAATGCTCAATATTGGTCAAAATAGTAATGAGATGTTCATAACTTCAAATGCATCTACTACTTAAAAAAGAAAAGGAAAAGCAACAGAATTAAACAGAATCCTAAGATCTTTAAGAAAATGAGCTGAAGGAAACAATGGAGATGAAAGGAGTGAAAATATACTAGAAATCACTAAAATCAAAATAAGGTACCCAAAGAGCTGGTATGTAGAAAAAATGTAACAAAATAGAAAAATCATGGACAGGTGAATTTTAAATGATCTACAAATAAATGCAACTGAAAACAGAGTGCAAGAGTTACAGTAAAGATAATAAAAAATTACAGTCATAATAATGTTAGAGTACTGTTAAATAGTTTAAGGTAATAACTTTAAACATCTCCATTTAACCAATGGTGTTATTTTACCTATCGATATATATATATATATATATATATATATATATATATATATATAGTTTCAAATAAGCAAAAGATTTACTGGTATTACATGTTTTCATCCACTATAATCTGGTGGTAGTGAGCTTCTGGGATGAATGTCCCATAAGCCCTCTCTGTGCATACAAGTCAAGTTCTCCCAGTGTCACCCCAGCAGCTGGGCATCCAATAACAGGGCACACGGGCAACATTGGCACTTTGAAATCAATAAATTTGCTGCTGTTGTTGTTGCAGTTTGGTTACTTGGTCTCAAAAGGTACACCAAGTGGTTTGTGACATCTATACCAATCTCCTCTACTTTGGAGTATCCCACAAATGCGAAGCTTCCTATCTTTGGAAGCACATCCTTTCCAATTGCCAATATTATCTGTGAGCCCCACTCCCAGGGTACATCCTTGGAATGTAATCTACAACAATTGTTCACCATTTGCCTCCCACATTTCTTACAGCCAGCTTCAAGTGATTTAATTTCTGCAACTCTATTCTGTTTCTGAGATGGCAGGCCCTTTGCATATTCTCTATGGAATCCCATGTTGCAACCTTAAACTTTTCCCTCGAGTTATCTCCACCAGCTCGCTGCTCTGCAGCCAAACATGCTTGCAGGCATCTTGTTCAACTGAATATGCAGGGCTGTAGATCCCCGTGTGCGCAGTCAGTCTCATTCACAGCATTCCTCTGGTGTGCTGTCATCTGTACCATATATCTAGACTGTTGGAAGTGCTACCTGAATATTTATTTCTGTCCCCATTGTCTCAACTTTCTCCATCCTGGTATTATTACTCACAAATCTGAAGAGTATGTTTCTTGCCATTGTGCAAGTCTTTGATAGAAGTGAGGAACCAGATAGACATGTCCCTGAATGGCAGCCAGAGGAATGACACTGCCCTCAGTGTGTACCTCGATATCAACACATTAATCAACCATGAAGGTGTGACTGTTCAGAGGCCATAAATCCGCATCTCTCTTGTCATCTGGGTCATATTTATCCATCTTGCTCACAAGGTTATTATGAGATATCTGAAAAATGTGTCTGAAATTCTAATTGGGTAGTATCTATAACCTTCTCTTGAAGTGTGTCATAAACACAGGAACATGGACCAGGACCAGAAATGCGTATTTTATTTCCATTTACCTGAACCCCCTACCTGGCAATGAACTAATCCAGAGTACAAAAGCATTCTGCATATCTAAAAAGATAATCAAAAGAGAAGTAAGGCTAGCATGAGATAAGATGAATACAACAATGCAAATAACCACATTTAATCTGAAGTGATTTAGGATCCTTGTAATTCCTGTAGGTGGAATTATAGCTTCATGTTTTCTCTACTTTGAAATCCCATTCCAAAGTTTCATTCTGAAGAAACAGTTCCACAAATAAAAACATGAGTATCTCTCAACCTTTCTTTCTTTCTGTCTGTCTGTCTTTCTGTCTGTCTTTCTTTCTATCAAATGTTAAATTTAATACATATTTTTTCTTATGAAACAGTCAGTAGAATCCAGCATGGGCTCAATTAGTCCTGAAACATAATATGACTCATCAAGCATCTCACAAAATATTTTTTATATTGTGTTCTAGAATATATATATATATATATACACATAAATTATCCCTAATATTGTACTATATATTTAAATATATAATGTCCTGTCTCATTTTCTGATTCTGTTCTTATTTCCATGAAAATACTACCATAGCAAATATAGTTCTTCTTAAGTGATGGAAATTATAACATTGGGAGGAATTACATTTGATAAAACAATGTCAGTGAATGAAACCCAGATATTTTGAAAGCCTAGTGATGAGATAAAGACTAATACAGTTCAATATATGGGTCACGTGGTTCAATACTACAAGCAGGGCAAGCAGAAAAAGAGTTTCAGTAAACATCCACTGATTTATGTAGAAAAGGAAAACTAATGATTTTCATTTTATTTCTTTTTTATTTACCCACTTACAATGCTGTTTCTGCAAAACAAGATGGACATACACAACTGCAGGCAGTAAAGAGAGACATAATGAGATTAAAGCTATATAAACTAAGCTCAGGGTGGGGAGGAGGGAGGCTATCCATTCTGTGTTGGAAGGAAGTTCACAGAAGCCCAGATTCCAACTTTTCAAGAGAAGTAAAGACAAGAGAAACAAAAGTCCACCTGGGACAAGGGCATAAGGAAGCTGAGGAAGCATTGTAAGAAGGAGAAAGGAACGCAATGGGGAGCTCTGAATATTGTAGGGGAAAGGATTAAGAAGATTCTGAATGCATATTTTTATCTATACAATGTCAAACAAAATACAGAAGCTCGCAGAGGACAAAGCAGAGCTTCCCATGAACTGGGCTCTGACATGGGGTTGGGGAGTAGACTACTCAGCAAGAAGAGAAAGCACGTCCTCTGTGAACCACCCAGTGCATGCCCTGAGAAACCAGAAAAGTCCCACCCCTCCCTGTAAGCAACCAGCTGATTCAGAGGACTCGGGGTAAGACAGCAACTGAGGTGAAAGGAACAGCTTGATCCTTAAATCGTTTGATTGATTCTGCAGGCCTGGGCTCCTGGTCTGGGCGTCTATTTGGAGGATGGCAGTGTGTGCTGTGGCAACTGGGGGAATTTCCTTCTGTCTTGTTTTTGAAATCCAATGTTTTGTTTTACTGTTTTGCTTTATTCCTGTATCTGGTAAACTGAGCAACAATTTTGAAGGTAACAATATGCAGTATAACAATCATTAAATAACTATCATCTTGTTATGAAATAGGTATATCTAGCTATTGTTGTTTTGTTTGTTGTTGTTGTCATTTTGTTTTTTGTTGTTTCTGAGGTTTGTTTGCATCTTGATTTTTCTGGTTTTCCTTTCTTCTCTTTAAAGCAAATGAAAGTGTACTATGGATACTTGTGACTTGGGAAGAAACTGTTCAAGGGAAGGGACAAACTGTGATGGGGGAAAGGAAGAATGGGTAAAGGGAAAATATACATCTATACAGGATAGTTAAGGTAGTCAAATAGCTAGCTTTTCTTACACCATGCTACAGTGATATGTGTGCACCCAGGTTTGTAGCAGTCCAATTTGTAGTGGCTAAATCTTGGATACAACCCAATGCCCATTAACCACAGAATGGATAAAAACAGATGTGGTAATTTTATACAATGCAATATTATTCAGTTATAAAGAAGGACAATCTTGAGGGTGTTACAGGTAAATGGAGGCAACTTGAGACTATACTCAAAAGTGAAATAAATCAAATTCACATTAGTGAATGTTGTATTATCTCTCTAGTATAAAAAACCCTGAAAAACAAAGAATAATAGGATCAAAAATGTGTAACAGATATTGTGATAATGAAAGGGAAAGAAAGTGCTCAAAAGGAAGGAACAACTGCGACAGGGGATAGGAAAGAAGGAAGAAGGGAAAAGATCATATGTATATGTATGCATGTATGTATGTGTATATATAAGATAGATAGCTATAATCCTAATCTCTACTGGTTCATCCAAAAGAACAGTTTGTGCTTTCATTGTTTTCCTGGTCATCTTTTTCATGCCTGGATCTTGTAACCTGAACAACTATTCCTAAGATAACAATATGAAATACATTAGTGCTAATTTCCTACTACTTTTTGAAATTCTGTATTATTTCTATTCTTTTTTGTTTTGCTTTTTAAAGTAAAAAAATAGAGAAACTAATTGCATGATTTAGTTTGCATATAAACTATTTTTGCTTCCTGAATAATTATAAAATCAACAACATTATCTTACTAATTCTAAACTTTGGGAATAAACTGTTGCTTATTGTTGTCACAGCACCACTGACATTAACTTGACTTTCTCTTTTAAAAGAGATAGCTTTGTACATACAATAAATGGCCTCCTGGAGTTTTGACTCAAATTTGGTCACAGTGTTCCAGATTGTAAATTTTGGAGCTCTATATTAACTCTTTTTGTAGTTGAATGTATTTTGCAATCATTTTAGATCTTTGGAATTAGTATTAAAATCACTTAATCTCACTTGCAATCTGAATCTTCACTTGCTTTATACTACTAGCTTTGAAATATGATCAGAAGATTTTTATCTCATAAAGAATTTGTATTGTTAGCCAAATATGATACTATTAGGGTTTAACAAAGCAACTGTAATACTAAACTGTTTATAAAATTCAGTCTGACTTATCATGCTGATCATGTTTTGAGTTCCTCTCAGCAAAAAGCTGTCTTAAATCTGGCTGTCCTAATTAGAAAATGTTGTTTCTTGACCTTGACTCTCTTTTTATGCTTTATCTTTAATTGTTGCACTATGCTTTAATAAAACACTTGTCCACTGAAATAGCCTGACATTAAAATGCTTATGAAACAAATAATGTAATTTCATTACATGTTTATTTTAGTTGGTTATTCTTTTATATACTCTAATCTAGAATCATTTTCCTGCACAAGGTTTCATAAACACATTATTGAAAATGTACATCAACAATGAATTGTGAATATAATTAAAATCAGACCATAGCAACATAGGTCAATGCCTCATTGCTATCAGACTCTGAGGAAGTTGATAATTTAAAAAATGTTTTACAGTGTTATTATATTGACTGTTGAATACAACTATTCAAAGACTTAGGACATTTTCAAAGGGGATGCTGGATGTCTAAAATAGAAGGTAATAACATAATTCATCTCCTGTTCTTTGGTGTTTAATTCAAATTCAGTGAAGTCATTCCTGGGTTTCCATGTACTGAATATCTCTCTGATTTGCGGTATCCTTTTCCTTGCTTTATTTTTACTTCATAGTACACTACCTTGTGGCAAACTATATCTTTTTTTACTTACTTATTTGATTGTCTGCCTTCCTACCTCGCACCCTTCTAGATTATAAGTTACATTTAGTAAGGAATTCCCTATGTACTATGAACCCCAGAATTGAGAAAAGGGGCAAATAGGAGTTAGTAAGGAGGTACTGCGGACCACAGCACTACCATACCTAGTTATCTACAGGGCATTTTTCACAGCAGTTGCTCCTTGTACCATCTCTTCTGTGTCTTGCAGCTGGGCAACTGGCCAGAATGTCATCAAATCTCTACCAAAAATCATTGAATCAATTATGTCCCCTGTGTGTGTGTGTGTGTGTGTGTGTGTGTAAATGTGTATTTATAAGCAAAGAACACAGTGTTGCTCTTGGGGTTTTTGGAGGGCAAGCGAAAACAAAAGCAGGGTTCATATGAACGAGAAAATTCCTTAAGTAATTATTCTTAATGTGGAAGACACAGAGCTAATTAAAATATTTGGTGAAAATTTGAATAAAATTATTTATTACAGTAAAAGACATGGTCATTCATCCCCCTCAAAATATTTCCTCTCATTTCAAGGCATAGACTCCCATCATTCTTGCCACTTTGTGAAGTTCTGGAAGTCATCTTTTATGAACATCCAAAATTAGAGTGAATGTTGCTTCAGGTATCATCCAACAGAAAGGGAGGCGTCCCGATGAAATAAGCACCATGGTGTTACCTCCCCTACCTTAGTAGCTGGATCTAATGTCATGTGACTTCTGGCTCCTCAAAGTCAAAGTGACTATGAAAGGTAGATATTTTGAATCAATTCAGGACGTCAGGATAGGCATAGAAGCAGGACTAAAGATACAAAAAAGGACTTCCAGAACTGCTTCCCATAGTAGCAAGAACAGTGGGATAGGTTTGTTCAAAGCAAATGAGAGTATTCTGAGGTAGATTAATTGCAATGAGTCCTTTACTGTAATAAACTAAAAAAAAATTCACTGTATTTTTTATCAAAGCTGGTAAGAAAGAAATGAGCAGTGTCCTTTAATAAGGATACCAGAATCTGTGAAATACAAATTTATTTTTCTTTTTTGACACTGTCTAACACAAAATGGAAACTCTGATTAAGACCATTCATAACAGAAGTTTCATCTGATCTTCTTTCTCTCCTACTCCACACTCCATTCTACGCCTTTGAGAATCACTGAGAATGACAGAAAGTGTCAGTCTCTTAAAAAAGTCAAACAGATGACTGTATTACTAAGTTTTCATTAGATCATTGAACAGAATGGTTTGCACTGTGAATGTCTGAGTATCTGTCCAACTCTGACACTCTGATTTTGTAACTTGAACAACTATTTCTAAGAGGACAATATGTAAACCTTCAACTAATAATTTCTTAGTGTTTATATTTTTCTTTGAAACTATGTATTACCTCTACCCTTTTTTTCTATTTTTCTTTCTTTTTTTTCCTTAGAAAAAAAGTCAATCATGAGACGGGCATGCACAATAAAAAAATGCTGACCATCTCTCTGCTTTCATTTTAAAATAAATATGTGGAGAATTTAATTTGGTTTAAAAATTAAAATGAAGTGCTGTAGCTATAAATGACTTATAAGGTATTAAGAAACTAATACACAGGGGGAAAATAGCGTGAAATTATGCAAAGTATCCTTTTCTAGTCATGGTGTTTACAGCAAATTTGGATGATAGACCTATATACTCAGAAAAGATACACTCATTCTTAGAGTAAATGCTGTGTATTGCAGGCCTTGAGCCAAGGTTTTCCAAATGTACTTCTGTTTGAGGGTAAAGGAAGAAGTGATGTCAGAAAAGCAGTCACGATATAAGCATCTTCAATACTTTGAAATTTATCCTAAAGAAGTATAATGCTCAGTCAAACCTGTTTTCTAGAGCATACAGTCCTAGCAACATTGTCATAAAAAATTAGGAAAAAAATAATACATTTGTTTATTTAGTTTTTCCAGAATTATAGCCTCCATGTTATATTTTAAAGAAGAAACATATTTTTCCAAAAATATATTAGCAAGCCTTATTTACCATGAGTTAAAGTTTTCCTGGATCATTCACAATGTGCAACCAGATAAAGAGATGTAAACAAAATGAATCAACTTCTATTTTCCAGAAATAAATAAATACAAATTGTTTTTACTTCGTTTGTCTTGTTATTACTTCTTTTATGAAATCTTCTATTTTCTATAAAGGAATATGGTGCTGCTTTTGTTGGTCTCCGTGTTTTTGAGAATGGGCCTTATCCTCATGTATTTAGCATTAGTAAGCATGGCATAAATATAAGAAAAATCCTGAGCACTGTCCTCAAAATCTTACTTACATGAGTACTATGGGATCATATTTTAAATGTCCTTTATGGCCACTATGAAACCCGTTCAGAGGCCACTTTGGCCTTCTGGTGGGGAGAAACCCATACTGAAAGTGTCCTACTTTCTACCCTTAGTTGTTTGTTCCCCTCACGTGGGCTGATCTCACGGCAGATGCGTGACAATGCGTGTAGGCCGCTCTGAATCACACCTGCAAAGTAGACATCAGACAGCAAAAGGAAGGCACAACTCTGGTGTGAAGGAGGATCAAAGTGAGATGGATGAAGAGGCCTGTGAGGGCACTGAGCAGCGTGTCTAGCACATTTCCTCTTCGCTTTTATCTTCGCCTTGTCAGAAAACTACTCCAACCTTGAAAGCAAATGGCGTGCCTTTCTGGGTTGAGCTCACAGAGGCACACATTTCCCACACTACCGAGTCCTTTTAAAATATACACCAGGGTAAACGAGAGTCTTAAGGATGCATTCCTGTGAATATCATGATCTCACAAATGCACACACCTTCTGTATAAGAAATGTATTGAATGACAGATTTAAAGTTCTTGCTAAAAACTACTCAGAGGTCCCTGTCTTCCTATGCACACCACTTTTTGTTCCTTCAATGATAAATGCATCAAATTCATTTGTAATACAAGATTATAACACAAGGCTATATTTACTTTTGCATCAGACAGTCTAATTAAACTTTAATTCATATATTACAGTTCCTTGATTATGCCTCATCTGTATTATTGCTGCAAAGAGATCTGTACTTATTATGTAAAAATGAAGATGGAAAATGACACCTCTCTTCCATCCCTATCAATTACCTGTTACCCATACTGTTTTTCAATCAATATTCTATTCATCACTATTATTAAGCAGCAGTGGTTTGCATTATCTGAAACCGAAAATTATATTACATGTTTTAAAAATAGATGTATGTAGATAACAAGACATAATAGTGATCCTACTATTCATGGCTCAGGGATGTCAATGCTGCCTTCATATATATTTACATTAGAAATTGCTGCAAAAATTTCCCACGGATTTCAAGTTTTGATGTAGGGCTATTTTGAAATTCCTCACATTTATTGCTAGTTTAAAGGGAGATTTCAGGCTCCTAAAGGTCTGGCTATCTTCATGTATATGAATCTCTCTGGGGTTCCTGAGCCTCCCACGATATGGTATGTGTCTCTTTTGGTGCAGAGAAGATAAACTCTTCTAAATCCAAATGTTGCCTTAGAGATGAGATTGCCAAGGCACCCTCTTCCCACTTCACACTGCTGCCTTCTCCCTTTTCCTGGCTGTTGCAAAATGTCCTTGAGATCACTGCAAAGTCCCAAGGCAACTTTGTAAGCAAAAGAAGTAAGACCCTTGGGTTCGTCATCTAACCTAAGGTACAAGAGTGCTTCTCTTCAGAGTTAATTAGACAGAAAACCCCACACAGCAATGGATGGGATGTACCAGGCAGGCAGTGCAGAATGGTGTCCCCAGAGGTAGTCCTGGTAACAGCAGTAATTATAATTTTATTTTTGAAAATTGAGTTAGCATTCAACTCAGAAGAAGAGTGACACAGTGCAAATGTGTCTAGCTTCCTAGGTGAAGTAATTTCATAACCAGTCTGATAAAAGTTGACCAGAGAAGCTTATGGTCTCGCCCTCATCATTCTGTATACATCCATGGACTTCTTTACAATGAGACTTTGGAGCTTTGGGTATAGAAACCACACATATATGAAATATTTCAATGCTTTTCCATGAGTTATTATGATCAGCTTCTTATATTCACCTTCTGTTAGAAAATACACAAGTGAAATTATTTGTATTAAAACAACAATCATTATTACCCATTGGGATTTGTTGGTATAAGGAAAACATACCTATACATACTGACAAAACAGTCCAACTATGGCAGACTGTTTAACCTTAAATTTTATGCTTAAATCTTCAGTTTAATTTTATTTGTTAGATGTATTAGGGGAGAATATCATGATATAAACTTTGGGTTATTACAATGTACTGTTCTTTTATTATCTAGATAATTTCAAATGACTTAAAATTCATGAAGCATTACTAATTATTGTGTGATTTCTCTTTTCAAGTTTTTGTTGACATTTGTTTGTTCTTCACAAGAGAAGAATAAGAAAACATTTGCTATTTCAATCATCTGGCAACTAATTATTCTTTTAAAGTGTTAATTATATCAGAGCTAATTTTTATGCGTCGATTTTAGATATATTAATTTGCTCATTATTTTTACATTTACAATATCACCATGCATAATTTGTTGATTTTAAATAGACATCGTCAATCTCAAAATTATTCAAATCAGGCACTAAAACACATAACCTAAATTATGCTTTGATTAAAAAGCAGCAAAAATCTCATTTGTAAATTAAAAGTTTGAAGTTTCCATGACCCTGGGGTGGAGCAGGGAGGAAGCAGAACTATCTCTCAAAAGTATGGGCAATTGCTGCACATTATTACTCCTCCAGACAAAAGGAAGAGCAGATCACGCCGAGGCTAGCATTGCCCCGATCCACAATGTCCACTGCAGTTGAAATGTGTATGAGGGATGCGCTAACTTCATTGTGAGACAATAACTCTGTAATTGTTCCCACTTGTGAGATTCAGTGAACATGTTTTAATTATCCACATAAGTAGGGTAAATTCAAAGTGATGGTAATGACTCCAAATTTGAGTTTTGAAGAGCTCTTATGGTTCATTCATGTTTAATACAGTTTGTGATTCATTTGTAAGATTCTACGCCTTCAGGACACTCTCCCATGTAATAAAATCATATTGTTGTTTTTCAACACAAAACTGCAGAATTCTAATCCTTCATTACTATAGAATCTAAGGTATGTGAGCTATGAGTTTAACAACAAGCACTTAAGCTGGTTAAACTTTAACGTTGACTAGGAGTCACTAAACTATGTGTGTATGTATGTCTTAATAGTGTGGACTGTTAATGAAGGGATGTAGAATTTATATTAGCTGTGAAAACAGACCAAGGAGAGTCAAGAAAAATGTCTCTCATCCTTGTGTTACTTCATAAGGACAACAGAAATGTGGAAATGTTTCCTCGATTGTTTTTTATTTTTTTCATTTTACTTACAGCCAACGCCATGTATCTGAGCTTCTACATCAGTTTATCATCACAAATATGCTGTTGTACTAATTCCGTCTTAATTCTATTTGTCTGCAGATACCTTCTACAAGAATATTTCTAATTATCAGAATCTCTGAATTCTTATACTATGAAAAAAAAAAAAAGAAACAAACCTCCCATTCTTCCAAATATATCAAAACAAACTGTTTAGGGACAAACTGGACACGTTACCTCTCATTTTTTTTTTCAAAGTAAAATTCCATGTGCAACATAGTGTGTGTCTTATTTTGTATTCTTTCAACATTTTATGCCCATGCACCTTATATGACACTATTTCACATTTGACTTAAGCATCTGTTGTCCCATTGCTGTGGCATCCTACCTGCAGGTGTTCCAGGAGAAGTAAAGAGGGAGGTTAGAGGACATAGCACGGCAAGGAAGAGAAAAGAATTAGAGACCAGGCAAAGAGACCCTTTCCTCTACAGCTGAGATATTTGTGGCTACCTGTGCTCAAAGCCCTAGTTGGTTCCATATGCCAATGACAAGGAGTAACTCCCTCCTCCACCTCCCTGTCTGCAAACTTGATTTCTTGATTGCTATATAAATACCTCAAGGCCTTCTGAATATACCACGAAAACAACTGTGGGATATAGTTTCTCTCATATGAAAAAAATACAAAGAGCTAAACTAAAAACAGATATTAAAAAATAGGGAGGTAGATTTTTTGCAAAGGGGACCAAGAAATGGAATGAGGAGTCCAAGGCAATGAAAACATAATTGAAGTATGTCGTGCCTATGTACCGCCTACCCACAAGGAATACAATCATTATGGACTGGAAGCATGTACCAACAGAAATAAGAATTAAAAACAAAATATTTTGCCCCCAAGTAAGTTTAATAACCTACTTCAATCAGAATGAAATTTCTGGTTTGTTTTTTTCATACACAGACAGTCTTACATGGTAACTTACTGCTATCATATAGATGATAGAACATCATGTAACTGGAGAAATTCCAAATTTTTTACCTGCCAGGACTTTTCCATGAAACTATCAACATAAACGAGGCATCCTACCTATTGTGTAACACTCTGATAAAATGATGTGACAAATGGTGGCTTTGTTTCTCTTCAGTGAGTACTTTCCAGTTTTCAATACCCTGCCATGTAGCCTCTATAAAAGTTGGATAATGTGCACCCTGACATTTACCCTGAATAATAATTTTGGGGGATAATCAAAACCTAATTAAAATAAATAACATTGCTTGTTAATGGTTTCCTGGGAAACTATGACATACTTCCTAGTAGGAGACCATTCTTTCATCTACAGTACAAGGAGTTCTTAATAACAGAAGATTTTCCTCCGTGAATGAGCACGTAAAACAGCCCTAAAAAGTACAGGCTTTAGAAGTGCCATAGCTGAATAAGAGAATGTATAAATGATACTTTATAACACTTAGGTAGAGAGAAATCTGTAGCTGGTCTAGTACGGTGGAGACTGCCCATTGAGTATGATATGGCTAGACAACAGTGAGATATATACATTTATTCATCAACTCTCTCTCTCTCTCTCTCTCTCTCTCTCTCTCTCTCTCTATATATATATATATATATATATATATATATACACACACACACATACATACATATTTAAGTCAGGATGCATTTGCAGTGCAGTGCATAATGATAACCATCATTGTGTGGAGTGATCTTACATTTTGATTTTTTTTATATCCCCTCTCACCTTCCTCTACCTCTTGATCCTCATCTAGTTTGCAAAAGCTCTATCATCCTGTTTCCTATTATTTATATTTTACTGTGTTCTTTAACTTATATATATTCTGGGTTCTAATATAGAACAAACCATGCAGTATTAAGCCTATGCATCAGATTTATCAAAGTGAGTTATTACTTAAGTGCAAAATACACCAGAGATTTTAAACACTAGTACAGAATGAATAATGTAAATATCTCATTAAGAATTTTATATTGAGTTACATGTTACTTTAGATCTTTTGGATTAATAGAAATATGCTTTAAGTTGACTTTTACCTCTACATTTTTAATATGGTTACAAGAAAATTTAAGATTATACATGTGATTCGCTATGTATTTATATTGGACAGTATTGCTATATAAAAACAGAATTCAAGTGATACATCTGAGTCTATGATAAGTGTTACCAAAGGGAGAAATTTCTTAAAATGTATTTATTGAATTTGTTTCAGAAACCCCACTTAAGCCTTTAATAAGGTATCATTTTACAGAAAATATATGCACTATGAGGTCCTCTGCTGCTAGACAGAGCCGTAATAACTGGCCTGATGGCTCCAACACTAGGGAACCTAATGACTAAACTCAATGACTGCTGGCAATAAGACACAACAATCTTTTTAATCATATCTCAATTAGCTTCAGAAGTTTCTCATTTCCGGGCTCCCAAGGGTCTCATTGCTTGTCTTTTTCACTTGAGATAAACAAAATCATCTGTCTTATATCCATCGCCAATATTTGTTCTTGTTGTGGTGGTGGTCTTAATAAGCTGCAGTTGCTGATAGCGCTGAGCTGCAAACATCCCTGTTGTAAACTATCCTATTCTCCAACAGAAAATCTGCTCTCCGCTCTGTGCTGGGGGAGTGCGCTGGGCTCCCACCCAGCACAACATTGTAGGAACACATGGTTATTACTTTCAGAAGGTATACTACAAAGGAGATGCAATTTGCATCTTTTACCTTTCAAAGTAGGGTGCTGGATATGCAGCCTCTCTTTTTGATGGCAAAACACTTACAGAGTTTCCCTCTCTATATATTTAGAATGGATGCATGTATATACCATTTATTCTTTTATTTATCCATCAATCACTTATCCATCATCTGAAAATGCTGGAAATGCAGAAAGAGTATACTACTTTTGCCTTCAGTTTACATTCCAAGTTCCTGTCTTTATTACACAGATGTAGAATATAATTTTTTTCCTCAAATCCTTATAATTTTAGAATCAACTTTCAAAACCAACAAGGAGTGGTAGGCCTGTTGTAAAAATATCAGGATTCCCTAATCTAGCTCTTTCTCCCTCTTATACCAAGCCCTCCTTTATGTGAATATTTCATATCTTTCTATAAGTCATGCCACATCTATATCCATGTTTGTTTATAGTTGATGCCCATATCTGTATATATACTCAAAGTGCATACTACATACAAATGACTGAAAAATAATATTTCAATTATCATTATCCTCAGTATAAGAAATTAAGTTCATGTACTTAATATTCCTTAAAATGGATGCATAACCTATGAAGTCCTATTAATAAACATAAAATACAGTGATGGGTTTGTGGATGAGACCAAAACAGCTCAGTTCTGGAACTCAGGAATACTGTATGACAACCATTCTTATATCCAGAAACTTGGGGCTCTGCTCAGGACTAAAAGATTCAGCATAGATCCCTTCCAGATTCTTCTCATACACATCATCACCTTCAGGAGGAAATGCCCCCTCTCTCCTCCCTAGTATGGGACAAGGAAAGAAGGAACATGGACAAGGAAAGAAGGAACACCATTGTAACCTTCAGCAAATCTTTCCTCCCGCAGTATCCCACACTCCCAGGTGACAAAGGGCATAGACCTCAGAGCCATAGCAGGATCTAAACTGTGTTTGCTATTTAGCTTTCATTTTTCCTGACCTTTCAATAAAGAACGCCATCAATATATTGTCACCAGCTTCTAAAGTTTTACTACAAATTACTCATTCAAGCAATGGGTGAGGTCCTGCTTTATTTCTTTCTGGATCTAGTAAGTCACTCCCAGGTCATCAGCTTTTTACCCACAGAAAGCCTGCAGTGAAGGTCTCTCAAGTCTGCAGATTACCAAAATGAGAACTGGTTTTTCTTTCTTTCTAGAATCTCCATGTTTACTCCTTTCTCTCATCGACTATTCAACCTGAAATCCCCTGCATGATATAATTAACTCAGTGTGCTCTGGAAACCAATGAAAACCTGAGACACTCAGGGAGACCATTGAAGCATATATCAACCCGAGGAGCCATCAAATGTTTTGTTAAATGGGATCTCCTGCAGCCTAGGCCAATTAGTTTCAATAAATGGCACAGAGCAGGGGGTAGACTCGGCGAAGACAGCACTGGTAACGCCTCTGCTGGGGGAGCAGAGGGATCATCAGAAACCCTCTTAGGAATGCATCCCTGGAAAAATGACACCAAAGACTTTGTTTACATTGTTGAAATTTTGAAATTTTATGGTGGAAATTAAAAAGCAAGCGACAGTTTCAGTGTGCTTTATTAGGATCAGATTGTTATTTCTTCCATCCAGAGCTGTGTGTCAGGCAGCTGGAATATTCCTTAATACACTCACCTGTCTTGTGGATCCTAAGGGTGCTGTCACTTGCACTTATTAAGTGTCTGGTATAGAGGAGGAGTGTGTAGGAGTGTTGGGAAGGAAACCAAAGAGAACAGCATGAACTCCGTGTTTAGGACAGTGCGGGAAACCATTAACCAATTCCATTGTCAAAGTGAACATTTTATTAATGCCTCACTCTCTTGCCGCAAGATCACATTCATGTACAGGTGAGTGAACGGGCCTGGGAAACCAGCACCCAGAGCAGGAAAGGGCACTTCGTCAATGCTACAAAAGCTCCCTTCCTTCCGTTTGGATCAAAAATGTCCCCCAAAAGATCCAGAAGTGGGGCTTTTGGAAGGTGATGATAATATGGAGTTGCTAACTTCCCCAGTGGGTTAATTCACTGACTAGCTCATAACTGAACATGCTGTTACGAAGTGGAGTCTGATTGGAGAACCCCAGTTACGGGGAGGGTAGAACATGAAAGGGTTCGTTCTTGCTCCAGGCTCTTCTTTCTCTCTCTTTCCCCAACCCCTTCTCCTCCCTCTTTCTCTCTGCCTGCTCTCTCTCTCTTTCTTCTTCTCTCTGGCTCTTCTTGATTTTTCTGCATTCAGCTATGATATGCCCTTTCATCATGATCCTTCTGCCTCAGAGACACCAAAGTATGAACTTAAACCTGTGAAATTATGAACCAATAAACTTTTCCCCCCACAAGTTGTGTACAAGTGTGAGACAAGTTTTGTCCCAACAATGGAAAGGTAAATAAAGTCTTTCCTAAGCATCACTAAAAAGTGCCCTGACTTCTAGCAGATTTTTAAAGCTTTATATAAATGAATTCATGCATATTGACTCTTAAAATTATATGGTTTCTTGTGTTCATCAGTGTGAACTATAAAAGTTCTGTTGCATGTAGCAATTGTTTTCATTCTCTTTGCAATACAGCATTAACTGAATGAATATTTCATCACTTACTTTGGGTCGTTCCACTTTGGCTATTTTGAATAGTGTTGCTATGAAGTTTCACGAGCATCTCTTTGAGGACAACAGAAATGCAACATATATGCATGCATTTCTCTTGGTATATATCGAAAATGGGATGATTGAGCCAGAAAGTATGTCTATGTTTAAGGTTAGATCTGATCCAGTAGTTTTGTGCCAATTTCTACACTACTATGAGTTGAGAACTCCTTACCCTTGTCTCTACTTGATAATAACCACAAAGATATATATTTTGAGAGTATAACAATGCTTTTCTCATTGGAGTCATTCTGATGAGTGTACATCCCTGAACAACCTACTGGCATTTCTCTTATGAGTAATGGCTTTGTGCATTTTTACATAAGTTTATTAGTGTTTGTATATTTGAATTAATGGTATGCTATAGAAAGATATGTTAACATACAAAAACTCTTCCTGAGGCTGAAAAAGTATAGATATTTGTGTAATCTAATGCTTGCAGAATGTCTTCTGTCCTACAGTGAGAATGCTTTGTCCCACCATGACAGTTCCCCAATGCCATTCTAAAATCTCAGTGCCCTTCTGGAGCACAGCCCACTTAAATTTCCTGTGGGTGTACATTATGCTGTGAAGGAAGGTTTGTGGCTCCGTTCACAAATTTAATCGGTTCCACTATTCTGAGAAGATGGCCACAGTTGTGTTTGTCATCTAACACAGAGTTCACAAATGGAAACAAAATTTTGCTGAATGTTTCTGTTTGTGAACAGAATTGTTCACAAAATGAAGCAGTTGAGAAATGAGGTATTATTGCATTAGTTTCTCTACTACTGGCAGTTAATGCTGCAAATAAGATATGTGTAGTTCCACTTTATTTTCTTTCAATGCCACCGTGCTTTTAAGGAATCATTCTTTGTCTTCCATTAATACTTAACATTTACGGGTTTGTACTAGTATCGAACACACTATACTCATTTATTAACTCAGCAGCCACTAACTGTAGACTAATGATGATTCAAGCACTTCTCCAGGTATTGATGTCCGAGAAGAAAAAAACACACATGCCTAAATAAATAAGCAGAACAAGACAATGAAGGAAAATAAATTTGTAAAATGGGTATAGGTTGATTGTGATTGGAGAATGGGAGAGAAATAATTTTCACATGCCGGGAAATCTCTTTGGAGATAGTTTGTGCTAAAACTCAACAAAGTAAGAAAAAAACTCTGAAAATATAACAGCTGAGTGATGTGTGCTGTTCCCATGATGGGAATAGCAAGGGTTCCATGTAGAGAGGACAGCCAGTGAAAATACCACGGAGAGGGAGACAGGAGCAGCCTGGGCCCAGAGTGCTTAGAGTCAAGGATCCAGAGATAAGAGGCTTAGGGAGGCCAAGAAGCAAGTTAGGAGGCCAAGCTTTGCCACTGATGGGAACAGTTTAGATTCTTTCACATGTGAAGAAGACAGATGGAAGGGACTTCAAAATGGACAGAGACATTCTACAAACTTAGTTTTAAAACAAGAGTGGGCAAACTGATCAATGGGCTGTGTGCCAGTTGGTATAATAAAATGTTATTTGAATACAGCCAGGTATATCCTTTATAAGTTGTCCACAGTTGATTTTATGATGGTGTTGTGGGTTCATGTTAAATTCAGAGCTCTGTAGATATGGCAGAGACAATATGAACCACAAGCCTTTTGAAGCACTTATTATTCATCCTTTAAGAAGACCTTTGGCTTATCTTTGAAGGGCAGGTGGCAAGAACAGAAGCTGAAAGACTCTCAGGTGGTTATCAGAAGTCCAGGCAAGAGATGGTAAGAGTTAGACTGGCACAAATGAGAGGTGATGAAATATTAAGAGATTTCAAGAACAGGATGTAATAAGACCTATAGAATTACAGGAAGGAAGAGACAGAAATATTTTATACTCTGTGGTTAGTTTGCATCTTCTAAAATTTCTGAGTACAGTCTCTATTTGAAAAGTTTCATCTTTCTATGGTAAGAGCAGTATATTTTAGTGGAAAATATTACTATTATTTTCAGAGGCACATATCTCTGATTATAGTCATTGACTTACATGTTCCACAAAATGAAATCACATACCAGGAAGTAAAAACTCACCTTCTCCTTTTAGTGTTGCCTGTCAGTAAATATTTGTTCCCTAAAATTTTTTCCTCAGACATTCAACTAAGCATAAATCAATGACTAAAAAGGAGTATTGTCTAAGTAAAAATATCAACATATAAACTGCAGTTTCATCTTGCAAATGAGACTTGCCTCTCAGCCTTTTGGAAAGGAGAGATGTTTCAGGGAGCAAGTGCGTTTGTGGATCCATCACACTGCATGCACTGGTGAGGAAATAATGAAACCACAACTTTTTGAATGTGGACGAGATTGAATTCTAGATCTATGAAGTGGTTGTGCATGTATTGGAAGATCATGACTCTTGATGAATGGGAAGATGGAGGCCATTGTGTGTGGGGTGCAGATAATTACAGGCAAGAAATGACTTTAGGTGCTCACAGGAAACACAGAGGCTTACGCAGGCATTCTAATTGGCCCTCTTCAAAGAGATGGGAGGATGAAGGTCCGTGGGTGATTCCAGAGAAAAAGGATTTAGAAAAATAGAAAAGAAAAAAGAAAAGAAAGGAATATTCCAGATTTCCTAAACTACATATATGTGACCTTTGCAGGGTTATGGAATGCTCCCACTGACACACCTTGAGGAATAGAAAATGGGCCTTCAGATTAGTTTTTCTAAACTCCTACTTTGTAATATGTGGACAAGGGCAACACGTTGCAAAATTGTTTGGGTGAACCGTTCCCATCTGGTTTGGGTTAGGGAAGTTTTCGGCCAGGGAGTTTAAAACGAGGTGGAAATTCGAAGCCAATTTTATGGGTGTGAACTGAAACAGACAAAGAAATGTTTCAAACACTCCAGGAGGAAAGGGGTAGGACCTCCAAAGGTCAGATAAGATCATGCAAACATAAATATGTCAGCATGGTCCATGCAGGACTCATAGAGCTCAAAGAGTGCCACCAAACAGGAAAACACACAAGCTCCATAAACGCAGATGTGCTTGTTAAAACAAAACAAAAACATATAAAAAGCAAAAGTACTTGAATATGCTTGAGAGTACATCTATTTCCCTCCACGAAATAAATGGTAGCTCAATGTGGAAAATCAAACAGGGTAGTCTTTATACATAGGGTGAAAACATTAAATTTTCAGGGGAATAAAAAGAGAGCATTTTAATAAGTGCAGGCTGTTTTAAAATTCTGTTTCCTATTGGCCAAAAAAGATTGTTGATTTCCTCGATTATCTAAATGGAGGAAATAAAGTGAATGTATGTTTGCCACTAATCAGGAAAACACTTATATTTGATTATCACATATTTTATTATTATATTAAATTACATTTTAGGACTATTTGATTTCAAGGAGAAATTACTGACTAAATACCTTACAGATACTTTGTTGATGAATGACTGATAACAAAGAGGCAGCAAAGTATAATGACGTCCTGACTCTAATAACCACTGAGATGCACAGGCACGGTGCTGACACGTGGACTGTGCCAGTGTGGAGACAGCGAAACCTCATCAAGGCGAAGCCCTCTGAGAATGATGCTGTGTGTAGCTTCGTTTCTGTGGGCGGACATTTTTCTTTTATTCTCTTTCATTTCAAATTCTCGGTTGCATTCTTGAATTTCCTTGTCAATTTCCTCCCTCTAACTTAGCTTTGAAGTAAACGGACATATATCATACCCTGAAGTTGGCTGGTTCTGTTGGCCTTTGACAAGTCTTTTTAAAGTCGTGAATTTAAAATCCACCAAGCACATCAGATGCAGAATACCCATTGTCTTCGCGACCCTTGAAAATAATTTTTAGAAACCTAACACTTTTTGGCCTTCTACTCAAGAATATTAGTTGCATTTGAACTCACACATATTAGGAGACACAAGAAACTTTTTTGGAACATTTCACATTCTGTTTCTACTCTTCAAGGTAGTTTCATATTTTTAGAGTCAATTAAAAGTGACTAAAACAAGTTTCTCTAAGAAAAATGCTCTGCATCAAAGAATTTAGGATTCAGCATTGACTCCACAGGATATATCATTGCTGATCAAATCTTGCCTTTGAGTACACAAAATTTAATTTTTTTAACTTAGCTTTCACAGAGATATAATTTGTTTTATTCTCCATAGTATCTTAAATTCATGAGTGCAGGGAGAGCAAACTTTTTGGAGAAGGGATAAAATTGTTCTTAGTTATACAAATGTTAACATTTGTGAGAGATGGATTTTCATCACACTGCTATGAAATCAAGATGAATTGCACATCAATAAGCAATTGTACCTTTAAGGAGATACACCAAGGGCATACAATTTTGTGTAAATAAATCCCAGTAAGTGCTCCAAAAGTGTAACAGAATGTATCAGGGAAACAAGATATAACAGAGTAGCAGAAAAAAAGATATGTTCAGCCTTTATTTCTGATATTATCTTTAAATCTTGTCATTAATCATTAGAAAACCATATCCTAAGTTGAACTCAGATGGCAACAGAAACTGATGTCTTTGAGACCATGGTAGGGATATCATTTCTCAGTTGTACTAGAAATTTTATTTAGTAGCTCCTCTTTAAAATGAAAGTACAAACTCCATTGTGCTTTGTACCTCAGATACTTTCAAAAGGAAGTACAAGAACTAAGCAGCCTAATCATGACTGCTCGAATACATGAGCAGAACTGGTCAGTGACACTGAAAATAATTCAGAAGAGTGCAATTCTATGTTTTAATTTTGTATGAATGATGACTCAAAAAAACATTCGTGACACATGCATCCTAAACGCTATGTATCTTCATGCTGAAAGTGTACTTCTGGGCCATAAGCCACAATTTACGATAAGCAACTGTTTGTTTCAACTTCAAAAAAATTAAGCTGAAAATTTGCAGTCAATTTGACCAGTATCATTGCTAACAGTTAATGAGAATCAATAATTACATTTTTGTAGTGGGGAAAAATATCAACTAAAGAAACCAAGATCTCAATATGAGGTCAATGCATATTTAAAAAATTTTTTTGCAATAAAAGACACATTACTATCAATCCCCTCAGAATATTCTCCCTCATTTTGAATACACCTATCCCACAGTTCTTGCTGCTTTCTGAAACAGTTCTGTAACTCTTCCATGAGTGTGTGTAGTAGTGTTGTGGTGGTGGTTCTAATCAATTCAAAACATTTAACTTGCACAATCATTTTGACTTTGGGAAGAAGCAGATGTCTCACAGGGCCTGATCTGGCGAATGAGATTGGTGAGAACTCACCATGCGTTTTTACAAGACTGTCTTTCCACTGGTCGGCACTCAGCAGCAGCACTCCCTGAATTTTTGATCACACTTCATACAGACACATAAAAAAGGACTTCTAGAACTGCTTCAGAAAGTGCCAAGAACACTGGGAGAACTGTGTTAGAACCAAAGGGGAGGATTCTGAGGGACATTAAAGGTAATATTACTTAATATAATAAATTTTTAAAATGTAAACAATTTACCATATATTTCAATCACCTCTTATACTATTAAAAGTTTTCTTTTTAATTTTCAATGATTTCTTGAGTCCTGAAATTTATAAGGTTTCACCTACAAGATTTAAATATGAATTTGTATCATTCTACCATCTAGGGATATCTATTTTTAAGCTCAGAGACATTAATCTGAGTTACCAAACAATTCAGAGCAATCTTCATGATGAACCTGTAAGACTGGATGGCTAAAAATTTTAGAACTCAGTGAAAAGTATTCTTTTGCTCCTTTTTTCTTTCTCATTCCTTAGTCCTCTATGCTATAGGTATATCGATGTCTTTTCCACTAACACCAGAAAAAGGTACAGTCTGATTGAAAATAGAAAACAGTACCTTTCTGTGGAATCTTTTGTTGACTACTGTCTATAGACAGCATGCAGAAGTCGACAAGAAAGTACATTAGTCATTTATTGATACATAACAACTAATACCACACAGTGGCTTAGAATACCAGTCTTTCTATGTTGTACTTTATGTAGGTCACAAATCCCACTAGGACTCAGCTGAACCTCTGTCTCTAGGTCTCTCACCAAGCTGCAGTCATCTGATGGTTCAGCTGGGAAAGATCACTCATGCTGTCGGTAGGATTCAGGGCCTTGCAGTTTGTTTGACCACTGCTTCCCTGTCTCACCAGCTGTGGATGGGAAGCCTCTTGTGTTCTTTCCCTGGGGCCCATTGTAGAGCATCCCGACATAGCAGATGTCTTTCCTTCCAGCAGGTGAGAGGGCCTAAGAGGGCCAGCAAGTGACAGAGGGCTAGGAAGATGGAGTCACAATCTTTGTTAATTAATCTGAAATCATACTCTGTTACTTTTGCAGTGTCCCCTTCATTATTATTAGGCCAGGCCAGCCATGAACTGAGAACATAATACAAGGGTGTGAACACCAAGGTGCAGGGATAAATAGACTCTCCTCAGCAACTGCTTCCTAAAGAAAAGATCAACACCAAAACACAAGTTATAGGTTTGGGGTCTTCAGGGGAGAAGCTTGGTATTTTATAAATGTTATCACTGCTTCTTCTTCATCTTCTGGTGGCAATATCCACTTCCCCACCAAAAAGAATTGTTGTTACATAAAAGATGCAAGTGATTTTAAAAAGTAAAGCATTTTTACATCAAGCAAGTAATACCCAAGAGTATCATTAGCTAAGCGTTGTCAAATATAAATGGACATCATAGGCTGAATTGTGTTCTCCTGAAGTGTGTACTGGAATGCTTGATGCAAATGCCTGTGAGTGTGAATTTACTACCAAATAAGATCTTTGAAGATGCAGTTAGAAGGGGGGGGGTAGTGCAGGAAATAGCTAATCCAATATGATGAGCATCCTCATAAAAAGAGAAGACACAAAGATGCATGAGAAAATGCCCACGGGATGATGGAGGGAGGACGGAAATGATGCAGACACAAGCTGAGGGAAACAAGGATGCAGGTAGCAGGAGGTAACACCAACAGGAAGAGAAGGAAAGTGGAACAGATCCACTATTCACACCTGCTGAAAGATCCTGCCCTGATAACATCTTCATTTCAGACTTACAGTGTCCAAAACTGTGAGAGGAGGCATTTTTGTCATTTCAAGCAACCCAGTTTATGTGGCTGTGTTATGGCAGCCCTGGGAAATGAATACAACGTATTTGTCAGAATGCAAAAACTAATGGCTTTCTTGATCCTTCCTTTTAAATAAAAATCATTTCAAATAAAATGATCTTTTTCAAACAGCTTTATGGTGAGTGTCAGTCAATGGTTAATTAAATTGAGTTTAGAAACAAAAGACAGTGTGAACACCAGCAAAACTTGGTCCTGCAGGCTAACTTTACCAGTTTATTCCTTTTGATAAAAATTCGATTAAAATAATTAAAAATAAAGTAAAATTTGGAGTTGTTGCAGTATTTCTATAGGTTTTGATGATAGTTGGTGTTTAGCTGCCTAATAAACTGATAAGTAAAACATAAAATTGTGTATAGAGCCTCATAAATATGTAAAATAAGAAACAAATACAAAAGTAAGGGCAAGTAGCAAAATGTAAAATCAGTTTATGTTTAAATATGGCCTACAGTGAAATTTTCCCTTTATCCTTGAAACTTCCTTTTTGAGAGTTTTTTAGGTAAATACTAGTTATTATTTGTTAAAATTTTTACATTTAAATCGATTGATTTAATCCTTTGTATGCTGTATATTTCACAACTTTGAAAACACTGAATAATGATAAGAGAATTATTTTCAGTAACAAAGATTTGAAAAGTGTTTAGAATCTACTAAGATGAACACATGTCCTAATATGTATTTTTGCACTCTTACTATTGTTTTCTTTTTTTGATCTTATGTTCAGAAACATCAAGTGAGTATCAAAAGATGACCTCTCATTTGGACATCATTACCAATATTATGACATATAAGGGAACAAATATACACTTGCATACCCTCGAGTTATTTAAAGCTGTTCATGTCTGAAGACAATAAGACTCGAGGTTTTGAAGACCAGGAGATGACTTTTACATAAATAGTATCTAAAAATAAAAATAAAAACACCGATAATATTTTTTTCTCTTGGAGAAGTAAACAGGTGTTTCTTACAACAGAGCTATCTTGCTAAACCCATGGATAGACTCATCAGAATACTTCCAGCTGTGTTAAGACCATCTGCTCAACCTTTTTAATTTTAATTAGTGCTAGAGACTTACTTTATTTCATTAATTTCATCTGCAAATTCTTATTTGCATTTCGCCCTCTTCATGGATAGAAATGAAGCAAGTCTGAACAAACTAGAAGTTCTAATATTTCATTCCTTCTCATTTTACTTTAATCAGCCATTCTAAAAGTACATAAAGTTATGGCTTTTAATAATAATAGCAGTTTTCCATAAACTACACTAAAGAGGCAACATACTACAAAAGCAATTGCTGAAATTACTCAGCATATGTTTAACAGATGATGAGATTTTGATCCAAAGATATTTATTCCACATGATTTTTCTCCTCTTCTTTTAAAAACTCAGTGGTAAAAGTTACCCATTGAGAAGCCATTTTCATAATATTGTAATTACATGCAAGGGCTTTTAGACTTACTTTATTTCTGCACTTGTATGTTTATTTATTTTCCAAAACTATTTCACTTAAATCAGAAAAAAAATCTTTAAATTAGAATCCGTTTGGATAAATCAAATAAATGTGCTTTCATCATGAAGTTAAACTAGACCTTTTATTTGTATGTAAACTAAAATATTAGTGTTCCACTGTCTGCCTTAGAACTATTTTTCATTATCCCTGGTATATATATATATATATATATATATATAAAATTTCAATGCTTCTCAAAGTTTATGATGGCACATATACAACTGGAAAACTTTCTTTCTTGGGTTGATTAGGTGATCTCAGATTCTACATTTTTAGTAATACTTAAGATTTTACATTTTTAATGCTTTCCCAAGTGTTGATAGTGCTGTGGCCTTGGAATATTATGTTCAGAAACAAGGCTTTAGAGTAAGTATGGCTCATATAAAATATCGTCAACACCTGTAACATCATGAAATCTACACTTGATAGTATGAAGTGAAACTGTTCAGTTTATGTAAAAATTGGCAATTAATGTCACTAAACGGCAAGCTATACTTAAATCAACAGCAGAAAGAACCTCTCTTACTTGTTAGTGATACCATAAAATCATGTTATAGAACTGGATAGAAAAAATGTATATTGAAAGTTCAGCATGAAACATATGCACAGTTTTTTTAGCACCAGTTTTCATTCTAAAATCCACATAAAAGGAACAAACACACAGTGATATAATTTGCCCAAACATATCTGTGTTTGTTAGCTCTTTTTATTGCTGAAATTGTTATATATGCTTCTTGTCTTTATTATTGATTAGTCTTGGCAGTAATGTGACTATTTTATTGAGATTTTATAAAGAACCAAATCTTTCTTCAAAATAGATGCTTTATTTGCCATTTTTATACATTTAGTTGTGCTTTTATCTGTATGTTTATTTTGCTACCCAACTTCTAGAGTTGTTTGTAGCTTACTTAACTCTGCTAACTGCATTTATTAGTAAATTTTCTATCTTGATGTTGAATGCCATATTTTGGATGTCATGTTTTTATAACTCCATTCTACAAAAGTGGAAGTTTTTGTTTTGAATTGCTCTTCAATTAAAAAGTTATCTAGATACATGTTTTAAATTGCTAAGATGCTTTAAAAAATAGACCAATATAGGAATAGATAAGATATCTGATGGCAACTCTATTAAAGCCATTATGCAGTTTCATTATGTTATGATCAAACAGTAAATTCAGTGTTTTTTTTACATATGGGAATTTTTAAAAATTATTAACATATAGACAATATTTGTAAGTGTCCTCTCATCAGAATTATATATTATGGCAGTGTTGTTCTAATATGTCAATAAATACAACTGAATTTTTGTTTTGGTACCAGGAATTGAACTCAGGACCTCATGTTTGCAAGGCAGTCACTGTGCTACTGAGCTATAGTCCTGGCCCCTTAATTGAAATTTTATATTTTTTCTCAGAAAATATAACTTGAGTGGTCATAAGGGTAAGAGAAAGACAAATCAGAATAAATATCAGGAATAATGGTCAAGAAACTACTTTTTACATAGTACCCAAACAAGTGAACTTTATGAGGCCTACTAGGACCACATTTCCCTTTATTATTCAAAGTGTGCATACAGGAAAAGATAGGGAAGACCAATGCGCAAACCCATTGTTGAGCTAAATTACTCTTGTTAATAAACTATATACTCAAAGCCAAAGTGAAGTATTGATATGCAGAGATACTGAAAATTACAAGATAGAAATAATAACATAATTAAGTTGAACTGCTCTGAAATTATCCAACAAAGACAGCTGGAAATCCATAGCCAAAAAAAAAAGAAAGAAAAATTACATGAAAAGACAAATACGTGTTTGATTTTATCATACCATAATACTATCAGGTACATTTAGGTGTAGCAAGGTTTTATGTATACCCGAAGAACATGCAGACACTAGAGATTCTACATAAGGTGTTAAAATCATTTATTTAGGGTTTGATGTCATTTACACTTTCAGATGTGTCATTTCTTTCACCTGAATTTGCAAATATTTTTCCCCTATTTCTGGCTTATCATTGGTGATTTCTCAGTCTTCTTGGTGAGGCTATGTTGTATTAATCTGTAATGTAACTATATTAATCTGTCATTTGAAATAATTTCAGTAATGATAGAAATAATATAAAAAGGTAAGATAATGAACAAGTTGTGGATATGGATGATTATAGTCTATTAATGAGTGATTTTCTCTGATATTGAGGTGACTGTGTTAAGTGTAATTATGGCTTATATTTGCTTATTTTGAAAAGTATGGGTTATCCACAGATAATCATGCTTATGCATTGTAGGAATATAAGCTATGTACTTATAATTTGAAAATTAGAGATTACTATTTAACAAGATTATGATGATTCTAATGCTTCAGAACATTCTGACTATATATTCTGTAGGTTTTCTCATGCTGGTAAATCATTTCCTTTGGGAAACTTTAAATATGGAATGTGTACAAGGCAAAAGTCCTAATAAATAATCAATGTTTATTGAAAAGTGAAAAAATAATTTAGAATGAATATTTATAAGAGCCAGTGACAGATGAGGATTCCAAGTGCCGAGCTGGCCGTCTCTCCCGAAATGTCTGCGTTTTTCCCTTCTACAGATGGAAGCACTGGTTTCCATGTAATTGCAAAGGCCAAATCCACCTAAATCACTAGAAAAAATGCTAGTGAAGTTGCATGCAAATTTGGTAGAATAAGCATGTAAAATTCATGAACTAAATTTCCCAAGACTCTGTGTTCTCTACCATGTTATTGCTGCACTCTTCTGTTTTCCTGAGTTGTTATCTTCTAAATTACAGATATATGTATTTCCTTTAATAGGAACCCTGTGTCTATTTCTGTGACCAATATTACTCATAAGCTTACTATTTTTCATGTGAATTAAAATAATTTCTTCTTTAAACAGGTCAGTTTTCAACTAGTACTTCAAAAACTCTCATGTAATTCAAAAGATGAATTCAAGAAAAGAAACTCTGCAACAAAAAGCATTGTGCTTTTTCTAGTTTCCTAGAATATTCTATACAAGAGTGTAAGTCTTTCCACTCAAAAAGAAATTGAAAACATTTATACTCAAAGGTAATTTACAAGCAAAGGGAAGCCAGCTATGTAAACCCTGCATAATTGATGGATCTTATTTATATAGCCTTTCTGAATGTGCTTTCAATTATGTTTGTTCACAGTCCTGAACTCTTGTTTTTAATATTTTCTGCTAATAATTTCAAAAATATGCTGGCACTTCCCAATGGGAATCTGGTTTTTAACCAGCCAAGTGTAAACTACTTGAATGTTTTCAGTGTTAATTAAGTAAAACATCCACATCCAAAATATGCCCCATGCTGGAAGACACTTCAGGAACACTATTTACCTTTAACACTTAACTCTTGAGTGAACTTAAAAATTACAGTTTGGCAGTAGATGATGTATTTGTTCCAGTCAAGATGAAACACCTAAATTTGTTTCTGAGTTTCTTGTTTAGATTTTTGAGGCAAATTATGCTCAGCTGCACAAACAAAGTAATTGACAACAGCATTTCAGTAGAAAGAAGGAATGTTTTCAGAATTATGAAAATCTCTTGAGAGGGAAATGTCTAATAGGCATAGAAGAAGTATATATTCAATAGTCATGGAGCTAAAGAAACTTCAATAGAAAAATGTCATTTTTTAAGAGTAATGGTGCCTAATTCTACTTTAAAAGCAAGAAAATATGAAAGGTTATTACCATGAGGGTGCTAACCAGATGTTCTCAATCTTTATGTGGAAGAAATGTCTGTGAGAGAGAAGACAGAACAGTCACACATGGGAGGTTATTAGGTCTTGGGAAGGTTAAGATGGAGGATGTGAAACAAATTTCAAAAAATAATTAAATTTCATCTATTCAAGATATCTTCAGTTGGAAGGAAGTTGGGCATAGGTATACATATACACACATACACACATACACACATACACACATACATACATACATTAGTATATGTCTCGTATCCTTTTTTTCTTGTATAAGGGAGTACTTACTTTAATAATAAAATAAACAGTAAGTTAAAATATCAATGAAAATGATACCTTTGGTTATAAAATACTATCCATCCGAACTGAGAACTAGTGGGCAAGACAGTCCTCAATGCATTGTACGTAAGGACATGTGCTTGAGTTAGAAAGAGTGAACTCAAATTTGGCCATTTCTCCTTATAACTGTGTAGTTTTCTTAACCTCGAGGAAGTGTTCTGAAGACCAGCAAACACAAACATCAGAAATGAGCCCACCATAATGGCTGGCATGAGTTACTATCATTTATTAATCTCTAGTTTTCCCTAACTGGCTGGAACTCCATAAGGACAGAAGCATCTCCTACTCAAGTGCCAAGTTTTGTGATCAGGCTCACACTGAATTCATATCAAAGAGTATTCATTGTCATGAAGAGCTTAGCAAAACTGCATGCCTTGGAATATCTGCCACAAATACTTAGGACAAATAGAATTTGAGAGAAGAAATTCATATGCACACAGTGAATTTGACACTCACGGAAAGGAGCAATTCAATATTACTTAACAATAGTGACAACAAAATCTTCAATAAGTGAGTATTAGAGGATAAAACGAAACCCTCAAGGACTGATAAAAAAGTCCAAAGCTACCGCTGCTAGAAATCCCTAAAGGGTAACACAAGAAAATTTAATAAACGAAATGCAATGTCATTTGGGACATTTGGAGTATTTGCTGTCTTTCCTGAGGGGCTAAAGTAGAGCGAATGTGATTCTCATCCCACAGATAATTGCTAGAAAGCACCTCTAAAGCATCTCAGGGATAAAAAAGATACACAGCAACACTGAAATGTTAGAAGAAAACTAAAACAAAACAAAACAAAAGGATAACACACACATATCATATACTGCTTCCCAAAAAACCTGCATCTTTCTTTGTGTGCCCTACATTACTTCCTTTTGATGATTTCGTTACTGTCTTCAAACCTCTAATTGTCTTGTTAGAACTATGCCTGAGGCTACAAAAGTAGGGCTGCCAAAACATGACGGCAGATTTGAACAATAATATGTACTTCTTTATAATGGATCATAAAGAAAGAAGAGAATATCACTTAATAAAATATAATCTACAAATGTGTTACAATACTATTACTATTTTTAAATGCTGGATGGACCTAAAAATACCAATAAAAGTGCAAACGAAAGAAAGGCAACTACTGTAGATTCAGCTCTTTGGCTAGCACAGGATTTCAACTTCAGGCACTCTTCTCCTGCTTTCATACAGCTGGGTGTGCTATCCAGAGACTGCCTAGGCAGGGGATAGGTTAGTGTACTTCCATTCACATGAGGTAGAAGCATTGTTTTAGATTTGTCAACACTAGAGATATTTATGCACTAAGTATCCTTTTCAACTAGAAAAAAAATCTCCCCAAGTGGATCTCTTGCTAAATCATACACACTCAAAAATGAATGAATTTTAAATGAAATATTATCAGCTAATACTATCAAAGATGGTGGATGTCCGTTTGTTAAGTTAAAACATGTAGGTGAGCATAAAGAAGAAAAATCCCAGTATCTGCAAACCAACCACCAAGCGAATGATGTCAGCAGAAAATAAGACAGGTTTTTTTCTACAGTGCCTGCTTATATCATCACTACTCCCCAAGAGCAAGAGCGTTTAAAACTTTTTTCCCTTTCAAAACTGAAATCTATTTAGAATAACTGGTAAACACTATGTTCTCAACAGTTTATTGATGGGAGGAAAGAACAGATGGGCATAATAATGTTTAATAGTTGATTCAAGCTTTGTTAACACAAGTCTATTTGCTACCAGACACTTGCAAATGACTAAAAAATTCCACAGATTTAAATAAAGCTATGTTCATATCTGAATGCATTGGCTTGTCATACCAGTAACAAAGTTGACCTATGGAGAATGTGTCATGATTTCTGCCTAATTCTGTTTTGAAGTAAATCTCAAATTCACTATTTTCTTAAAGTTATTATACGCAAATAATGACTAATCATGAAATATCTTGATGAAGGATAGTATGAAAATTGTGTAAATGTTTCTTTACATATTAGAGGGCTTGTTACATGCAAGGAGCCAGAGCAGGCAGGAAGACATAGCTGGATCTGCCCCTGAGTGCTCGCTGCCACCACTTGAAGGCTTGCTTGCTGAAGGCAGCCATCACGGGCAGGGAGATGTAGCTAGATACATCCCATGCACCCATGCGTCACCATTGCAGACCTAGTATCCTCCAGGTAAACACATTCCTCCCACTGGGGGAGTCCCAGTGTAGACAGGCAGGTTGAGAAGTGCTACCATGCAGCACTGGCCATCAGAGTGGCATCAATGTAGCTGTATAGGTCGAGAAGCACATGCCACATCCTGCTACCTCCAAATTCAGAGAAATCCAGGTGTCTGTCCCATTCCCCTACACTGTGGAGGGGCAGCTAGCAAGGAGAAGTGCCTGGGACCCCACAAATGCTTGTTGGGAGGAACGCAGGAGAATGTCAAGATGAAGGAGCAAAAATAAATCTCAGACCTCCAGCCCACACAGAACAAGTCTGGAAGACATACACATGGAAGAAAATGGAAGTCACACACCTGAAATGTACGAGAGCATGGCAACTGAAGTAAGAATCAACTTCATGAGACTGTAAAAGCAGATCAGAAATAATGTCTTAGGTAAAAGAAGAAATCACAAATTTAATGAAAGACTTGATGAACATGTCTAAAGAAGACCGAGATAAAAAAGAAAAGCATAAGAAAATGATGGCAACCTTGAATGATCAATATAGGATCATGAAACATATTCAAAAAGATACCTAGGAAATTAAAAAGTCAATAAAAAGTCTGGAAAACCACTTGAAAGAGATTGAATATGTTTTTAGACATTGAAGATACGCTCACAGCTAGGAATCACCAAAGGAATGATCTCTAAAAATAACAAGGAACAAGGAAACAACAATTCAATGGCTATAAGATGACACAAACAAAAATAATTTAAGAATGCCAAGTATCAACGAAGATGTAAGGGTCAACACAAATGAAATAAAAAGATTATTTACAGAAGTAGAAGCAAAAACTTCCCAAAGATGGAAAAAGGATCTGGCGTTGGGAATAAGTGAGGCATATAGAACTCCAACTAGCCATAACCAAAAAAATCTACACCCAGACATATCATAATCAAGATCTCAGAAATTCAGTACAAAAACAGAATATTAAAAGCTGTTAGAAAAAATAAACAGATCACCTATAAAGAAAAACCAAACAGAATCATAGCAGAATTCTCAACATAAACTATTAAGTCAAGAAGAGTTTTAAAGTGATTCAAATCCTGAAAGAAAACAACTTCCAATCCAGATCGATGCACCCTGCAAAACTATCTTTCAAAATTGATGGACAAATAAGATACATCCATGATAAAGAACATCTGAAGAAATTGATGACTATCAAACCAACCCTACAGAGAGTACTGAAAGATATTCTAGAGCGAGATAAAGATGACCATGGTTCCAGAAACAGTAGCAGAGGAGGATCACCAAACGAGACAGGCAATTGAATGAAGGAGAAAAGTGGAGGGCCAACAGCAGGAGGACAGCACGGCAGACATGAACTGATGCATGCTGGTTGTAACCATTAATGTAGATGGCCTCAGGTCAGCAACAAAAAGAAACACAGGGAGAGTGGATCAAGAAACAAGATCCATCAATATACTGTATACAATAAACACATTTAGGGCCCGGGGTTTAGCTCAGTGTAGCAGCACAAACGCCTTCTTGGCAAGCACAAGGTCATGAGTCTGATCCCTGATACCAAAAAATAAAAACAAACAAACAAACAAAAAACACATTTAACTAAAAAGGAAATCACAGACTGAAAATCAAAGGAGAGAAAACAATTGTACCACATGACAGGAGACCAGAAAAAAGCAAGAGTAACTTGGCCATAGACTGCAGAAAGGATAAGAAATAAATGGTATTTTTATATAATGGAAAGCTGCCCAGCTATACTAGGGTAATCTCAAGGCTTTTGTATGTAAATGGATAAAACTGGAGATCATGCTCACTGGTGAAATGGTTTGGACTCATGGGTGAACACCACGTTATCTCCCTAGCATAAAGAACTGAGGGAGTCAGTGGGACCCAAAACGTACAATAGACACTATGCAAATGATGGAGGGGGATGCTCAAAAGGGAAAATGGCAAACACTGTTGATTTCCTATTATCTTGTTTTGAATTCTGTATCATTTTCATAATTTTGTTAGGTTTGGTTTTATTCCTTCCTCTTTTGTTAGATTTTACTGTGTGAGATGGCATGGGCAGCTATTTTGAAGATAATGGGATATATTATGGTAACCATTGTTAATTTCCTATCATCTTGTTTGGAAGTCCTATAATGTTGTCATTTTTTTGTTTTGATTGGTTTTATTCTGTTTTGTTTTATTTGATTTTATTATGTGTGATAGTATGGACAGCTATTTTGAAGAAAATGAGGCATTATGGTAGCCATTGTTAATTTCCTATTATCTTGTTTTGAAGTCTGTAATACTTTTATTCTTTTATTTTGATTGTTTTCATTCTATTTTGTTTTGCTTGATTTTATTATGTGTGAAGCTGTGGACAGCTATTTTAAACAAAACAATAGACATTATGGCAGCCATTGTTGATTTCCTGTTATTTTGTTTTGAAGTCCTTTAATGATTTCTTTGTTTTCTTTTGATTGGTTTTAGTTTATTTGTATTGTTTGACTTTATTATGTATGATGGTACGGACAGTTATTTTGAAGAAAAAGAGAGAAATTATGGTAGCCATTTTTGATTTCCTGTTGTCTTGGTTTGAAATCTTGTATCACTTGCATTGTTCTGTTCAGATTTGCTTTATTCTGTTTTGTTTTGTACTATTCTCTTTAAAATAAAAAATCTTTTTATATTTTAAAGAGAAAAACAATAAAAGCAATGATACAGAATTTCAAAACAAGATAATAGGAAATTGACAATGGTTAATATATTGTGCATTGTTATCTTCAGAGTAGTTGCTCAGATAACAAGACACAGGCATGCAAAATTAATCAAGCAATATGAGCACACATTGTATAAATATTTTTGTATAATTATATCAGAAGCTATTTCATCTGAATTGACTGTATGTGAACTGGCCAAAAGAATATTTAAATCTAGAAAAACATAAATGTATAAAAATAATAACCATAAATAAAAAATAAAGATATAAAAATAAATATGTATATAAAAATACAGAGTGAATACACTGGTACTTCAGTTCACAGATATTTTTCTTTCCACAATTCAAATTCAATGATAAGATTCAAAGTTGACCTTTTGGGGAAATTTAATTTGGTTCATGACCAATTTGGTTTGTGACCAGAATCATGGAAACAATTAAGTTTGTTAACCAAGGTACCACAGTATTAGTTTCACAATCATTTTATGTAGAAAGAAGCTTTTAATCTTTTAAAGTAGATGGCTAATAATTGCAATTTTGAATGGTTTTTCATGTATGATACACAACAATTCTAAAGGCTTCCAATTTTACTTCTTTAGGGTGAACTTAAGGGAACCGAAACAAAATTTATATGTAGAATCTGTGCAGCTCTCTTTTACCTGATACTGAAAAACTTTTGACAGCCAACTTTGATACTTTACTTTCAATTAAAGTTCATTGAGTCTTCACCTAGCATTAGGTTTACTTACCAGGTAAACAAAGAGATATTTTTTTAATGTAATCATATCATTGGTTCGCAAACATACTATACTGCAAAATACAGGAAATTTACGCCTAGCATAAAATCATTTGAGGAAAAAGAATAACTGACTTTTAGGGAGCATGAAAAGAACTGGGGCAACACAGGGCACTTGGAGAAGCAGCGCATGCTGGTCAGGACACAGCGTGTCACGGACGTGGGGGAATTCGTCTCTCAGTGCACTGAGAGAGCACATCACATACAGATGAGTTAGGTGACACTGTGCTGGGTTCTCGTCTAAACAGCCACTTCTTCCCTGAATCGCTGTTTAACGCAACCTTGGGCCAGCTACCTTGCAAAACTCACATCTCCCTTTCGTCTTATGCCACTTGCCTTGAATCCAGCTCAGTACTTCTCTAAATTTCTGTATTGAAAGACCAATTTTTACTCCAAACTTTTATAAAACAGTATTATACTTGGAAAAAAAGAATGAAGTTATAATACCAAAACAGACACAAAATACAAGAGCATTTTAAATTATGAGTTTAGCAGACAAAAATTACTCTGTAGATTTGCTATAGAAGTTTCTAAATATTTCTTCCCAATTTCTATCTAACTTCTCAATGGATGAGGAAGGGTTTGCCAAATCACACTGGCTTGCAGGCCATACCTTGGTAGCAATTACCTGGAGCACAGGTAATTGCTGTGATTGCCTGTGATCACATTTATGTGGAGAAGAATATCTTGAAAATCAGAAATAGAAAAAGAAAACTAATAACATTTCAAGAGAAAATGGAGTATTTTTTTTACTTGATAACTATTTAGAACTAAAAGCTCCATGAGTAAAATTATGGTTTATGGCTACATATGATTCTATGCTATACTCTGGGATATTTTTTTCAAAATAATAATGTATTGAGAACAAATAATGTAAGCATACAAATATAGAAAAATATTTCAAGAAAGACTAGTGAAAGAAAATTAAAGTCATACTTGCAGTAATCATTCAACATCTTATTCTCATTAATTACTTAAATCTTCTTTAACTAGCTTTTATTTCACATTATAGTTCAAAAAGAAGCCATGCAGAAAAAATTCTATTCTTTATTTTTGGTTTGTTTTTCATGGATGCATCAAATGTTTCCAAAAGATATAGCCCGAAAAGAATCTAGATATTTCCATGTGAGTCCGTAGAGTGGTTGGGGGTTTGAATTGATTTTAATCTAATCAGAAGGGCACCAAAACAACCAATATGGTAAATGTTGGGCTCAAGTTCAAAGAATCAATGGCAACTTTTTTTTTATCAAAAACAATTGCAAAGCTATGGATTCCCTAAATTGTTGGTTAATTAAGCATTCTGTTTGTTGACCATTCATGGGTAACTACTAAATTTAGTGTAATGTTAAACCACACTCTATTATCATTATAAAGCAAGCTCTTATGCCAAGATAAGACTCAGATACTTTTGTTCTGAATTAAATAAAATCCTATAATCATGGCTATAACAACATCTGTCTGACATTAAGCAGTTGGTAAAAATGGAGATTTTCTTTTCATCTGTTCCATAAAATCATAGACCCAGGAACATATCTTCAAAATACTACTCCTTCTCAAAACTTCAAGTTATCAAGTAGTTCTAAGAGTGCTGTAGCATTTTCCATTTTTAACTGTCATAAGTTTAGCAATCTTCACAACATCCTCATTTGCCATTACAAGATTGAAAAAAAATAAATAAAACCCTAGATTCCTTTTAAGTAATTTTTGCTTCTAGAATGCATTTTGACCAATATAGTACATAGCAGATGATACAATAATCCACTCATGTCTTTGTTGTTACTGTTCATTTTTCACAAAACGATGTGCTTGTATGTAGATGTGTACCTAGTATGTGTATATTACATAAGCTTTCCTTGCAAGGCCAGTATCAGAGTCCTTAGTTATTGTTTGTGGACTTCTTAAAATGTTCCTTCTTTCTTATATGGTTTATAACATTTGTATTTATTTATCTACTCATAGTAAGTGTAAATTTGTTTCTTTTTTTTTGGACTTCTATTTATACATGTTTGCAGCACAAGATGATTATATTCACCATTCAGTATATACATGTCACATTTGGATTCCCCCTCTACCCCCACCCCACTTATTGTTCAAGCATCAGATTCATTTATTGATCTTATAAGACCATATAAATAAATGTAGATTGAAAACCAGACTGACAGACCAAGGAACTTGTGAAATATTTTAGATGATTGAACTAAGTCAACGTACACTTTAGATACATTATCCATGCATGCTAACACATGCATTGTTATTTTCCTATTATTCATCACATAGAGATTTTCTCTCTCTCTCTCTCTCTCTCTCTCTCTCTCTCTCTCTCTCTCTATATATATATATATATATATATATATATATATATATATATATATCTTCATATAAGAGAAACCATGCAATTTCTAAGCTTGTGTGTTTGAGTTACTTCACTTAAAATTATGGTCCTAATGCATCCATTTTCCTACAAATGACTGAATTTTATCCTTTTTATGGTAGAGTAGTATACCACATTTTTTATTCAGTCATCTGTTAATGGCATATAAACTGTTCCTAAGATTTAACTATTATGGGTTGCACTGCTATAAACATGGATGTACATGTATCACTGTAGTAAGATATCTTTAACTCTTTGGTAAAGAAACCTGTAAGGGTTCATGTAAGCTGGGTCAAATGGAATTTATACTTCTAGATTTTTGAGGAATCTCCATAATGATTTCCATTGTGGTTGTATCAGTTTATAGTCCCTCCAACAATGGAGAAGGATGCCTTTCTCCCCACAGCCTCACCAGCTTTTCTTATTGGTTGATTTCTAGATGGTGCCATTCTTTCCAGCATAAGAAAGTCTTAGTGTTTTAATCTGCATTTCTCAAATGGCCAGTGATGTTAAACATTGTCTCATGTATGTACTGGCTGTTTGTATTTCTTTATCTGAAAAGTGTTTATTACTTTCATATGCCCATTTTTTTAGTTGGGTCTCTAAATTTGGGGGGGTCTAATTTTTGAGCTCTTTATATATTCTAGATATCAGTCTTTTGTCTGAGGAGTAACTAGAAAAAAATTTTCCCATTCTGTAGGTTGTCTCTTCATTTTGTTACTGTCCTCCTTTGCTGTGTAGAACCTTTTTAATTTGATGTGATTCCATGTATTGATTCTTCAAGAGATTTTCCTATTTTGTCTTCCAGCAGTGTAGGTGAAAGCTTGTTACCCAAAACGCTGGTTGCACAAGAAATATAGTGTTTTCTTGATTCACAGACTTGTTTGTTGCATAATTTTAGGAAGAGGGAAGTCGCTGTGTGCATCACTCAATGTAGCCTTCATGAACAGAAGCAACATTTTTGCTAAACGGTTCTTTTTGCAAAATATTTCTGTTCTAATGTTTAGATTTTAAACATTTTGATTTTAATGTAGTGCATGGTAAGAAATAAGAGTCGAGGGTCAACGGTTTTCTTTTTTTTTTTCTTTTCTTTTCTTTTCTTTTTTTTTTCTTTTTTTGTCTTTTTGAGACAGTGTCTCACTATGCGGTTCAGACTGACCGTGGGCTCACTTTGTAGCCCAGGCTGATCTTGAACTTGCCACAATCCACCTGCCTCAGCCTACCAAGTGCTGGGATTACAGGAGTGCACCACCACGCCCAGCTAGGGTCAACTTTTGATGTGTTGTTAGCCAGTTTCCCCAGCACCATTTAGGAGGCCCATCTGTCCTCCAGGGAAGGGATTCAGCTGCTTTTCCAAAAATAAAACAGCCGAGTAAGCTTGAAGTTGTTTTCCTATGATCTATTGTGTTCCACTGATCTACAAATTATTTTATGTTTGATCGCTACACAAAGTTTTAACTTACAGACTCAGTAAACAATGAGTACTGTTATTTTATATGCTGTAATTGTTAAGTCTAGATGAATGTGATAAGGGATGCCTGATCCCATATAGTCTTGACCTTCTTCCTTCCAAGCAATGACCCCATTAATCCAGAGTAGCTACAAGTATCTGAAGGCCATTGATACATTGCCCTCACTTGAAGCAAACTCTGGTTTACATAGCAGGTTCTTCATACCAAGGCTTTTGTGTTACTTGTTAAACTCCAGTTCTTAAGAGATATTGATCGGTAGTACTCTACGTGTAAAAGTACTGACGATAAAGGTTCAAATACAAGATCTCAGAGTCTTGCTAAAAAATGTATCATCTGCAAGGAATACATTAATTCTACACTTCAAAAAGAAAAAATACCCTACCAATCGATCTTTTTCTCATTTAAAAAAGTCAGACAAGAGCATGGAGAATCATGTAGTCCCCACTTCAGGCCGTCTAGGAGGCTCAAGTGTGCCTTGGTGTTAGATTGATCACAACCAAAACTTCCTAAGGACGCAGAGTAAAAAGCCAGGCTGAGGGACAGGGGCAGGGCTGTCTTGCAACACTGCCACATTCCTGTTTCCACTTACCCTGCTTTGAGGTATTTCTCCCCTTCTCCCTGGAAATAATTTGCTCTCTCTAAGGAAGACTGGCATTTTCCAGGGCTGTGAGAGCTATCATAATACTAAGCCATCACAAAATAACGGACTGGCCCATGTGCTAGGATACATCCTCAGTCCAAAAGCCAGAAACTAAAGTGTTTTCTGTTGTAGGACAACTTTGTTTTAGTAACTGTGCCCCAGACTGCCTTTTGCCTGGAGTTTATATCTTGTTAAGAGCTGTGTGATTTTTACACACTTGAATACTGTATTTCCTTTTGTCTTTGATTTTTAAGACGACTGATGTTGTGCACAAGGTAGATAAGGATTGTGTTTATGTCTACTTGTAGAGTAGAATGTTTTCCCCCTCAGGAGTACATTTCTCAGGCTTACCTGATACTGATAAAATAATAATAGGTTTTCCAGCTTATGCTATGACAGAGAAAGGTAAGTAAGCAAAAATAAAGAAAGTCACAGGAAAGATTTCTTTGAGAAGGAGACAGGACTCACTAGTCATGAAACATTTGTTTTCTACTTTTTTAAGAAAAAATAAGTATTCTATTGAAAGTATAGTGTATACACTCTCAACAATAGAATAAGAATTTTCCATACTTTCCTAAATAATTTTATTTACCACAATTCCTTCAGAAAGCACACAGCCTATGTAAATAAAATCCAATGAGGACTTCTAAGGACAAGTTCCAAACTAACACAAATTACTTTAGTCATATCACCAGAGTATGTACTTTAAATAATGTAATAGTGCATGTATGGTATAAGAGAAAGTAGAAATAAATGAGGCTATAGATCTAATTGGGTAACACTTTAATTTTGTATATGAATAGAAACATCTTGATATCCATCTTAATCACATGGATTAAGTACTGAAAGAACTGATTCTGTATTGCTGGGTATACACAGGCACACGCACACACACACACCTCACACACCTACACACACTTCAATCTCCCCACCTTCCCTTTTCCGCTCCCAGGCCCCAGAAAGCCAAAGGAACATATTTACATACCGATCACACAAGCCACAGCTTGATCTTTCCTCACAAGCTACTTTTTATGTTCTAATTCTCTCTGTGTATATTTTTCCTGCACTCATTTTGATTTAAATTTATTATCCATGGGTAAATGTGCCAACTTAAACTTCTCAGTCTTGGCTGCACGAAGTTTAGACCCGAAATGTTGGGGTCAGTATTTTCTCATGCAGAGGAAACGGAACAGTGTCCTCCTGGGCTCCTTCCCCGTTCCAGTCTTTCCTGATTCTCATTAACTCTATTTTTTAAACTCCTAGATGAACAGACAATTCTCAAAGACTGCTGGATATTCTACTTGGCTCCAATTAAAAGTTGTGTGGAAATATTTAGCTTTTCGTTTTTAGTTTTTGAAGCGTAGAAATACTTTTTAAAATAAAGCATGATACATCTGTACTCTTGCCTCCAAAAAGGTCCAGTATGGGAGTTAACTCACTTTATTTAAAATCACAATTTATAACCACCAATGTGAGAATTTCACAGAGAGAAGTAGGGCAATAAAGAATAAGAAAGAAAGAGAGGAAAAGAGGCAGATAGACTGTGACAGCTAAATACGTAGTTGTTGGAATTAGTAAGAAGTATAAGTAAGTGGATAAGCAAATAAATAAGAGAACTTTTCCCAGAAGGTGGGGAAAAATACCGTTAGGTAAAATAAGTATTAAGAGAGCTAGAGGATCAATTCCGAAATGTCCAAAACCACGCCATTAAAGTCAATGAGAAAAAGCAACAAAAGGAGTAAATAACTCAAAGAACAACATGAAAATGCCTCACACTGTCAAATAAATACATTGACCTAAAAGTTTAAGAAAGAAAAGAAACAAAATAAAAACAATCAAAGAAAAACAGTGATGGAATACATACAACAAACAAAAGCAAAAAGCCACAAACACTTGGCATACAGTCCTGAAATTTTGGAGACAGTAACATACAAAATAGTACAAGGTGAAGATTTTCAACAAAAGCAACGAAAAACAAAAACGAGACTTTTAGTCAGTCTTCTCATTTATAACAAAAGATGCTTAATGACAACAAACTGTGCTCAGATAAAAAGAATTCAAACTATAATCTGTATCTAGGCAAACTCTCCAACTTCACTGGTCCAAATAAAGATACCAGCAATGTGGCATCCAAAGGCAGCCCTCACATGCACGCTGGCTGAATAAACAACACAGAATGTAACAAAGACAAAAATGTAGGATCCACAAAAAGAATTCAATTTTGGATTAATGGAAAGAAATCAAAGGTAGGAAGTACACGGTATGCCTTCAAGGAGGTTTCTCCACTTCAGAACACTTGGCAAGTGCCAGGATTAGAAATCAGATTATTTTAGAGATAAGGTTGAAGACTACTTATCATTATCTTACTTATTTTGTTTAACTATGAACTTACTTATTCAGATAGGGCTTTGCTATGTAGTTCAGGCCAGATTTGAGTTCACTATGAGGCCAGGCTGGCCTTGAGCTCCGGGTGATCCACCTGCCTCAGCCTCTCAGGTGCTGGATTACAGGCACGTGTCACCACATCTCTTTAATTATATCATTTAAAGTAATAAATGTAATCAGCATAAGAAAAGAATCTAACATAAAAGCTTTTATTTTAAATTGAAATAAGAAGAGAAGTAGTAGATGTGAGGGAACAAATAATTTATTCTTCATAGCTACTGCTAAAATATGCCTAATGAAAGAAAGGGTATTAAAATAGTCATGGGCCTGCGGGTAGGTGATAGTTCAGTTGTACAGATCTGCCAATCACACAAAAGCTCCTATTTAATCTCTATACTATGAAATAAATAAAAGTGTGATGAGTAGACTAAAATTGAAAACACTGTTAAATTGTTTGAAGTTTTATTTTAATTGACCATAATTTTATATATTTATGGAGTACAATGTGGTGTAACTATATGTGGTATGGAATGTTCAAATTAAGCTAATTTACATATTTCAATTGATATCTGTAATTGTGGCTTATTATATTCTGCCCGTGGCTTTTGTTAAAGTTTTGTGTTAACTCTTGTAAAAAGCAATAACGAAACTCTAAATATTCAGATTCATAATGTTAGAAAATAGAAGCATGTATCATTTAGAAATGGTGCTGTTTACTACTACTGTGTTGCAAAGCCATATTAAGGATCATAAGCATAGAAATGTGACCATTTTTTGGATTATAATTGCATTATTGCATATTCAGAAAGACATATCAAAATGAAAAGCATATTTCTGTATATCTGAATACATTCTCAAAGAAAAAAGATAACATATTCTAGGATTATTTTTCATGTAAAATCTGCCTTATACTCCTGGTTAGATAAAGTTTTACTATTATGTTCTTTTATTCCTGATTGGCCTTTTTACTGTAGGAGAAAAAATAGGGAATAGAGAGGTTCAAAATCTGCAGAGAATAATAAAAAATGAAAACAAAACAATTAAAATTAGCAATGCCACAATCACCTCTCCTGTGTCTCTAAGCTGAACTTTTTTGGTAAAGCTTGAAGAAGTGAGTGTTGGCTACTAAAAAGAAATGCGAATACTCTTAAATCTCTTTCATTTTTTTATTTTATCTGAAAATAATTTTGCTTTTTTTGAGTGAATATATTTTAGTCTATTTTAAAGTAATCTATGAAATATTCATCCACAACCTGATTTTAAATGAAATTCACTCAGAAGATATTTTTAGGGTCCACAGTAGTGTCTCTAACTATGAAAGTAAAAAAGATATAGAAGTATAAAATATAATATTTGAACAGTCATTTTGAAAATAGTACATATAATATTCAATGCTTCTAATATTTATGTGTATATTTTCAAATTTCCTTTAAATTCTTCATTGGTTTATAAAACGAATGAAATGGTTTTCATTGTGAATGTGAAAAATATAAAAATATAGTACTGGTAATTTGTATTATGCCTCTAGTAGCAAACCTGAGAAATATTACCTTAAAAAATAAAATTTTATCAGCACAAATAGAGTGGTTTTAGAAAATTTGTATAATAAAAGTGAACACTATATAAGTATTTCATAAACTATAGTTTGTAAATATTTCAGAAATGTTTATATAAGGCATTATATCTACTAATATAACTAGCTAAAGAGCATGATTCTTATTTTGGCCCATGATTCTGATTTTGGCCCAGGGCATTGTTTTGGAGCATTTTATAAGTTTTAATCTGAGATTTTATTCTTAGGACAAAAATGCATGATTAAGTTTAAAGATGACCTTTACTTTCCAAAATAGAGCCATGAAATCATCTCATTATTCAACAGCATTTTTCTTAATTAAAGAATCACTGAAACTCTGGTCAAAGCCCAAACAGAATGAGAAAGTTGATGGTGGTTGTTAGGGGAAAGGTCAAAAGTTAGGTCAAAGGAATGAAGGAAACTCAGGTAGAGGTGATTTTACCTTCAGCCTTCCCCTGGTACTAGTACCTATGTGTGCTGCTTCTGCTGCTTCTCATAAAGTGTGATGACATGAGAACAATTCCATTTTTTCTAAAGGCTGTGTCTGGCGTTAGAACACCAGTGATGTACACTTCAGTGTAATCAAAGTGGGTACCATTTGCTTATGCTGTCTTGCATAAGTAACGCATTCTGTGAGAATCCTTTCTATAGTTCAAGTAGGACCTAAGAATCAACTTCGATTGCCACTTTTCAATTTGTGCCCACTCTGGAACACAATTTCACACTTTTTTTGTGGACAGAGATATGAAACTTTTGAATAACATATAATAAGCTGTATAGAAAAATATATTTTGATATAGGCAGGAAAGTACAAGGAAAGCCTTATTTTCCAAAAGTAATTTCTCATACAGATAAATGCTTCACCAAGCAAATCTGGGAAGGAGAGCTTCACGGCCCCACACTGCATTTCAGGGCTACATCGATGCAAATCAATGAAAACATTGTGCAGTATGTAAAGGAATCCAGGTCTATTTACACAGTTCTCAGCAGGGAGTGTGGCATTTTTTATTTCACAGACATTAACAGAGAGAGTGAGAGGAAGATAGAGAGAGAATTGGAAAAATCAGAACACATTGCTATTCTTATTCACAAATGATGTAAAATCATATCAGGCATGCTGACACATCTATGGACATTAAAGTGAGAGTTATAGAATTTTAACAGAAGCTTATTGGATTCCCTAAATAGCACACTGTATTTTTTCATATGTAGTTAAATTTACCAGCAATCTATGGAGGTAGACAATAAAACAATTAAGAGTATCTAACTATTTTGTAGTAAAGTGAATGTAATTCTCAGAACTGCTAAACTCTGCTTCTTATGCTATAAAGAAAAGTATTCTTTTTTTTTTTCCTGCTTTAAGAACATACAAGAAGAAGAACTAGAATCCTGGCAATTTCAGCACAAAGAGAAGCTAATGCAGAAGGATCCCAGGTTCTAATACAGGTTGGGCAAGTTTGTGATTTAGTGAAACATTGTCTCAAAACTTAAAAAGTAAATAAATCAATAAAAAGGTGGGGGAATGTAGCCCAGTGTGACTCTCTGGGTTCAATCTCCAATACAGGAAAAAGAAAGACAAAAACAAAACAAAACAACAAAAGGAAAAAGAACTACAGATTGCCCTTGTTGATAGTGTCCAAATATTTGCAAGGGCATCTTGTAAAGATTGATGATCATCAGAGCACAACAGCAGTGAACATGGAATTTTTTTAAACCACTCTCACTATTTGCAACATATTCATTAGTTTAATTGCTATTTATGTGGGGCGCTGAGTCACTAATTAAGAATATGTGAACTGGTGATGGCAACATGATACTTAGCAGTATGTCACTCTAGCCACTTCTGGTTATGACAGATCATATATCCACCTTGTGGTCACTAGTAAAACAGCATGAAACAGGTGAAGAATCTCCTCAATCTTGCTTCTTATTACAGTCTTCGTTTTTAAAAAATTAACATTTAGCAAAAAAGAAACAGCTTCATTAATGTTGATTAAATTTTCTGAAAACCACGTAGGCAGCAAGTACTTGAACCAAACACATTTGCTTTTCACACTGAACAGCTTACTCCATGTGGGTTTTAAGTAAAAGCATATTATACTGTACCTTTTTATATACACTTTATTCCTAAAATAATTATAATTAAAAAAGAAGTAAGAAAACCAATCACATACATTCCAGATTACACAAATATACAGAAAAATTAATGTCCTAGGACTAGTATCTGTATTTTCCAGTTGCAAAGAGACATTTGGAATTTGAAATCTTTTTATATTCACTTAGTTTTATTGGTAAAGGAAGAACAATAGTGGGATAACCTATGAGCTAAAGCAGGCATTTTTTGTAAAAAAAAAGTTCAAAAGAATATATACTAGTATTGTAAAAACACTTGGGTTTAGGAGCACAGTGAACACTGATTAAGGAACAACAAAGGTAAAAGAAGAAATCCAATGATTAAGGAATTGCTTGTAATAATTAGTATAAAATAAAGTGGTCCCAATAGAAAAAGTAAAACAAAATAATAACCAGCTCACCAAAACTGTGAGAATTTCATTGTCATCGAGCAAACAATGGCTACTATCTCTGATTGAGATCTTGTCCCCACTTTAAAAAGAACAGGCCAAAAGGAGTGAGTTTAACACAAACAATGGCTTTGTACCTCCTTTTTCCCATGGCTTCCTGAGGGACGAGTGTTCTCATGCTGACTGCAAAGAGTGCTCTTATAAAAGAATGAATATTCTGGGGAAAATACGTGTAGTTTCTTGATACTATTGGAGGTATGCCAAGAATTAAAAAGGAGAAAACATTTTTTAGTAAAAAATATTCTAGTAAGGCAAGAAAAACAACAAATGAGTAGATTTTGGTATATTGTCATTTTGCTCAGATTGCCAGTTTCTGGCTGCTGAGGAGCTGTCCGTGGTTCTGAACTTTCTGGAGGAAACTTGATTGTCTTCTTTCCTCTGAATCCACCTTGTCCTCTTGGCCTTAGCTACCATCTATAGCAGCTATTCACTTAAAAAACAAACATTTTCCTATTTTCTTTATTACTTAGGTCAATTATATGTTCAGACCCACATCTGAGGTTACGATAACTTCATTTCCTACCAGCCCCTTGCTCTACTCAAAACACTAACTTTAATCCTTCTTGTTAATGTCAAAGGTGAGTTAAAGGTACAGGAAATGCAACTTTTACAATAAGACTGGAAGTTCAGTCAACATTATATGACCTGAAAAAAATGCAGAGATAATATTGCCTTATCAAAGTAAATAAATGTTTAAATTTTCTGTAGTCCTGATCCCATCACAACTATAAAAATGGAATACATTCACAATGTATTCCTTTCTATTAAGAAAAAGTGCGTAAAACCAAAACTTTTTAGCAGTTTATTGGCCCCAACAAAGAGTCATGAAGCAAAAAAACAAAAGAGATTTATAAACATTGTGGCAGTGTCACTTAAAGATTTAAGACTTAGCTTCTTAATTGACAAAAGTAAAGAGACATAAAACCTGGGTGCAGCGGTGCATACCTATAATCACACTTACTCAGGATACTACAGCAGAATAACATGTTTGAGGGCAGCTTAGGTAATACCTCCCTAACAGGCTGGGAGTTGATGCCCATGGTGACAGAAAGGTGGTGTTGGGGTGTTGCACATAACAAATAAAACATAAACACTTAGTAATTTATCAGCCTGAACTCAGGCTAAATTCTGAGTGCATCTTTATATTTTAGTATTGAATGTTGCCTAGAAGCTAAGATCTTTCATCAGACTTTTGTGATATCAGATTAGGTGATTATAAATTTTAAATAATGATCATAAAATCAATAAGAAGCCACCACTGACAGAAAAAAAAACTAATCCAAATGGAAGTTTCATAGATTCAAGAGAAGAATTTATGAAGTCTTGTTATTTATATAGTTAGTGAATTTTAATGTCTTTTGATCAACAACTAAAATGTAAGAGCATTATGGGAAGTGCAGTGAAGTAACACACAGCTACCTCTAATTACTAGAGTCAATATGCAGGATTGGTAAAATAATAGAAGCAACCTTACTGGAAATAGTCTATATCCTATAAAACAAAATCAACTTCAGAGAGTCCTGACAAAATACATACTGTCTTGTAAAAGCAGATGCACAGTAATACTACATAATAAGGCTGCTTTGCTCTTTCATATTGATGGCAAAACAATTTATGAATAATTCTGTGCAAAAGATCTAGTATCAAAAACAGCAATTACAATCTTCAGAGAAATAAGATCTCCACGATATTTAAAGCAGAAGATCAGTAGCTGTCAAACTAACAGAAATGTTATGGTAATTTCATAAAAACCATTTTTATGTGGCCTGCTTAGGCTGAGCTGCCAACAAGTCACTGATTTAAAAGATTTAAAAGAAATCAAAAGTGTATTTATTTAAATGCATTCATAACCAGTATCCTTCCTTTCTTTTTTCCAGTACTGGGAATGGAACTCAGGACCTTATGCTTGCCAATCAGGCGCTTCCACTGAGCTATATCCCCAGTCCCTCAATACCCTTTCTGCTTGCGAAAATGTAAGGAATTTGAAACACAAGGCACACGTGCAGGGCAAATATAAATTAAGAAAATGGGGGAATCTTTAGAGAAGAAAACAAATATGTTAAATATTAAAAGAGAATCTCTGTGACTTAGGAGTTTAGCTCCGACCTGGATGAAGGAGAAAGGGCTGCATACCATTTGGAAGTACACTACGCATTTTTCTGACCCTAGCTCTGGCTATGCTGTGTCTCTGAACTGGAGTACCTGTCTGTGTTGCTTTACCTGCTGAAAAGCCATACACCTTTCACATCTGAATTTATGTACCCTTTCTCCTACCCAAACATTTTTAATCCCTCCTAATATGAGTGATGCTCCTTCTTTGGTACTGATACAAGGCTTTCTTTATGTAACTGTTGGTATTTATTTAAAAGTTAATTATTTGTTACAAATAGGCTCTGTTTCCCCACTAAGACTCCAAGTACCTTGACAATAAAAGGATATCTTGGAACCGGCACATGATAAATAATCAGTTAAAGAAAATTTAAATTACTTTCAGTAACTTCTTTCAGCAAACCTGTATTTCTTTCAAAATAGTATTTTAATTTGAATTTTTTCATTCTTGAAATTACCATGGGTTCTATTAAATAGTAATCAGTAAATTCAATGTTTTCTTTGAGCAAGGCTAGCTTTACGGAGATTTGGAAGAAAGTATAAACCCTTGTAATGAAACTAAGATATGAAATAGTAGCTGACTGTAGAACAGAAATAGACAGGAGCTAGATTCCCTCACACTGTGCAATGGAGAACAAGTATATGGGAGCAGGTCCTTCATAGTGTGCGACAGAAAATAAGCAAACCTGTATATATACATATACATATATATATATATATATATATATATATATATATATACACACACACACACACACAAACCATATATATATATATATATATATATATATATATAATGAAATATAAAATACAACATACCATATTAATCATTTGAAGTGTACACTTTAGTGAGATTGGGTTTATTCACAATATTGCATAACTATCACTTGTATTCATGAATTTCTCCACTGAATTTCTCTTCGTATAGGAGGAATCAGACAATATTTATTCCTTTATGTCTAGCTTACGTCATTTAATGTAGTCTTTTTAAGGATCACGTAAATTATATCATATTGTCAGAAACTTTATCCTTTTTATAGCTCCACAACATTCTTTCGTGCAGCCAAATCACATTGTGTGTCTTTATCCATTGGTGCGATTTTGAGTTTGTTTTCACCTGTGTTTCTTGCATATAATACTGTTAGGAGTACACAGTATATGTTTTAATTCTTTTATGTAATACAGCCAGGAGTAGAGCTGCTGGGTCACATGTGGTAACTTTTTAGAAACTACTAGATGCACTAAATTTTACAACAATGAAATGAAAGAGTGCTTTCAAAGTGCCGAGAAAGTTCACTTACATTTCAGCAGTTACTAGTCCGGCCTTCTTTCTTACTCTCTTGTTGGAATTAGTTTCTTTCTTCCAGCTGCTCAGCACGTACTCTGTCCTATGCATCCTCATCCTCATCAAAAGACAGCTGAGCTCAAGTTGTTTCATAATCCAAATTAACAAACTGATAAATGGACAATAAATACATAAGGCCTATATAGAATTAATAAATAATCTATCTAACACATTTATAGGATATGTGTTACTCCAAAAAGAAACTAAAATGAACAACAAAAAAAGCCTTTTTTAAAAAAAAAATTGATACTGAGAATCGAACTCAGGTCCTTCCACTTGTCAGGTTGGTACTGTGCCACTGAGCTACATTCCCAGCCCACAGGCCTGACTTGAATCTCTGAAAATTATGGTACAATAATATGTGAACAAAACAAAAGAGTTCATGGGACTCTAAGCAGCCACTGAAGCATCCTGTAAAATTAAGAGAAGACTTTTCCTTCCTCATGGGTTTGGCAAATCTAATATTTATATAAAAACAGTCATATAGGTAAATTACATTTTTATGACTTATTCAGTATATTTTAAGATATATATCGCTCTCTATATGTGTGTGTATATCTCTAAATCTGTATCTATATATCTAAATCTGAAGTTTGTCTCTGTCTTTTGTCTTTCTGTCTGTTTCTAAAGATCAAGCTAATAAGTCAAGGCCACATGGCCAATAAGAAACAATATTAGCATTTAAGCCCAAGAAATCTTTCCACAGAGACTGCATGTAACTACTAAATGAAGACCAACAGATAGTAGCCCTTTTGTTGACCTGAATTTTCAACTTGAGACTTATATGTCCAAGAGCTAGAACTTATTAATATGCAATATTCAGTCATAAGTTGTCTCTTCTCAACAAAGCTGCCTTGAGGACTTACTATAAACAAGATCCACATGAGGGAGAAACATAGAGAAGTTCTGAGATGAGAAGGACGGAACTATAAAGGAAGTAAAATTATGAAAGGAATAAGTGATAAAAGAAGAAGGAAAGCACTGTGGTATACACAGTGGGTGTTTACTCATTGATTGAGTTCCAAAAATTTCTATAAAAACAAAATAGAAAATTATGAAAAAGAATTTTAAGCAAAGAATTCTACTTCCAAAAGACTGAATTTGATGGACTACGTGATCACATTGTAACCTGAATTATTCAGGTAGGTATCACACTATTTTAATTTTTGTATATGACCTCTGAGAAGTGAGATTTTGTATATGTTATAAAATCAGCAGTCAAATCAGGTGATTAATTATTTTACATTAAAAATGTCTGGATCAATATGATAATGAATAAACAAGATTGAGTGCTGAAAACAAAAGAGGAGCTATTCATCAAAATTATCACCCTTCACCTAACAGAAGAGAGAACCAGCTGGCTCTATTACCTCTGCTGTTGAGCATTAGACTCCTTAGTCTCTATTCTACTGCTTGAAAATAAAATGAAGAATGCAGCGTTTAAATAAAACCTTTAAAAATCATACTTTTCAGGTATACAGGATTAACATATAATAGGAAAAATGAAAACAAGAGGATATGTGTATCAATAAATTTTGGCAAGTTGAACACATCCTATGCAGTAAATGGCAGCAGAAAATCAAGTGTTCTTCTTCACTAATTTCCCTATATGTCCTTTTTGGATGTTAAGACCATTTCCCTTTCTGTACCTTCATCAAGGTGATCATCTGCCGGCAATATCATCAGAAATTTTTGTCCTCAAGGGACTGCATTGTTGAGGTCCACCACGGAGACGAAAGTTAAAGGTGGGTCCCCACCTCTCATTACACAGGTTCACAGAGACAGTATACACTCCACAGCCAACCAAAGATAAAGCCAAGATGAGAGCTGGCCAACTCAACAAACTTGCTCATTTCAATGTTTAACACTGAAATGCCACATGATTGAAATATTAAGATGGACATGTTTTTATTTACCAGTTAAAATGTGTATATATTTTTTAAAAAGATAGGTTTCCAGTTGTATTCAGTATGCTGATGTAACCATTACTTATTAGCATTATAAGAAGTGTGATTCTTAATCTTGATTACTTCCCACAGAGAGGTGTTGTGTTCCTGAATGCATCTAAAGTGGTATGATTTTAAAAAATCATGAGAGTACAAAAATTGTGCTATTACAGGGCAGGAGATGAGCTATATTGGGGACCTGGGGCTTAGTTCAGTGGCACAAGCGCCTGCCTGACAAAACACGAGGTCATGAGTTTGATCCTCAACACCAATAAAACAAAAGACACAAGGAAGATGAGATATACATCAAGATGCCAGACAGCTATACAAGTTGGCTAGTAATACTCTAGTTTCTCTTCTGCTCACATAAATCTTTCACCTCTTACCATTGACTGGTTAATATTAATCACATCTGGGATAAAGTCACTTGAACATCATACTGAAATTTTGGACTAGTGGATGATATAAAGAGCAGGATTTAAAATCAGAAAACCGGCCTAGCAAATTTCTGGCTGTGCCAAGAAAATCAATTCTATTAAGCATCAATTTCCTCATCTGTCAAATGAGGGCAGAAGTGAAAATACTTTTTAACCTTTTTTTCTGGATTGTTGTAAAACTCAAAAAGGAGTACTTGAAAAACTATTTTCATAAAATATAAAGTGCCATCTAACTGTAAGATGTCAAAGTAGACGGAAAAGGCTATGTGTAGGTTTTTTTACATATGGCAAACTAATTTTCCCTTATGGAAAATGAACTAGCAACTCCAGGTTCATCAGCACTTGAGTCTAACCAATTAAGCTAAGTGGCAGAGGACCACCTACATTTCAAAATAAAATTTCAAGAGCACGAAACAGAGTAATGTGTTTATAACGTTAAATGAGGTGTTTCATAATTAATTTTCAATGGCAGGTGTTAAACTTACACATTCTCGGGCACTTTGTGCTCTGCAGAGCCAACATAAAATTAAAAATATCCAACAAAAAACCCACTCAGTGATTAGGTCCCACCAGGAAAGGTCTCTTGGTGGTCGGTGCTGTCTACGCAGCGTACAGGATTGGAGACACAGACGGGCTGAGGGGCAGGACTCACAAAGGGTGCAGTTGGATGTCAGGCCACTCAAATGTCCGGGGGACCCAGCAAAGCCCTAGAGCACAGAAAGCTTTGTATGCTGCACACAGCCACGTGCTTGAGGACACTGTTTGATCCTATCTACCTGAGACCATTTCAAAACCTAGTATACAAGTGGTGTGAAATGCAAGAGAAAATCATCTGCTGCAATTAAAATAATTCACTTTAGCATGTGTAAATAAGGCATTTTAAAATTTTTCTCTGCCAGTTACTGTGTACCATCAGTCATGTGACGCATTTTTAAGATTAACTGATGACTTTTACATTCTAGGAAAGCCTTTACCAGTTTACAGCTACTGACTGAATAGGGGAAATGATGAAATATTTCATAATACACTTTGTTTTACATGTAGAAAAAATATCTATGACCTTCTCCAGGCATATTTAATATTTTCAGACTGACAAACTGAATAAAATTTTTAAGTGTCAATTTTAATATTTCAAATACTTTATTACATTTTAATGGAAATCTACTTTAAAATATTTATTCAGTACCAACTAATATACAGAAGTGAAGAAAACAAAGTCTCCTATCAATGTTTTGGGCACCGGGGACATGGTCCAAGGTAGAGAATGTGGGTTTCCAGGGGATTCAAAGGAATGCACACCTGGCTCTCAACCATAAGGGGTTCACAGTAGGACTCTAGCGCCTATCAGAATCTAATGCCAATGGTGAGGTGAAAGGACGCTGAGTTTGGGAAGTAGCTGAATGGAGATGGAGCAGCTGCAAACACGGGTGAGGCTTGGCTGGGCTGCTAACCTCCTGCAATGAAACCGGGACCACTGTTAGGAACCCTTGCTCAAGAAGGCTTAGGGATGTCAAGAAACTGGGTCATATTCATTTCTGCCCTACCATCTTCAGCATGTTACCTCAGTCATCCAAAAAATATTACTCACTTTAACACTTACATCATTAAAGTTATGTGTAACACGTGTAAAAATTTCTCAGTGGAAAACTGGGAATAGAAAGGCTGGAAGTAATAAGCCTGTTATGGACTGAACATTTCCCTTCTATAGATTCTATTGTGGAACCACCACCTGCTATGTGGCGGTGTTGTGGGAGCGAAGGAAATTAGGATTAGAGGAGGTCATGGCAGGTGAGTCCTCATGAATGAGATTAGTGCCTGTTCAAGGGTAGCAAAAGAGCTCTTTCAGCTCTCAACCACATGAAGCCATAATAAGAAGCTAGTAGTTTGCAACCCAGAACACAGCTCTCTGCAAAATCTGACCATACTGGCACCTCTTCTTGGACTTCCAGCTTCCAGAACTGTGAGAAGCACATTTATGTTGTTAACAAGCCAACCAATGCATGGTACTTTGTTGTAACAATTCAAACTAAAACAAAATTCAAAGCTCAGTCAACACTACAACAATAATTACTGAGTTTCAACATGTGTAAAAACAGTCTCCTAAAAGAAGGCACCATTTTATTCAAAAGAAATATATAGCTTACCTATACAAATTTAATATTCGTATAAAAGTATAAATAATACTTCTGGGCAAAATGTAAGTAGTAACACTGATGGATCAAAGAATTAATATAATTTAAAGGAAGCATAGGGACAGAACTTGGGCCTTCAAAGGCTAATCTAATGTTTTTATCAGCACACCATCAATATTTCATGAAGATGGATACATTAGACTCAAAACACATAAAAATAAGATTCTAAAATGAAAGTGAAGTCCTAATTAAAAGTGATGTATGCATTCAGAATATTCATACAAATAAAAATAAATTCAGCATCATAAGAAGTTGCTAAGGAAACTATTGGCAAAGAAAATCTTGAAAAGAAAAGCTAAATGCTCAATATTAAAGTAGAAATTCAAAAATGGGTGTTATATCAGATATTTGCTACATTTACTTAACAGCCAATATTTTTCTTTTTTTTTCTTGCTTTCATCTTCTTTTTTTATTTTTTATTTTTTTTTATTTAAAAGAGAATAAAACAAAAGGGGGCAGTACAGAGCAGATCAGAAGAGGACAACATAGGAAACACAGTACTTTACATTAAGTCAACTGGACATCAACAGTATCTAACACCATATCTCTTACTCTGCTATAGTTGCGCATAGTTTCAATTACAATAATATCAAACATAACACAATAGTATAAAGCCATGCATATAGTGAAAGAATTACAGGGCTTTCTGAACCGAATAAAGGAAAATGATCAATGGGTACTATAATATCTCATTTTTGATAAAAAAGAAAAATAATTTGTTTGAACTATCACACATACTCAAATTCCAATAAGACACAATGTGGTAGATAGAACCAACAGTAGTAGAACAAAAAAAGCATGGTAGGACTTCTAAGAAGGATAATATTAAATCAGCAATAGCTGTCATAATGTTTTCTTCAGAACAGCTGTTCATATCATCACGTATGATATAGTCAAACAAAATAGGATAACACCATTCCAACTGATGATTTAAAACTTTGAAAGACTTCGAAGCTATGAGATGGGGCCTCATGCTTACCATAAAGTCTTATATACTCTTATCAAATCTCATATTAGGGAGATTATATGGTATTTACCCTTGTGAGTTTCGTTTATTTCACTTAAGAGAATGGTCTCAAGTCGTGTCCATTTATTTATAAATA